>JAFEMH010000576.1:0-592500 GCA_022495995.1 Adenophora triphylla var. japonica | reverse complement strand
TCTCATAAAATCCATTCAGAAAAACACACCTTCAGTAGGAAGGAGAGTAAGAAATTAGAAGTTTCCTCTTTTGGTGCAATTTCTGAGCAACTCCGACTTCTTTCCAATCCCAATTCCAGCGCAATGGCTGGAGATATGTCGATCAAATCTTCCGCTGCAAATTACATTATGTGTTCTTTAAAATTTCGAACATGCTATGCTAGTGTAATTAAATCTTACATTTTCATGAAAAATATAGTTTGTTTCCATATTCTATGCGACTGTAAGTTGTACCTCGGATGATGTTGGCAAGCACATACAGGATGAACTGTACTTTTGAACTATTTGATGTTGGCAAGCACATCGGAAGAAGATTTATTTCCTTCCTGAAGCGCAATCCAGCTCCAGCATCATCGCAGTCCTTGAGGTGATTTCGAAATCGAAATTTATAATTATTAAATCGAAATTCAATTTTTTTTAGAGATTTATAATAGTTCAGTGTTCTTGGCAATTGTTCAGTAATTTGATGAGATTAATCGTGTAGCAGTTCGTCTAAGTTGGTTGAGGAAGAAGGAAAGACCAGAACATGGGGCAGAAGGATTGATGACGCCACGACTTTTGGCCTCGGAAGGTGGCTGAAACACGTCGGCACCCCGGGAGGAACACAAACGGCAAAGACCGTTAGGGTGCGGGGGAGCCCCGCTATAACCCTCGGGCGTAAGAATCAGTCGGTGTATTGTGTATAAACTGTATATATGAGAGCTCTAAGAGAGAGAGAGAGAGCTGAGGAGAGTGTTTGTGTGTGTATATTGAGAGAGTGACTTACCTTGGCCTTTGAGGGTTATAGTATTTATAGGGGTGAGAGTGTGCCAATGTGGCATATTATGAGGGGTCTCAATGTAAATATTTGATATATGTATATGTGGGATATATTTGACTGTATGGGACGGTATAAATGTGTATGTATAAATATACCGAAAAGTCAGGGCTCATCAATAGCCCCCTACTCCAAGTGATGATTATTTATGGTCGGAGCGAGGAGTATGATTTAGGTAGAGGCTGGCTTGAGTATATATTTATGGCTGGAGCTCGGAGCTCGCCAAATTGGCTTGAATCCTGGAGGCAGGAGCCTGGGAGATTGAGGTCTAGGGAGAGAAGGTGGCAGCTAGGAGCTGCTTTTATCTCGGTCATTGAGACTGGAAAGTATTGGCACGATCTCATCGGACTACGATCTGGATCTGCGGTCACTAGCCCCTGCTCGTCGGAGAGGGGTGAGAAGGTGGCAGCGACAAGCTGCTTTTATCTCGGTCACCTCTCTTAGAGTCACAGAGACTAGGAGTCACAGAGACTTGGAGTCACGGGGACTAGGAGTCACGGGACTAGGAGTCACGGAGGACTAGGAGTCACGGAGACTTGGAGTCACGAAGACTAGGAGTCACGGAGGACTAGGAGCCACGGAGGACTAGGAGCCATGGAGGCTAGGAGTCACGGAGACTTGGAGTCACGGAGGACTAGGAGTCACGGAGGACTAGGAGTCACGAAGACTAGGAGTCACGGAGGACTAGGAGCCATGGAGGCTAGGAGTCACGGAGACTTGGAGTCACGGAGGACTAGGAGCCATGGAGGCTGGAGTCACGGAGACTAGGAGCCATGGAGGCTGGAGTCACGGGGACTAGGAGCCATGGAGGCTGGAGGCAGCGATCTGCCTATAAACGCCAAAGATGGCCGGAGATTTCCGGATATAGGTGGGAGAGCACCATAAAATAAGCATAGATCCCGGAGGTAGTTTGAATAAAGCTCTCGGAGATTCCCGAGAGTAGATAAAGCGGGCACGTAGCCCGTGGATGAATATCCAATAATAAGAAGGAGCGAGCCCCGAGCTGGCTGTTGAGCTCCAAATATGCATAAACCTGCAGGTAGTTTCAAATATATTTGCCCGAAGGCTTATTGGCGCGTAAATATTTAGCTTGTCGGCTTTATAGAATTTTTCTATGAGGATATCTGGCTTTGATATTAGTTTGTTGTTTGATCTTTGCCCGTAGGCTTATTGGATATTTGCCCGTAGGCTTATGGTTGGATCTTTGCCCGTAGGCTTATTGGATCTTTGCCCGTAGGCTTATGGTTGGATCTATGCCCGTAGGCTTATTGGATCTTAATTGCTCGTCTTTTAGGCTGATTGAGTTTTGACAATTTTTTGAGTACCCTAGTACTTGCATTCTTGCTCTTTCTCCAGCGTTTTTGACTTGCAATTAAACTTTATACTCTCCTTCTGCGGTCAAAAGCTTAATAGGCCCTTTGCCCGCATTTTTTGAGTTTTCCTAACTCTTTATTCAAAATCACTTGGATTTTTCGTGAGAGTCAGCCTTATTCTTCTATGATCGCGTTTGTTTAGCCTTGTGGCAAACTTTGAGGCCTTAACCTCGTTTGTCTGTTTGGCTTTGTTAAACTAGTTTGATCACTCTCATCCATTTACACTTATTCCCACCTTGCGGTGTGGTGTAAGTCAAAAGTAGCCAAGGCAAGCATACTTTCATGGGGCATGCGAAGGTGGCCGTGAGGCTATTGTCCGCGCAATGTAAAGGTAGGAGCATATTTTAGCATAGAGGCCCTGTAACCCCCTGGCATCTGTATCCCCTTAGTGGAGGTTCTCACTTATTTGACCCTTTATTCAAAACTCCCTAGGGTTTTTCGTGAGGGTCTCGTGGCGATCCGCGAACGGGCTTATATGTAGGCCTTTGTCACATACGAGCATGCGAGTAACGGCCCTAACGAGGTCCTTCGTGCAATTAGTGGGTCCTGGACTGTGTCATTTGCCCCCACTAGAACTCCGTAGGCACGGGCATCACGGCCTTTGTACTCACGTTCATCTATATCCACTTATTTTTGGTGGTGTCACGCGGGCGGAGAGAGTATCCTCCCGCGATCATAAGACGAATCGTAATGGATCTTTGTACATATATAGGCATGCGGATCCTTAGATCTTTGCGCATGATGAGTAGGAGCTCGTATGTTGGCTCTTGAACCTGCGGCATCCGTCATGGGCATCCACCCTAGCTTTTGAGGTGGTGGGAATAACTTACTGGATTGGCACAATCTTGGGTTTTAACCCTCTCCAATCCATGAGTTTAGCTTTGGTAGTAGGTTGCATGAACAGAGGGTTGCGAGCGCGAGCAAGTGATATGCGAGCTTGAATTTGCATGGTCCAAGGCAAAAGAGGTTGCGGTGAGGGGAGAGAAGGTGGCGGTAGGGGGTCGCTTTATCTCGGTCACCCTTTTTGTTCTCGTGGACGTGTAGCGGGCAAGAGAAAGGATAGGCGGGACGGCGAGCCGACGAGCCGACAAGCTACGAGTTACCGAGCAAGGTTATGCGGGCGAATTTGAGCTGACAAGCTACGAGTTACCGAGCAAGGTTATGCGGGCAGACGAGCTACGAGCTACCGGGCAAGATTATGCGGGTAGACGAGCTACCGAGCAAGATTATGCGGGTAGACGAGCTACGAGCTACCGAGCAAGATTATGCGGGCGAGGTAGGCGACGAGCTACGAGCTACCGAGCAAGATTATGCGCGTGACGAGCCGTGTCTTTGTCGAGCGAGGATCTGCGGGTAGATGGCGACAGTGCGGGCCACGGCAAGGATATGCGGGCATGGAAGCGTGGGGTCACGGGGCGGTGCAGCCGCCACGGCACGGCAGGGATGAGCGGGCATGATTTCGCCGGCTTGAGGAGAGGCGTGGCAAAGCAATGCTGCTTTTATCTCGATCACCCTTTTTGGAGTCACAGAGACTAGGAGGAGCGGGCATGATTTCGCCGGTGAGGGGAGAGAAGGTGGCAGCAATGCTGCTTTTATCTCGATCACCCTTTTTGGTTTCGACCGAACAAAATTCAGGAACGGAGGTAAGATAGTTTTTATTTTTTTTTTTTTTTTTTTTTTTTTTTTGCCGGATCAGGAACATGGATCTTTGGCGAAGGGGAAGTAGTTTTTCTTTTTTCGCCGGATCAGGAACATGGATCTTTGGCGGAGGGAAAGTATGTTAAAAACTTGACGAAGTTTTTAACGGCCGTCAGAAATTTGACGGAGGTGGTAAGCGACCAAGATTGTTGTAGAAGCTTTGAAGGTAGATTTCCAAATTTCCAAGGACAACGTGGCATGCTCCCAGCCATACCAATTTTGTGTGGTCAAAAATACTCCTTTTTACTTTTCAACCCAATTTCCATATTTCCCCTTTCTCTTTTCTTTTCCCAGCAATTAATCTCACCATTTCTTTTTCTTTAACCTTTCTACTTTATCAATCAAGAAACCCACGATTCTCTCTCTACCTTCTATCTCTTTATTTCTTTTTCTTCACCCTTCAGCAAAATCAATTTCACCCAATTTTCTTCTTTCTTTTTTTTTTTACTTCCCCGCAACCAATTTCTCTCTCTAACCTTTTCAACAACCAATTTCACCATTTTTTCTTTCGTTTATTTGGCTTTTAAGAATTTCAGCGTCTGCTCCCGTCTTCTGGCCCTCCGAAAATAATGTTAGGATATAAGATGGCCGGTTCCAGCAAAAATTACTGCTGTTCTACGGCTCTCGGCAGTGTAATTGTTTTCCGCTTGCCCTGATCTTTTTCCTCATATTTATTTAGCAAAGAATTCTCCAGATCTGGGGTTTAACTGTTCGTCCCCCCTTTGTTGACAACAAGTGAGCTGGCCGGAGTAATGGCGTTTTGCTCGGAGTTGTAGTAGATCGGAGATGGCAGTGCAGATGGGGGCTATACTCTGCGGTGAGGTCCCCGATGCGGCGGCGGGCAGGTTCGTGGCCGAGAAGCGGGCACGGGGAAGGAAGTGAGCGGGCAAGGGGGTGACCGCGGTCAAGGCTTGCGGCCTTGAATCTTTGGTCGCGGGCAGGAGGTCGCGGGGTTCTTGGTGCGGGCAGCGAACAAGGCTTCGCCGGTGCTGTCTGCGGGCACGGAGGTTGACCGAGGTCAACGAATTGCGGCCACGGCAAGTTGGGTTGACTGCGGTCAGAGCTTGGCGGGTAAGGGGTTGACTGCGGTCAATGTATTTCTCGTTTTGGACCATGTTCCGCCGGATCATAATTGGTGAATATGAATGGAATCTGTGGGGCTTGTGAGATGCGGACAGAGGGGTGGCCGGACTTCGGGGAGAGGGCAGGAGCTCGCGGTCTGCGGGCACGACCTTCAGTCAACGGCCAATGAAGTGCGGACTGCTCTGTCTGGAATTGACGGGCGGAGCTAGCTTCAAGATTGATGGTGGTGATTCTGAAAGGCCGTCAGATTTTAGAAGCCGGAGTGACGGGCTGCGGGCTCACTAAGTGACCTTCCTGGAAGCACACCAACTGCCCGATCAAATGTCCCAAAGACATCCACGCTCAATCGAGATGATTTCGGATCATGAACATACAGGTGAATCTCTCCTTTTAAATTCTCACTGCTGCTCGTCCTCATTTTTTCTGGTTTTTGGGAATTTTGGGTTACTTGCGGTTTTGAAGGAAGAAGACGGACGGGGACGGAGAGGTGGCCGCGATTTGCGGACTACTTTGCCTCCCGTTCATTTTTCTCTGCTTCTCGGTCATTTTTCTCTGCCTCCCGGCTTTATTACTGACAGTGGGGCCCAAATGTCTGTCCCACCCTGTCAACAACGTGGGCAAACCCAATTTCTTTACGTCTCTTTTACTCCCTTATGTCGACAGGCAGCATTTGTTGACCTTTGGTATCAATAAAACAAATATCTCTGTACACCCTTCTTTATTGTGTGTAAGAGTAGCCATGCCTTTCTTTTCTCCACTTGCTCTGTGCCACTCCCACTTGCCATAATATTAATTGTAGGGGACAAGAGTGGTATCTTCCCTGTACCTCCCATCGGTGGTGCTATTTTTGACTGGCTGGAATATAATTCCGGCCACTTTTTGAATCCATTTTTTCCGGCAACAAAATTACTCCTTTCAAGCTAGGTGGTGGCAATCTACTTCCATGAAGTATTGGCCAGCTATTTAGCTTGAAGATGAGAGTATTTTTGATGACTTCCGGTGGCATGCTCCGGTGAGTAATTCCGGCTGGGTGGTAGGATTTTTTCAATGTTTTCAAAGGGGTTTATATGAGGTAGTGTATGAAAACTGGGTAAGAATCACGAAAAAGGATAGGCTGCTGTTTCTTTTGTGTTTTGGCAGGAAAGGAAATATGAAAAAATAAACTCTAGGCACCTCACTTTCTGGCCTTCTTTTTCTTTTCTCTCTGACTCCATTTTTTCAGGCAAACAAAAAATACTCTTTCAATGCTCAAGCTAGGTGGTGGCTATCCACTATTGGTGGAGTCTTGGCCAGCTATTTAGCTTTGAGCAAAAAAGGTTTCTTGGCCTTTTGACAGAAAATTAGGAGAAAGTGATGGCTGCTCTTGGGTTTTTTGGCAGATTTATTTTTTTGTATAAATGGCTTTCTTGGATTTTCTCTAGCTTGCTTGAATGTAAATTTTTGGATTTTCACAGAGTTCCCCTGAGATGGTGAGGGAAGTTGGTGGCTGCCACTATTTGGAAGTGGTGGAAGCCACGAAATGAGCCACTGAGCTCTCTCTCCATGGGCATCTTCTCTGGCGGCGTCAAACCGGAAAAGATGGCGATTCCCGGCAATGGAACCACTGATGACGCCACGACTTTTGGCCTCGGAAGGTGGGCTGAACACGTCGGCACCTCGGGAGGAACTGCAAAACGGCACCGTTAGGGGTGCGGGGGAGCCCGCATTATAACCCTCGGGCGTAAGAATCGATCGGTGTATTGTGTATAAACTGTATATAAGCCTCAAGAGAGAGAGAGAGAGAGCTGAGGAGAGTGTTTGTGTGTGTATATTGAGAGAGTGACTTACCTTGGCCTTTGAGGGTTATAGTATTTATAGGGGTGAGAGTGTGCCAATGTGGCATATTATGAGGGGTCTCAATGTAAATATTTGATATATGTATATGTGGGATATATTTGACTGTATGGGACGGTATAAATGTGTATGTATAAATATACCGAAAAGTCAGGGCTCATCAAGGATTGTTTCCGGTACCTTGATTTGTCTCACTGGTGGTGTTGCTTTGAGTGCTCTTGATGATCTTGTTATTTATGGCGGATGTAGCAGGTAATTTCTAATTTTAAAATTCTGAAACTTTTTTGGTGGATTTGGGAGTTTTTTTTGGTTGACAAATGGGTATGCTATTGATTTTGTTTCAATTTTGCTTTAAGGACTGATTTATTAATGTAGGGACCGCGACCACCCCCACCACTCCACATTAGTATGATATTGTCCGCTTTGGGCCCAGCCCGCACGAATTTGCTCTTGGGAACCTCCCAAAAGGCCTCATACTAATGAAGTGGGTGTGTGCTCTTATAAACCTGACAATACTTTGTTCGGTGTCGATGTGGGATTGGGTTTGCACCCCAACAATCCTCCTCAAACCAAGACCATCCGCAAGGTCACACAGAGGGAATCCCACCACCACTATAATCGCACACACAGTCCCACCTGTGCCGGAACATTCGAACCATGGCTCTGATACCATTTGTAGGGACCGCGACCACCCCCACCACTCCACATTAGTATGATATTGTCCGCTTTGGGCCCAGCCCGCACGGATTTTCTCTTGGGAACCTCCCAAAAGGCCTCATACTAATGAAGTGGGTGTGTGCTCTTATAAACCTGACAATACTTTGTTCAATTGTCGATGTGGGATTGGGTTTGCACCCCAACAATCCTCCCCTCAAACCAAGGACCACACAAGCGAAACCATCCGCAAAGTCACACAAGAGGGAATCCCACCACCACTATAATCGCACACACACGGCCCACTCAGGAACATCCGAACCATGGCTCGATACCTTTTGTAGGGACCGTGACCATCCCACCACTCCACATTAGTATGATATTGTCGCTTTAGGCCCGGCCGCACGGATTTGCTCTTGGGTCAACTCCCAAAAGGCCTCATACTAATGAAGTGGGTGTGTGCTCTTATAAACCCGACAATACTTTGCTCAATTGTCGATGTGGGATTGGGTTTGCACAAACAATCCTCCCTCAAACCAAGGACCACACAAGCGAAACCATCCGCAAAGTCACACAAGAGGGAATCCCACCACCACTATAATCGCACACACACGGCCCAACTCAGCCTAACATCCGAACCATGGCTCGATACCATTTGTAGGGACCGCGACCATCCCACCACTCCACATTAGTATGATATTGTCCGCTTTGGGCCCACCCGACGGATTTGCTCTTGGGAACTTCCCAAAAGGCCTCATACTAATGAAGTGGGTGTGTGCTCTTATAAACCCGACAATACTTTCGTTCAATTTGTCGATGTGGGATTGGGTTTGCACCCCAACAATCCTCCCCTCAAACCAAGACCATCCGCAAGGTCACACGAGGAATCCCACCACCACTATAATCGCACACACACAGTCCACCCAGGAACATTCGAACCATGGCTCGATACCATTTGTAGGGACCGCGACCACCCCACCACTCCACATTAGTATGATATTGTCCGCTTTGGGCTCGGCCTTGCAGTTTGCTCTTGGGAACTTCCCAAAAGGCCTCATACTAATGAAGTGGGTGTGTGCTCTTATAAACCTCGACAATACTTTGTTCAATTGTCGATGTGGGATTGGATTTGCACCCCAACAATCCTCCCTCAAACCAAGAACCACACAAGCGAAACCATCCGCAAAGTCACACAAGAGAATCCCACCACCACTATAATCGCACACACACGGTCCAACTCGAGTAGGAACATCCGAACCATGGCTCTGATACCATTTGTAGGGACCGCGACCATCCCACCACTCCACATTAGTATGATATTGTCCGCTTTGGGCCCAGCCCGCACGGATTTGCTCTTGGGAACTTCCCAAAAGGCCTCATACTAATGAAGTGGGTGTGTGCTCTTATAAACTCGACAATACTTTGTTCGGTTGTCGATGTGGGATTGGGTTTGCACCCCAACAATCCTCCCTCAAACCAAGACCATCCGCAAGGTCACACAAGCAGGGAATCCCACCACCACTATAATCGCACACACACGGCCCACCTGTGCCGAACATCCGAACCATGGCTCTGATAGCATTTGTAGTGACCGCGACCATCCCACCACTCCACATTAGTTTGATATTGTCCGCTTTGGGCTCAGCCCGCACGGATTTGCTCTTGAGAACTTCCCAAAAGGCCTCATACTAATGAAGTGGGTGTGTGCTCTTATAAACCTGACAATACTTTGTTCAATTGTCGATGTGGGATTGTGTTTGCACCCCAACAGGTGGTTTGCAAGTAAAACTATATTCCTAGAAAGTTTGTTTGGAAAATGGACAGTTATTATGGGATGTAGTGAGTATGCACAAGATATACCCCTTTTGTCTCAATAGAAGAGGCGATTATTCCTTTTAGGGCCCGTCCAAATTGACGAGTAACATTCCCTCCCCCCAGCCATTTAGTTCAAGGTTTCCTTGGGTATGGGCAAAATAAAAAAAAAAAAAAGAGCAGAGGCCTCAGAAGTGGAAGGAATGAGCCTTTGCATAAAGCTACAGAAGTTCAATATACTTATATACATAACACAGCCTAATCTAGAGCATTTGCAGCTTGCATACATGTCCATTCTACTTGCACATTTCTGTTATGCCTTTTGTATTAACGGGTCATCAAATGTTAAATGTCTAAAATGCTTGTGGATACTAATTGCATTAAGGGGTCATCTAATTGCACACATCCCATGTAGTTTGTACTCATCAAAACTTGCTTGCTTATTTCCTTCAGTGCGGCCATGGAGAAAGCTAGCAAGAACCAAGCAGTTATAGATGCAATTAGGGAGCCTATTGTTAGAGGTCCTTGGTACAATGCATCCCTTGCAGTGACACACAATAGGCAATCTGTATCTTGCAGCTTCCCTGTTTCTGGGCCAAACGGCACAGGAATTCTTCGGCTGAAGGCAGTTGGTGGCCCAGGTCTGTGCCTTGTTATTTTTTATTTTAATTAAAGTTTCAACTGGATTCACTTTCTTCAATTTAAGGGTAAATTACAAAATAGGGCTTGAACTCCACGGAGTGGTACCAGTTTAGGGCCTCACATCCATATTTCAATTGTTGTAGTATGACATGTGGGGCCCATAAATAAAGAAGTAATAAAAACTTTCTATTTTAGGATTGAACTTTCGGCTTGGTCGGAGGGAGTATTTTATAATTTACCCTCAGTTTAATTATGCATGGTAAGTTCACATGGGGCTCATTCAATGTGTGTGATGATGCTGTGAGCAGATGTATCTTGGCATTCATTTTTCAGGCGTCGTGATTGGGAAATACTTATAATGGAAGCACTCATCCATGTTCCTACCAATGAAGAGAAGCAGCAAACTTTTAGAATCAACATCTCTGAAGCTTTTCACTAGTTCCTTATGTAACTGCTCCCCAGCCCATATAGGAAAAACTAGAACATTGACTGAAACTGCTACTGAGTTGAAGTATATGGAAATAATATGATCTTCTCACAATATCTGACATGGAAGTTGTGCAAATGGCACTATTTTTAGTTATATAGATTAGTTTTCGGGGTTGAAATTTAAACATTTTCTGGTTTTGCATACATGGTAGATGGTTTGACAAGGAATGGGGAGGAAAGGGAGTTGGTTCTTTGCAGTGAGGAAAGCTCAAATTTCGAGCCACAGGAGGAAGGAGAAGAAAGAAAAGGTTTGGCTTTTTTTGTACCCTTATTTTTGTTTCCGATTTCATTTCCTATGAAATGATGATTAATATTATGTAATTTTTGTGACAGAAAACAAATAAATCAAAGAAACAATGGTTTGGGAAACAAAAGAGTTTGGATGCGGAAATTACACCCGTAGAAGCTGCAGTTACCACCATCCCTCCCCCTCATTCTCCTCCTCGTGTAGGGGAAGTGAAACTTATTGAAGCCGAAAATGAGCATTGCAAACACACATGACAAACCTAGTAGAGCTCTAAAGTATCCAAATTTTGAGCAAAGATGGACGATACATGAGGAAATGGGTGATGATGAGGCTTATGAAGATATTATTCGGGTGGTCTACCTTTTTTTTGCTCTCATTCCTAAGAGGAACAAGTGTAAGTTGATTGTTGTTTTTAGATTAACCTAGTAGGCTGATGTATTTTCTTGACAAACCTTGTTTCTAGGAACAAGTGTAAGTTGATTGTTGTTTTTAGATTAACCTGGTAGGATGATACATTTTCTTGATAAACCTAGTAGGTTGATTATTTTTTGGATTTTGTAACGATGATTATGGTTCATAATACAATGTTAAATGCAATTAATTTATTAATTTTCATGTTGTGCTAATCAACATTTCTTTAATTTTTATTCAATTATTAATTATAAATAGGGCCAGTGAAATGGGAAAAAAAATATAAATTTAAAGTACCTAAGGCGATTGCATTTGTCATCTTTTTTTTTTATACCTAAGGCGATTGCATTTGCCGTCTCCTTTTCAAAACCTAAGGCGATTGCATTTGCCGTCTCCTTCTTTAAAACCTATGGGGATTGCATTTGCCGTCACCTTTTCTAAGCTAATGCGATTGCAAATGTAATTAAAATAATTAAATAAATAAAATTAATAAAAACTCTTATGCGATGGCAAAAGCAATCGCGAAAAATAATTTACAAAGGCGACGGCTTTCTTCAGTCACCTTACCTTTTCGCGACAAGGCTTTACGCGATTGCCTTTGCGACTGTTTTTCCCGTCGCGTTAACCTTCCGCGACGGCTTTAAGGGTTTACGTGACGGCTTTTGGCCGCCGCAAAAGGTCAGTTTTCTTGTAGTGTTAGTGTTGTTATTGAACTCAATTTTTGGAATATTTGAACCCAATTGTTGGTATATTTGAACCCAATTGTTGGTATATGTGAACTCCATTTTTGGTATATTTAAACTCAATAGTTGGTATATTTGAACACCATTGTGGTATATTTGAAAGTTTGGGGTTTTGAACTCAATTTTGGAGAATTAGAAGTATTTGCTATTGATATTTCAAAGTCTCTATATTTATATATGTATTTATTTGATATTGAAATTGGGTTTCTTCTGTTGAAACAGATGGATTCCTTCATTGATCCTGGGCCTATCGATAACTCTGTTCTGACCGAGCATGAGAATCACAGAGCTCGTTTTATTTGGGCCGGAGTAGAGGTTGCTAGTCCGCTCTCATTTCGTAATGGCAACACGTTGCCGGATAGATTAGCACCTAGGATTTTGTCCAGATTATCCGATTGTGGCTTTGCTGGAGTTCACTACATAGGGAGAGTTCAGTACGATTTTGGGTTGCTGGAGGCCTTGATCGAGAGATGGCGTCCGGAGACCCATTCATTCCACCTCCAGGTTAGTGAGATGACGATCACCCTGGAGGATATCGACATGATTTTCGGGTTGCCGATTGATGGGGATGCTATTACTGATGCTGACATCCCAACACTTGTAACTGGCGGGATGTATGTCAGCAGCTTTTAGGGGTTGTCCCTAATACCGAAGATATGGATGGGAGTATTCTAAAGCTACGGTGGATCACGAGCCAATTTCCACACTTCCATGACCTAACTGATGATTCCCCCAGGACCTTGTTGATATGTACGTACGAGCATATATCATGCTTGCCTTGGGTTCTACGGTGATGCATGATCGTACGAACAACAATGTTAAGTTGTGTTATCTCCCTCTGCTTGGGGAGGTTTCGAGGGTCTGCCAGTACAGTTGGGAAAGTGCGTCGCTCGCTTTTCTATATCGAGAGCTGTGTAGTGCGACTAACCCTGTGACGAAACAGTGCGGAGGATTTCTCAACATTCTACAGGTATGTTTATCTCATTTTAATGTTCATTATTTTGTTGTTTTTAAGTTTGATTTCAAATTATTGACATTATTTATAGTATTTGATATAGATTTTATTGATATAGATTTGGGCTTGGGAACGGTTGCTATGTATGCAGCCTGGAATTCGTAGGTGAAACAGAGATCCGGACTACAAGCACATGTCCCTGGGATGCAGGCACATATATCATACGTTTTTTTGCTCGTCGTTATAGTTTTTTTTTTTTTTTTTTAACTTTTTCTTATAATTATTCTTTTATGAAATTTCAATTGGACCCATTCATCATTGTATCTCAAGGAGGTTACTGCCATAACCTGCGAGGCTATCGTGATCAGCTGGCCAAGCTAACCGATGATCAGGTTGTGTGGCAGCCTTATATAGATAGATATGCTCCGGCCTACTGCACTCAGGGACAGGCCGTATGGTTGGCGCGGGTCCCTCTTATATGCTTTGAGAGGATCGAGTTCCATTTGTCGGATCGTGTTATGAGGTAGTTTGGCTTGCTGCACGGGATCCCAAGCTTTCACGATAGGCGTGGAAACAATCTCGTGATTTGGAGCGACCGCCATCAACAATACATTGCACTCTGGGGACAACGGCGTCGGGTTAGACGTCGTGCACAGCCACAGCCACAACCACAAATGGATTTGCACGACGAGCCAGAGCCCGAGCCTCAAGCCCAGACCCAGGATGATGGACAATTTGAATGGCCGTCACAATGGACTCAGAGTCAATTTTGTGGTAGTGGGAGTGAGTGGGGGGATGGGAGTGAGTGTAACGACCCCAA
The DNA here is from genome assembly GCA_022495995.1 of Adenophora triphylla var. japonica. Lineage (NCBI taxonomy): Eukaryota > Viridiplantae > Streptophyta > Magnoliopsida > Asterales > Campanulaceae > Adenophora > Adenophora triphylla. The sequence goes on along the minus strand of JAFEMH010000576.1, from coordinate 578,884 downwards.
CCCTAGGCACTAATTTTAAATATTATATTATATGCTTTTAATATTTACGTTAGCTTTATGTGTTCAATCATGTCTTTAAATTCTTAAATTAAGATAAATTGGGTGAGTAGTAAGATTAGAATCTTTTGAGAATTTATTGGATATTTAATAAAGAAATTAGGGGAAATAATAAAAAATGGAAAAATGATAAATAGTACAAGAAGGTAAATGGGTAGGATGAATTATTTGAGTAAAGGTTAGTTTTAAATTTTAAAAGGAAAGCCTTAGTTTAATTGTTGTGGGAGGGGGGCCAAATTGTCCTACCTTCCTCCTAAAGCCCAAGTGTCCCTCCCCCATACTCCCTCCTTGGCCGGCCCCCCCTCTCCATCATCCTCCTCTTACTCTCCTTCTCCCTCCTTCATTCAACATTCATTCTTCTCCTAGCAAGAAAGCTTTAGAATTCCATGGGAGCTCTCAACCCCTCTTCTTGAAGTCAAGCCATTCTTCCATCATTTTCAAGTCCAAGGATATCATTGAAGTTGGATCATCTAGGAGAATCCATCTAGCTAGAAAGATCAACCTCCCATTACAAACCCTAAAGTGAGTTGTTATGACCTCCTTTCATTTATGTGCTCATGAACTATCTATTGTTGTTCTTGGTGTTGTGATTGTTGTTATATGTTTTGGAAATCTTCTTGGAGTTAGAAAATGGATTAATGACTTAAAAAGATGTTGTGGTTCATGGGAGTTGATTCAGATTTAAGGGAATGGGTGGAATTTGATTGGAAAGTTAGAATTTATTTGAAATGGTGAAATGGGTGGAATTTGTAGTGATAATCTATCTAGGGTTACTTGGGTTTGGGTTTACATGTTTATATGGGACTTGGTAAGGTTAAAGTATTCTTTGGTGTTCTTAAATTAAGCTTGGTTAGAAGGAATGGAAATCTAGGCATGAAAAGGGGTTAAGAAATCTGAATTTGGGCTGGAAGGAGACCTGGGCGGTCGCCCATGGGGGGGGGGGGCTGAGCGACCGCCCATCATGGCAGTAACTTGATAAGGCTTTGAAAACCCACTTGGGCGGTCGCCCAAGTGGTGAGCGATCGCCCGTGGTGGCGTAAACACTTCTTTGAAAATCCACTTGGGCGGTCGCCCAAGTGGTATGGGCGGTCGCCCATGACCCTGAACCAACTTTTCTTAAATTGAACTAGAATCATTAACAAGTTTGTTTGGCCACTCATAAATGGTGACTCCCCCCGATATAAATTAGTAGAACCTAAGCAACCCGGATACGAATTGATCCTCTTTAACCTAAGTTAGAGTAGGATACCTTGGCTTGGCCATGACGTCTTATTTGGTCGAAATGGAATTGTGGGAGTAGTTAAATATTGTTCGGAAAGTGGTCCAAACTTGGGAAGTAGGTCTTGCACTTTCATTAAGATTATTCAAGGTTAAGTAATGACTTCGTAGGTTTGGTTTATGGTACTTGGTGACTTTACTTGTTCCCCTATCCTTGGTGATTAGTTAGAAATAGCGTAGAAACCATAAGTTTCACTATTTCGTTAATGGAAGATGAGCATGTATCGCCTTGTGGCATTATTATCCCAATTTGTGGAATTATTGAATTTGGTGTATACCTTAATATCCTAAGTATGGATTATTTGGCAAGTTGTTGTGTTGTATCCGGTGTGGATTAATTGGTACATGAGTGTATTGTATCCGGTGTGGATTATGTGGTTATATTGTTACCTTAATTGAGTTCATATGCATTGATGATATTATGCATTGTGTATTACATGAATTGGCTGCACTATGAGTACATTTTAGCATGAGTATACATTACCATGTTGTTATATTATTATCCCTTTTTGTGGATTACTTCAAGTGTCTATTATGTGCTTGAACGTGTGTACATTCGGGGTATAATGAAATTCAATCAATTACCGATTTGTTCTATAAGTGATTGAAGGTTCATTATACTGTGACCTTACCCCTCGTGGCCACAGAGTGGGCGTGCAAGCTTACGTATTGACCCAAAAGGCTTTACATACCGCCGCGATTGGCGATTAGGGGAATGCTTACGTATTAAGCCTAAAGCTTTACGATTAGCGATATTATTTTGGATACTCTATTATAGGTATCTTTTCTTATATGGATCTCTGGGGTCTGAGTCCTATAAGAGGTGAATGTGCTGGAGGCGATTCACCAAAGAGTGGAGTTTTACTCCCACGTTGTACGACTTATCGTTCGAGGCAGGGGAAAGGTAAAATGAGGTAACGTAATGTGTTTACCGTTTTCATAATGTGTTATGTGCTACCATGCTATGTGTTGCACTTTGTTTGGCATCTTCCGCATTCATAATAGCTCATTGAGATTTATTCTCACCCCTCTCCCTTTACTGTTTTAGATTCCGAGACAGGTGACCCGAACCAGTGAGGCCGGGGATATCATTGTGGACTTTTGCTTTTGGGGCTTGTCAGGTTAAGTATAGGAGTTGGTTATTAGGAGTATTTATTTAGTATTCCTCTTTCACAAGTTGTATGGAAAACTCTTTGTTAAACAATGTTATTTAGGGTTTTCAATGTAATTGATCATATTACGGTTTATTAAAGTTGTGGTTGGATTTCCTCTAAGTAGAGATATTACCAATTTATTTTCTTTGGAAGTTTGAAAAGTGGTTTTCTTTTAAAGGCAAATAAATGTTTTAAAAATTTAGATGAATTTTCTTAGTTTGAGCTCCTCTAGCGCGGGACACGCGTTAGGTCTCGGGTTGGGGTGCTCACAGTTGGTATCAGAGCTTAGTTTAGAGATCAAGGGTAGATGTCTAGACTAAGTGGGAATGAGTGGTAATTAACGCCGAGTGTTTAATGCAGAGTTCGTTCTAAATGGCCTAAGCAAGTGATGATCGGCGAAAGGTTCTAGAAATTGAAGAAGATATGGGTATAGGTGGAATTCGAATGAAGAAATGATGGAATTATTCAGAAGTTTGTACGGGATATGGAGACTAGAGGATCGGTTCCGAATCAACCCGAGGGATGTCAAAGTGATGGATGGGAAAGGTTTGTGAAGATGAATCCGCCGAGTTTTAATGGATATCAGGATCCGTTAAAGGCGTAAAACCGGTTAGAGAAAATGAACAAAATCTTTGAGATTATGGAGAGTCGCAACGAAGAGAAAGTTAGGTATGCCGTTTTCAAGCTTGAGGGGTCAGCTGATCAGTGGTGGCAGAAATTGAAGGAAAGTTGGGAGCGGGATCATACGCCCCAGATTTGGGACAATTTCACTCAGCAGTTCGAGGATTATTTCATTTCGATGGTTACAAGGGACAAGAAGGAGATCGAATTCTTAGGACTAGAACAAGGGATCATGACGGTGAATCAGTATGTAATCAGGTTTGAGGAGTTAGCTATAAGTTGCCCTCATTTGGTATCGTATGAAGCAAAAAGAGTTCATAGGTTTATAAAAGGTTTGAGGATTGAGTTTAGAAAGAAATTAGTGATTGATAACTTCACCAATTATCGACAAAATTTTTAGAGAGAGCTTATAAGATCGAGAATAGCATTGAGGAAAATAAGGGAAAATCGAAAGGTAGGATTGGAAATAAGTCAAAGTATCTAGGACAAGGATCCGAAATCATTAGAAAACTGACCCAAGGACTTTAACTGGGAAGTGTGAGAGAGGAATTTGTGGTAGCTTCCTCGTCTAGGCCAATACCCAAACTATATGGGATGATATGTGAGTATTGCAAGAAGAAGGGTCATTACGAAGACGAAGTGTTGGAGTAAGCAAGAGGAAATGCTTGAAGTGTGGAGAGATGGGGCATTTTAGGAGGAATTGCCCAAGGTTTCGGCAAGCGAGCGAAAGCCGGTGCAAAGAGCATCGGCAAGGTGGACGACAAAGAGGTGGTACCAAAAGAGATAACGAAGGGGAACCGAAAGAGAGGGTGCGTGGTCGAGTGTGTGTTTGGGTCCGGGAGAGATGGATCCCTCCGAGGTCACTAGAGGTAAATTTCTGTCTCGAAGTTAGGGGTCATATTTTATAAATCTTGTTTCATATTATTATGTGTGGCATAGCATGTTGTTTCTTTGTGGCATACATTTCTTGAGAAATCGTTTTATTGTTAGAGGATTACGCTCTTATGAGAGAATACCTCGAATCTCCTTTGATGTACCACGATGTTGAAGTGGTTATGGCCGAGCATGTATTGCCGATTGATTTGGTGTGATTATTAGTTATGATTTTGAGATATACTTGACCTGGGAGGGTTAAGTAGTTGTTGTATATTGGTAGGCTATCATAATAAGTGAGTCTCCTTTTTCCATGCCTAAATTACTTATATTGGTATTTGATATAGGTAAACCTTAATGTGAAATTCTTGATTATATATGGGTATTTAAGGTGAAAATTTTGCATTAAGATGTGAAGGGTAATTAGTATATGTTAGACTTGCATAAGAAGTCTTTTCAAAAATTGTATGTGCTAATTGTGAGTAAATGGTAAATGTGCTCCCAGTCGGTATATATTTCATGTGTTGGTTACGAGTATGATAAGCAAAATTTTAAAACCTTATTTTGATGGCTTTAGGGTAATTCGAATTGATGATCTTGTTGTTAATTAAAGTTTCGGAAGGATCATTTGAGAGTCGGGTTAATGATTCCTTGTGAGGAATCCCTGTATGCAAAATTTGGTTAGTATGAGTTGGCTCGAGAGGATTGCAAATTTTGGGTTCTATAGTCTTAAACTCGGATGTTACCAAGGATCTTGTGAGGATTGAGTCCGTGATCTTTGAGTTGGCAAGTGCTACCGAATAAAATTTAAGGAACTCTTAAGAATTGTAAAGTCGTTGCTTTGGTTGACTCTAAAGGACGTATAAATGGTGTAGGATGTAATAAGGATGAATCATATTGTTAGTAATGGAGAATAGGTTGGCGTCGGACCCGATCCTTACCTTACCTAGTGGATGTGAGGATCTTGTGGAATTTTAAGTGTGTATTAAAGGAAGATCAGGGTGTAGTGTTATACAAAAAAGGAAAGTGGCAGCGTATGCCTTGAGGAATTCAACTTAGATAAGTGAGATTTTCTTATCCTCTACTCGGGAGTAGCTACACTTGTATTGCGTTATTTAAGTAGGAACCTTATTTTTTTTTTTATTTTTTTTTTTGAAGCTTCCTTTGAGAGTTGTTACCAATCCTAAGAGTTGGAGGATTAAGTCAGTCGAAAGGAAGAGATTTGAAGACTACCCAAATTCTTGAGGAATATGTTATATTGTGTGACGGATTTCCTTTCAACTTGAGAAGTTTAATTAACCTTAGCGAGTTTGCGTATAATAGCAGTTATTATTCTAGCATTGAGATAAAAAAGCATATGAGGCGTGGTTCAGGAAGATATTTCGATCTCCAATTTGTTGGGGTGAAATTAGTGAAGCTAGGCCTAAGGTAATTTAGCGCCAAAGTTTGTTAATCCATTTGAAGTTTTAGAAAATGTTGGTGAGTTGACTTATAGGCCGACTTGGGACAGCTTATAGAGCGTTGGAAGTTTTAAATGTAATATCGTAATGTATTGGGTAACATAAGTTGTAATACTTTTTATTTAAAAATACTTTCTTTGAGGTCGTGAAAACTCGGGTTAGTGATAATTGTATGGTATTCTCGAAATATTAAGTTGTAATATCACATTATTAATGAAATTAGAATCTTGGAAAGAATCACAGCATTGATGAGACTAATTGGGAATTGAAGTCTTAGAGTAATTGAGTTGTGAAAATGTATAGTAGAATCATGCCATTGAGAAATCGAATTAAAAATATTAAGTTAGAATGTGTGAAAGGTAACCTTCACTATTTGATCATTAGGGTAAGCGACAGTCAAATTCGGGACGAATTTTCTTTAAGGGGGAGTGAGTGTAACGACCCCAACCCTAGGCACTAATTTTAAATATTATATTATATGCTTTTAATATTTACGTTAGCTTTATGTGTTCAATCATGTCTTTAAATTCTTAAATTAAGATAAATTGGGTGAGTAGTAAGATTAGAATCTTTTGAGAATTTATTGGATATTTAATAAAGAAATTAGGGGAAATAATAAAAATGGAAAAATGATAAATAGTACAAGAAGGTAAATGGGTAGGATGAATTATTTGAGTAAAGGTTAGTTTTAAATTTTAAAAGGAAAGCCTTAGTTTAATTGTTGTGGGAGGGGGGCCAAATTGTCCTACCTTCCTCCTAAAGCCCAAGTGTCCCTCCCCCATACTCCCTCCTTGGCCGGCCCCCCCTCTCCATCATCCTCCTCTTACTCTCCTTCTCCCTCCTTCATTCAACATTCATTCTTCTCCTAGCAAGAAAGCTTTAGAATTCCATGGGAGCTCTCAACCCCTCTTCTTGAAGTCAAGCCATTCTTCCATCATTTTCAAGTCCAAGGATATCATTGAAGTTGGATCATCTAGGAGAATCCATCTAGCTAGAAAGATCAACCTCCCATTACAAACCCTAAAGTGAGTTGTTATGACCTCCTTTCATTTATGTGCTCATGAACTATCTATTGTTGTTCTTGGTGTTGTGATTGTTGTTATATGTTTTGGAAATCTTCTTGGAGTTAGAAAATGGATTAATGACTTAAAAATATGTTGTGGTTCATGGGAGTTGATTCAGATTTAAGGGAATGGGTGGAATTTGATTGGAAAGTTAGAATTTATTTGAAATGGTGAAATGGGTGGAATTTGTAGTGATAATCTATCTAGGGTTACTTGGGTTTGGGTTTACATGTTTATATGGGACTTGGTAAGGTTAAAGTATTCTTTGGTGTTCTTAAATTAAGCTTGGTTAGAAGGAATGGAAATCTAGGCATGAAAAGGGGTTAAGAAATGCGAATTTGGGCCGGAAGGAGACACAGGCGGTCGCCCACTGTGGGAATGAGCGACCGCCCATCATGCGTGGCAGAACTTGATAAGGCTTTGAAAACCCACTCTGGGCGGTCGCCGCGTGGTGGCGGTCGCCCACGGTGGCGTAAAACACTTCCTCTTTGAAAATCCACTTGGGCGGTCGCCCGAGTGGTATGGGCGTCGCCCGTGACCCCGAACCAACTTTTCTTAAATTGAACTAGAATCATTAACAAGTTTGTTTGGCCACTCATAAATGGTGACTCCCGATATAAATTAGTAGAACCTAAGCAACCCGGATACGAATTGATCCTCTTTAACCTAAGTTAGAGTAGGATACCTTGGCTTGGCCATGACGTCTTATTTGGTCGAAATGGAATTGTGGGAGTAGTTAAATATTGTTCGGAAAGTGGTCCAAACTTGGGAAGTAGGTCTTGCACTTTCATTAAGATTATTCAAGGTTAAGTAATGACTTCGTAGGTTTGGTTTATGGTACTTGGTGACTTTACTTGTTCCCCTATCCTTGGTGATTAGTCAGAAATAGCGTAGAAACCATAAGTTTCACTATTTCGTTAATGGAAGATGAGCATGTATGGCCTTGTGGCATTATTATCCCAATTTGTGGAATTATTGAATTTGGTGTATACCTTAATATCCTAAGTATGGATTATTTGGCAAGTTGTTGTGTTGTATCCCGGTGTGGATTAGTTGGTACATGATTGTATTGTATCCCGGTGTGGATTATGTGGTTATATTGTTACCTTAATTGAGTTCATATGCATTGATGATATTATGCATTGTGTATTACATGAATTGCTGCACTACGGTACTTGTTTAGCATGAGTATACATTACCATTTTGTTATATTATTATCCCTTTTTGTGGATTACTGCAAGTGTCTATTATGTGCTTGAACGTGTGTACATTAAGGGGGTATAATGAAATTCAATCAATTACTGATTTGTTCTATAAGTGATTGAAGGTTCATTATACTCGTGACCTTACCCTCTCGTGGCCACAGAGTGGGCGTGCAAGCTTACGTATTGACCCAAAAGGCTTTACATGCTGCCGCGATCATGGCGATTAGGGGAATGCTTCGTATTAAGCCTAAAGCTTTACAGTTAGCGATATTATTTTGGATACTCTATTATAGGTATCTTTTTTTATATGGATCTCTGGGGTATGAGTCCTATAAGAGGTGAATGTGCTGGAGGCAGTTCACCAAAGAGTGGAGTTTTACTCCCACGTTGTACGACTTATTGTTCAGACGGGAAAGGTAAAATGAGGTAACGTAATGTGTTTACCATTTTCATAATGTGTTATGTGCTACCATGCTATGTGTTGCACTTTGTTTGGCATCTTCTTTGCATTCATAATAGCTCATTGAGATTTATTCTCACCCCTCTCCCTTCTTGTTTTAGATTCCGAGACAGGTGACCCGAACCAGTGAGGCCGGGGATATCATTGTGGACTTTTGCTTTTGGGGCTTGTCAGGTTAAGTATAGGAGTTGGTTATTAGGAGTATTTATTTAGTATTCCTCTTTCACAAGTTGTATGGAAAACTCTTTGTTAAACAATGTTATTTAGGGTTTTCAATGTAATTGATCATATTACGGTTTATTAAAGTTGTGATTGGATTTCCTCTAAGTAGAGATATTACCAATTTATTTTCTTTGGAAGTTTGAAAAGTGGTTTTCTTTTAAAGGCAAATAAATGTTTTAAAAATTTAGATGGATTTTCTTAGTTTGAGCTCCTCTAGCGCGGGACACGCGTTAGGTCTCGGGTTGGGGTGCTCACAGGGTGGGAGAGTGGGAGTGGGAGAGGGTAAAGTGCCTAGCCAGACCCTCCTGTAAGTGCCCCAATTTGGGTCGTTAATGTTCCGTCAGCCTAAAATAATGATTTATAATCATTTAGGGGCATTTTGGACATTATTTAGACAATTTGAATGAGGAAGGACCTCTTGGGAATAAAAAAAATGGGCAAAGACCTCGCTGGAAATTTGTCATTTCCAATAAAAAGGAATATTAACAATTTAACAAACAGCCAAAACTGCTTTCTGCACAGGACCAGGCACGCCGTGGATCCCATACGCGCGGATGAGATTGTGCCTACAATCTCTTCCACGCGGATAAGATTGCACCCCAGCCAACCTTATCCCTTCTCCCTCAGTTTAAGGAGGCTAAAAATTCATAAAACCTACTGTTACTCTGTCAAAATCCTCTCTCAAACAGCCCTCAACACTCCCACAACTCAAATTTCACACCAAATTCAACACTAAATCCACTTCAAAACCACTCCTAAGCCATTGAAACCCTCAAACCCTAAACACAAACCCAAAAAATATTGGTAAATCCTTGTTCTCCTTACTCAAAACTCCTTCATTCATATATACATCTCATACATAAATGATGTAGAATAGTTAGTTTTTGCTTGTTGTTTACTCCCCCTTCCCCTTTGTCCTAGGATCCAAAAGGATCTCCATGGAGTCCATCTCCATGGATGATTCTCTACAAGGATCCACATTTTAAATTATGTACCTCCCTTGTCCCTTTACTTACATTAACTAGTTTTTACTTGTTACTTGCTCTTTTGACCTAAAATGTGGTCATCTTGGAGTTCATCTCCATAGATGATCACTCCAAATGGTCCATATTTTTACTTCCATGTCTCTTTACATTTCTAGTCTATACTTGCTTTTTTAACCTAGAAGATGGTCACCTTGGAGTCCATCTCCATGGATGACCACTTCAAATGGTCCATAACCTTTATTTTCTTGCAAATCCCCCTCCCTAGTCTAAGATGCTCACCTTGAAACTCTTTCCTTGAATGAATATCATCTAGACTTGCACAAATTAGGTCACACAAGATGTATGAGATACACTTGAGTATAGGTCTCAAGGATGGTCTTTCTTATGACCACCTTAGAGATCTTCCTCTAAAGTTAATACATCTTGACCTATCCCTTGTTCAAATTTACTTTCATGTCAAATCCCCTTTCTCTTTGCAAATGATATATTTTTCAAGTCCTAATGTACCCACGGGATGGCTTGGTTAAGTGGATTCATCACTTATGACCACTAATCAAAGTCTAGGGAAAGAGAGGACAAAACATGGATGCCAAAAATCCAAACATCTCCTATATTTTCTGTTTTCAGTTACATTTCCAGTTAAGTCTTGTAAATCCAGTTAAGTTTTTGGAAATTACAGTGACTAATTGAGAAACTGTAAAAAATTAAGACTGCAGGTTAGCCCGCGCGGATAAGATTGCACTACAATCTCATCCACGCGGATGACATTGTCAACAGTTTTTTAGTTTCTGTTATTTTCAGTTCAGTCCTTGTTTTCAAATTATTTTTCCAGTCCAGTCCCTCAGATTCAGTTTATTTCCAGAAAATCCCTTTTTAGTCAAACCCCTTTTCAAAACACACACACACAAAAAGTTTCAAGTGAGGAAGACTCATCGTACGAGGCATTTCGGGTGAACGCCAAACGTTCTTCCCGGAGTGTAACGTGACCTCCGAACTCATTTCTCTAATTTTGGGCATTTTTCAAAGTTTTGGCCCCTTAAACTAAAAACGGCGTGGCGACTCCGTTGATTTTTCAAGGTCCGATAAAGATTTTTCAAACTTCCAAAAAAAGAGTTTTGTCGGGCGCAAAAAAAAATCGGGTACATCACACCTCCCCCTGGACCCACTATGGGTTTCAGAGTATATTTGGGAAGTGGAAGTGGCTTTAGGCTTCCTCTATCTATATCACAAGCAGGGATCCGACCCTTCTTCGATCCGAGTTCGACTTCTTTTGGCGGGACTCACTTTGAGGGCACTACACGTCTACATCCTTCTCCGATCCGGCTACAACTTCATCTAGTGGGGTACGACTTACCCCTGCTCAACGGGCGGAGTTGATTAGAAGAGGGTCTCGGCAACGGCAACCGACAAGGAAGTTCACCCCGGCTGACTATGAGTGGAGAAATAGGTGAAGCTATTTTTTTTATTTAGATGTAATAAAACTTTGTAGTATTAGTTGTTATTTGGATGTTTTTATTTGTAATAAGTGAAACTATGATTTCTTTAGTTTTTATTTGGATATTTGTATATATTTTTTTACACTTTAGTACATGTATACAAGGTTCTAAAAAGCGCTAGGTGGATGCTAGGCGGCGGAGTCGGACCTAGCGCCTAGGGGCCTAAGCGGGGCCTAGACGGGGCCGAGAAATTAGACAAATTTTAAATATATTTCATAAATTTATATATATATCCAAAAAATAGTGCCACTTATTTTTATTATTTGTCAAAAATAAATAATATTTTTTATACAAAATAAAAAATCTAATTCAATTTTGCAATCTTAACATTTTAATAAATAATATTTTTATGTATAATTATATATATCCAAAAAATAGTGTCACTCATGTTTCTAAACATTAGTTGAGGCTTCACCCAAGGCCCAAACCCCGCCTAGCTCCATCCAGCCCTGCCTAGCTCTGCCCAGCGCCTAATCTCCCCGCCTTGACGTAAATCGCGGCGCCCGGCCACCGCCTAGCGCCTAGGCCACTTTTTAGAACACTGCATGTATGTATATGTGTAGGTGTGTGTTATGGTATATTGTACAGGTTTTACAGTTTGATATATTGGATATTGGATATGGAAATTTCTGTGTGCAGGTGAGATGACTGAAGTTTGCTGCTGCTGTGGAAACTTGTTCATGTGAACTCGCTACACGGTGTAGCGATTTCATTAAACTCGCTACATGGTGTAGCGAGTTTAGTGAAATCGCTACACCATGTAGCGAGTTCAATTGAACAATGTCTTTGTTTGGCATAAACTTTATAAGCTTTCATTCAAGTTTTTTTGGCAGGAACTTTATAAGCTTTCATTCAAGTTTGCCATGGACAGAGAATATCAACTCAAAATAGAAACTAACTGTTATTTTGCCAAACATAAACTTTCATATTACATATAGTTTGAAAAAATTCAACTCAAATAGAAATTACATTCAAGCTTTCAAGTTTAACGAAAATTACATAAACTGAAACTGAATCCAATTCAAACCAAACATAAATTACATGGAAAACATTCTTCTACTCCCTAATGTTTGGGCATCTACGACAATTGTGGCCTTCTTGTTTGCGTGATGAACAAAAAGTCTTCCGTTTATCTGCTTGAAAGTCCATACAATTCCGGAAGCGTCTTGATCTCGGCCGTCTGGACTTCGCAGAACATCGAAGGTGGGGATTAGGGAAAAAATGTGGCACCAAACCATCCACACCCCAATAGTCCTCTTGGTGTAATAGTTCAAATGTCCCCTTCCATGTCTTATAGTATTCCCTAATGGTGTAAAATCGAGAAATGAAATCTCGACCATCAAGATGTTGTGCATGGCAACATGCAAGAAGATGGGAACAAGACATGTGATAGGCAACCCATTTACCACATGTGCAGGTACGCTCATTAAGTCGAACAATTTGGATATTTCCCCCTTTATCACCCTGATGTGCGGTTGTCACTTGATACACCCCCATTTCATGATTGTTGAACCTCCTTACCTGATGTGTTGCCCCTTTCTCTCTATTCTTCAAGTATCGGTAATGAACTTTCTGGCGGAATTGGTGTAGGGGATTGATGTTAGGGTTATTAGGATTACCTCCTAAGACATTAAGTGAAAATCCATGTCTTACTTGAAAGTACTCCACACAACGGTAGAGGGCAGTTTCAACAATTGTTGTTATTGGCATCCCACGGGCTCCCTTCATGACACCATTGAAAGCCTCAGACATGTTAGTCGTTATAATGCCATATCTGTAACCACCGTCGTGTGCCAATGTCCATTTTCTAGCATCCAAATTCAGAAACCATGAAATTGCCTCGGGGTTAATTGAACTGATACACTCTAAGGTAGATTTCAATTTTCTATCTTGAGTTGCTCTACCCGCTCTCCAAAACAGATACTTCAAACCTTCCCCTCTATGCTTATCCAAGAAATTTTCTTGCATATGTCTCAAGCAAAATCGATGATGCACATTTGGCCACCACGTATCTTCACCGATAGTCTTAAGAATGTCGTGATGACGGTCATATATCAAGCATACTTCATGACTCTTTATAATATGTTTGCAAAGAAGATATAAGAACCAACGCCAGTTCGTCCAGTTCTCTTTTTTAACAACGGAAAATGAAAGAGGAAGTATATTGTCTTGGGCATCAACACCCATGGCAATCAGTATTACCCCTTTATATCTACCATGCAGGAATGTTCCATCAACAGAAATGACAGGCCGACAATGAGAGAAAGCTTCAATGCAAGGCCCAAATGCCCAGAATACCTGTTGAAACATGTGTAATTCACCGACAGGAGGAGGAGGGTGAGAATACTCAACAATTGTGCTGGGATTGTATTTTTGGATGGCTGCTAGGATGCGGGGTAACCTTATATAAGATTCCTTCCAATCTCCAAAAACCTCTGCAATGCCCTTCTTCTTTCCACACCATGCCTTCTTATAGGTAATTTCCTTTCCAAACCTACTAAAGATGTGTGCAATAATAAGTCCAACCTTGACATCTGAATCGGCCTTAATAAGACCAACTACTTCCCGACCAATAAACTTGGGATCTAGGTTGGGGTGATCTCGACTTTCTCCAGAATATAAGCAGCAATGAGGAGCCTTATACTTGGTCACTTCTCAATAGCCAAAATTCCTCCTACTCACACGAACATAAAAATTGCATGGATAATTTTTCAATAGACACTCAATTACCCATGTGTGAGTTGTGCTCTTTCTTACCCTGAACCGGCGATTGGTGTGAATATGATACCTTTTTATATCAAATTGCGCCTCGTTCTTACTAGAAAAGCGTATTCCTTTAACAATTTCATGGTTATTCGGATCCCAAACTGGAAAACTAGGTGCATTATCGTAATCAATGAAGCCTTCTTCTTGTCGAACAGAACTACCAATATCACTGTAAAATGGATAATCCGCTCTCTCATACCTTCGATTTTCTGGCACTTTATAATGAAAAAAAGGTGTTTCCACATCATCATCAATCTCCCCATTATCACCCTCTCCAAAATCGACATCAGAATCACTACTACCCTCCTGATATTCATCATCATCATCATCTAGCATTGCATCTACATCAGTGTCTTCTTCATAATCTACATCATCTTCAGAATTATCGTCATTAACAGGATCATTTTGGCATGCCCCATCATCATAATTTGGTGTTTGGGTTGATACAAGTGTTTGGGTACTTGGACCAACCCCTACATCACGGTTACCACTTGGTGAATACCCATAAATAGTCTCTGTGTGTAGTGTTTCAAATTCTTGATTGGGTCGATTTTCAATCAATTTTACAACCACATACAGCTGCAAATTACCCATCCCCCAAATTTAGCTAAATGATCGAACATTATATCCATACACGCTATCAAAAGTATGAGGACATCTGTAAATGACTTCCAAATCAAATTGAGACCGATCTAAGCCCGCCTTTGTGACACCCCAATTATTTGTTCCATTTTGAGTATATATATTTGTGTTTTAAAACAACGTTATTATTTTAAAGATAATAATAATAATAAGTAGTGTTCGATTTAGAAATAATAATAACGTGGGTTCAAGTAGGAGATGTCCAAATAGTGTAATACTAAGTAATGACTCATCTTCATTGTTGTTTCTAGTTAAAGCCTTTATATCATTTTATTGATATTACTCCTATTATCAGCCGAGAGAAAGAACACCCATTCTAGTAATTTTAGTTGTATTATGTTTAAGCTTGATCCGTGTAGACGAATTAATTTGGTGATCTGATTTTAGCAGTTTTGAGGTAAGGAGACTACGCAGTATTGATTTTGTGTCAGTTTAGTCATTTTATTTATACCCCTATTATCGTCGTACTCCTCTTTATTGACACGTATATTTATTGTTCGGTTTGATTTGATACTTGCTTTGGCTTTGAATTTGCTCGGTAAATATTATTATGGTATTAAAAGCATGCTTATGTGATTTGATTCTCAAATAATGAGATTTGTTATATGAAATGGTTCAATGGGGCTAATTATGTGACGGTTGCAGTGGGTTCGGTTATTGTGTTCGAGTTGGGTCGGCTCCGTTCAGGGCGGCCAACTATTTGTTTCGATTATTGTTCTCCCACTGGACTCGAACGTAATTAGGACATTGAACTATAAATATAATCGATTGATAATCGGTTTATATAAATCAGAGTCTTATTGACAAGTCCATATTTATTATCTCATGGACAGTGTTATTGGATATTTGTGTTTCATTTGACTTCTGTGATGCTGCGTATCCCCTCTCTTACTGAGCTTTCCCCAGCTCACCCCCCTTCAGTTTGTATTTTGCAGTTGATTGCAGATTTGGGCTCGGAGTAGTTTAGGAGCACTTTGGAGTTAGTAGAAATACCTTGTATCATATTTTTGGAGATTTTAAACTTGTAATATATGAACATTTATGGAAATATAAGCATGTGAAATTTTCGGGGCGTCACAGCCTTTTTGTATAATTCATCAATCAACTCATTGTATCTCCATCGGCAATTAGCCCTAATTGCACATTTTGACCCTTTTTTGAAATGAGGACCATCAAATGGTTGTTCATCATCACCTCCCCAATAACACATGAAAATGATTGGACTCCCGTTCGTCTTTAACCCTACATTATGAAATCAAAGTGTTAAAATCTATATAAAAAACACTAACATTTATATCTCACTACAAGAAAGTTGGCTATTTACGGCGGGCGACACGCGTCTGCCGTATATAAGTATTATATACGGCGGAAGGCAAAGGTCCGCCGTATATAGTACTTATATACGGCGGTATACTATACTCGTCGTATATATTAATTATATACAGCGGACATGAGGCGCTGTATATACTTTATATACGTACATTTGACGTCTACGTATTTGAGATTTTAGTTATATACGGCGGTAAACAAGTAGCCGCCGTAAATAGTACATTATATACGGCGGTAGACACGGAGCCGCTGTAAATAGCAACATTATATACGGTGGTGGGAACGGAGCCGCCGTAAATAGCAACATTATATACGGCGGTGTACAATATCCGCCGTAAATATTAATAAATACCGCGAAATGAATTTCGCCTCTCAGTTCGCGCAAAACACAAAATTCCCTCCTCTCTCTCTCTCTCTCTCTCTCCTCTCTAGGGCAATTTGCACCGCTCTCAATCGACGGCGAGATCGACGGCGACCGGTGACGAACGCAGCTCCGGTGAAGTCCCTGCTCCGGTGAAGAACCCAGGTTTGAAGCTTTCTTTTCTAATTTCTCTCTTATCCGTTTCTTGCCTTCATTATTTTGCCTCATGAAGCTTTCTTTTCTAATTTCTCTCTTTTCTTTCTACTCGTTTCTCTTGTCACCGCCAGGAAAAACACAAGCTCCGGTGAAGCTCTGCCTTCAAATGGTTGTTCATCATCACCTCCCCAATAACACATAAAAATGATTGGACCCCCGTTCATCTTTAACCCTACATTACGAAATCAAAGTGTTAAAATCTATATAAAAAACACTAACATTTATATCTCACTACAAGAAAGTTGGCTATTTACGGCACTTATTTACGGCGGGCGACACGCGTCTGCCGTATATAAGTATTATATACGGCGGAAGGCAAAGGTCCGCCGTATATATTACTTATATACGGCGGTATACTATACTCGTCGTATATATTAGTTATATACAGCTGACATGAGGCGCTGTATATACTTTATATACGTACATTTGACGTCTACGTATTTGAGATTTTAGTTATATACGGCGGTAAACAAGTAGCCGCCGTAAATAGTACATTATATACGGCGGTAGACACGGAGCCGCTGTAAATAGCAACATTATATACGGTGGTGGGAACGGAGCCGCCGTAAATAGCAACATTATATACGGCCGTGTACAATATCCGACGTAAATATTAATAAATACCGCGAAATGAATTTCGCCTCTCAGTTCGCGCAAAACACAAAATTCCCTCCTCTCTCTCTCGCTCTCTCTCTCCTCTCTAGGGCAATTTGCACCGCTCTCAATCGACGGCGAGATCGACGGCGACCGTGGACGAACGCGGCTCCGGTGAAGTCCCCGCTCCGGTGAAGAACCCAGGTTTGAAGCTTTCTTTTCTAATTTCTCTCTTATCCGTTTCTTGCCTTCATTATTTTGCCTCATGAAGCTTTCTTTTCTAATTTCTCTCTTTTCTTTCTACTCGTTTCTCTTGTCACCGCCAGGAAAAACACAAGCTCCGGTGAAGCTCTGCCTTCAAATGGTTGTTCATCATCACCTCCCCAATAACACATAAAAATGATTGGACCCCCGTTCATCTTTAACCCTACATTACGAAATCAAAGTGTTAAAACCTATATAAAAAACACTAACATTTATATCTCACTACAAGAAAGTTGGCTATTTACGGCACTTATTTACGGCGGGCGACACGCGTCTGCCGTATATAAGTATTATATACGGCGGAAGGCAAAGGTCCGCCGTATATATTACTTATATACGGCGGTATACTATACTCGTCGTATATATTAGTTATATACAGCTGACATGAGGCGCTGTATATACTTTATATACGTACATTTGACGTCTACGTATTTGAGATTTTAGTTATATACGGCGGTAAACAAGTAGCCGCCGTAAATAGTACATTATATACGGCGGTAGACACGGAGCCGCTGTAAATAGCAACATTATATACGGTGGTGGGAACGGAGCCGCCGTAAATAGCAACATTATATACGGCGGTGTACAATATCCGACGTAAATATTAATAAATACCGCGAAATGAATTTCGCCTCTCAGTTCGCGCAAAACACAAAATTCCCTCCTCTCTCTCTCTCTCTCTCTCCTCTCTAGGGCAATTTGCACCGCTCTCAATCGACGGCGAGATCGACGGCGACCGGTGACGAACGCAGCTCCGGTGAAGTCCCTGCTCCGGTGAAGAACCCAGGTTTGAAGCTTTCTTTTCTAATTTCTCTCTTATCCGTTTCTTGCCTTCATTATTTTGCCTCATGAAGCTTTCTTTTCTAATTTCTCTCTTTTCTTTCTACTCGTTTCTCTTGTCACCGCCAGGAAAAACACAAGCTCCGGTGAAGCTCTGCCTTCAAATGGTTGTTCATCATCACCTTCCCAATAACACATAAAAATGATTGGACCCCCGTTCATCTTTAACCCTACATTACGAAATCAAAGTGTTAAAACCTATATAAAAAACACTAACATTTTAGATCTATAGTATACTAAAACACAGTTAAAAACTTAAATTTTATATCTAAATATAAGTGAAAACAATGATTAAGATGATGTTAATTTACCTTGATTCTTGATCTTCAACGATTATGACGAAATTAAATGATGCGAAGAAGATTTAAGTTTTTTTGTTTTGTTTTGAGAGTGAGAATGAGAGATACGAGAGGAAGAGAATGAATCTGCTGAGGAAACTGTGGAAAGCTTATCTACTGGAAATGACAGCTTAAACTCGCTACACCATGTAGCGAGTTTCATGGGTGAAATCGCTACATAATGTAGCGATTTAGGTCAGGGTGAAATCGCTACATGGTGTAGCGATTTAGGTCAGATTTTTTTTTTAAAATTATAATATATTTAACTCTTCTTCATGAATTATGTTTTTGTTTACAAACTTATTATTATTATTATTGACATCTGTTAAAAAAAATGATGACAGAAAAAATTGCAACAAAACCAAACACAAACTGTACCAAATAATTTTAAAAAAC
Organism: Adenophora triphylla var. japonica; assembly: GCA_022495995.1. Taxonomy (NCBI): domain Eukaryota; kingdom Viridiplantae; phylum Streptophyta; class Magnoliopsida; order Asterales; family Campanulaceae; genus Adenophora; species Adenophora triphylla. The sequence goes on along the minus strand of JAFEMH010000576.1, from coordinate 560,262 downwards.
TAAAATAACATTAAAATAAATATTATCAAGTTAGTGACCACATCCCGGTCACATAGAAATTCTTACATTAATTCATTCAAACATTTAGGAAATTCATGTAAACCAAATGAGCTTATCATTCACTTAACTTCATTATTCTTTGGAAATACCTGCAAACCAAATGAGCTTAACATCATTTACTATATGATTCCAACAATTCAGCAAAATTAAGAAAATTTGTACCTTGAAGACATTGTTAAGTGTGATGTTAAGATAACGTGCTGATCGCGTGGGGGCAAAAACAACAACCTAAAAATTTCAAAACAAACAATTAGATGAAAGTATTAATGACGATTTCAAAGTGTACTGACTTCCACTATTTAATATACCTTCTGAAGTATCAGAACAGAACCGACAGATATATCACTTGCAAATTCACTCTCAGTTAGCACTTTTCGATGAATGGAAGCATCTATGGTATCCGTAGGATTCTAATAATTTTATCCTAATTAGTAACTTAAAACACATTTCACCCATGCTAGAAAGCATACTAAGCTCATATCCTAACCTTTAAAAGTCACCAAGACCATTTGGTGTGCAGGACTTGATAACAGCAACAACCTAATAGAACATATATAAATATAAAAAATCAATTATCTTTACACACATTTAACTATAATTAATCTTGATATTATACCTGATCCACCGTGTCAATATTATGGCATTTCTTCTTGATAGAGCTCAACGGATAATATGTACCGACTTCAGTGAGAAATTCCATTGTAGAGAGCCAAGGACTGTCCTGGAAATCTTCATCCTTCACCAGATCTTCAATCGCTCTCCGTATATACTCTTGGGTTGCGATCGGGGATTCCTGTGAAGATAAGCTCTGACGGTCGAGGATTTTTCGGCGCATGGCGGACTGTACGACACCGACGGGACCAGGAATAAGAGGCGATGAAGAGGAGGATTGAGAGAGATGGGATTGAGAAGATTGATGGGTGGCGGAGTGGCCGGAGGAATTGGGACGGCGATTCATATAACGGAGGAGAGATGGATCCATTTTTTTGGTTTAATTGAATTTGGATTGAGAAGATTGAGGGGTGGAGGCTGAAAATTTAGTTTCGATGAGGATACGAGAGAATGAATGAATCTGCCAGAAAAAACCTTATCTACTAGAAAAAAAAAAGAGGAACTCGCTACACCGTGTAGCGAGTTTGACTGTGACCCGTCAAACTCGCTACACCGTGTAGCGAGTTTGGCTGTGACCGGTCAAACTCGCTACACCGTGTAGCGAGTTCTTCTTTAAGTAATTACATTGATTAATTACAAAATGGCAAATCCTAATTACACCAAACTCGCTATACCGTGTAGCGAGTTCACAAAAAGTGGTCATTTTGGGAAATAGTTTGAAATGTGGGTTGTTTTGGAAAATAGATTTTTAAAAATGAATTATTTGAGAAAAAAATCGTTCAAATTTAATTTTATTTAGAAAATATTTTGATAATGTTATCAACTTTTTGTACAATTAAAATGCATAACGACATAAATATTTTTGTTATCAACTTTTTAAATATTTAGTTTTGCAAATATAAGTGACTATAATTTTAAAAAAATTGGTGAAAGAATATTTAAAGACAAAGTATTTTACAAAAACGACTTTTATTTAGGACAAAGTTTTCTTTAAAAATTAAATTTATTTAAGGACAGCGGGATTAGATAATATTAAGGTAACGTGAGTATAGATATTTAATTAAGAATTATAAATACGGTTATAATAGTAAATGTGATAGTTGATATGAATATAATAAACGAGTATCGCTGTCACATAATATAAAATTACCATTGAACGGTATAAACCGAGCTACGAACATGGGCTTGCCCGAACCTGGGCCCAACTATATTGGGTCATGGATATTATATATTCATCAAGTATTAGGGCCGAGCATTCCCTTCCTCGTATGCCGAGGAATGTTTACCTTGGCCTTATGTCGCCATTCTTGGGCCGGCCTGTCTCAATTACCGAGGAGAGAAAAGTCCTTTGCTCGGCATGTCACCAATTACCGAGGAAACAAAAGTATTCTCCCCGGTATATTTTCATGTCGGCCGTTCATCAAGTGACGAGGAAGCAGGATCGTTCTCCTCGGCTAATTTGCCAAAGGCCGAGGAAAATCATTTGCCTTCCTCGGCGTTAGGCTAGCGGATTACAATCCTTATTCAACAAGGATTATACAGTTGTAACCCAATCAGGATTACAGTTACCAATAGCAATTCAAGTCAAACAATGACTCCTTAACAGAAATAATTCTCTTAAGATTATATCTTATCTCTCTACAAGTTCACTCCAACATGGATTCTACCTATCCATTCTTATAAATACAAGCCCTATGGCTCATTATTCGGTACGTTACTTTTTACATTGGAGAAACTCTGTCAATTTGATTTCTCTAAGATCAACCGTGAACTTACTCTCACGCCGGAGGGCCTTTAGCCGGATCCGCCCGGCTTAGTTTACGTGTTTTCTCTTATTTTCAGCCTTGCAATCGCCGGAGCATTCGACGCTTGGATTTGGGGCACATTTTGACGATTTTGGCATCATCAATTGGTTCCATTGCCGGAAATCGATTCAAACACCCATTGTTTGGCACGGAAGACGCTCGCCTTAAGCCAATTTTCGTCTTAGGAATTGTTCTTTCTTGGAACGGAATTTCGGATCGCCGGGTTTGTTCTTGAAAACCTTTGAATACGCATATTTTGACCGGAAAATACCCAGATTCCGTTGAAGGCATTTTTGGCGTTAAAATTCCGCCCCAGTTTGGCTTGAATTCGTTTTGTTTCGAAAGAATTACAATCGGCAGTTTGTTGTGGTCAAAATTTGTCCTAATTTTGACCTCTAAATCGGTTCTGGTGAAACTGTGATTTTTGGAAAATTTCGTATTCAATAACCTTTGTGAATCATAATGGACGGACAATTCCACTTGAAGTGTTACGGTGAGGATCCCACCCAGTGAATGGGGAAACACCGGAGCCGAGGAGCCACTGCCTCCTCCTCCTCCTCTACCTCAAGCCGATGCCATTCCTCCCCTTGCCATGACTCTTCGTTCCATGGGTCAGGCAAATGCCGAGGGAGAGGGCAATGACCTTCCTCGTCCTACTCGTACTCGTGGGAGGCAAGCGGGAAGGAAGAAAACAAAGAATGCCGACGCCGGTCAGCGGGGAGGATCTCGGCCCGTTGGCCAGACGCTCTTTGTTACACAAACAAATGGAGACTTTGCAAAGGATGTATGAGACACAAGTTGCTCTGTTGCAAATGGACCCGCACCATTCCATGGCTCCCTTCATTGTACCATCAATGGGCCCACCTTTGAGAAAGGAACAGGGGAGAGCATCGAGGCTCCTCCCACGAAGGCTGGCGAGTTACAGCTTGCCGGCTCCCGGGGATTCTCCTCATCCTCGGCATAACGGTAAGCATAAGGAGCACTGTGGTCGACACGAGAAGCCAAATAACTCCTAGGGAAGAGGAAGTGAACTCCCGAGGACCTAAGAACAAGACTCGGCTTGAATAGGCGCCTATCCCTGCTCGCCTCATCATGACACCTAGGCGTCCGCGTCTCCTCGAGCTCGTCGGCCAGATTCTCCTCGTCCTCACCATTGATTCTCGTCGTCCTCGTCGACCAGGACTCTCCTCGTCCTCGGCATCGAGAATTTGCTAGGCGAAGGACCCCGAGCCCTACGGGATGATACTTGGCGCCCAGACACGGAACCCAGACGTGATAGGGTCCCCTCCGACGTGATGGCCACCGACATGAAGCGGAGCACGGTAGGGCAAATGATCGCCCTAAAGACAAGTCGGTCGAAGTTCCCAACGAAGCACTCGCTCAAGCGGTGAGAAGGAAATAGAAACAAAGCAATGGGAATTTGTTGAAACAAATTTGGATGATATGGAGAGGGAAAGAAATATAATGATGACGATTATGATTGGGCCACACGTCCGTTTTCCCTGAGGATAAGCGCTGCACCTCCCCATCCTAACCTCAAGCTCCCAAATTTCGAGAAATATAACGGAACCACCGACGCCAAGGACCATGTGCAAAGTTTTGAACAAACCATGAATCTCCTCACCACTGGCGATGACTTGCTCTGCAAAGCTTTCGCGAGCACCTTTTCCGAACAGCTTTGACCTGGTTCCGTGAGCTCAAGAAAGGTTGCATCGATTCTTGGAGGGGCATGAGGAGAATGTTCTTAGATCATTTTGCCACGGTGGGAAAAGGAAGATGAGATTAACCGACTTGGCCAACATTGAGCAAGGGAAAGGAGAGACCACCCTCGGCTACTACAATAGGTTAGAAAAATGGCGGATCAAGTCGAAGAAAGCCTTGCGATAGGGAGGTCATAGTTTGCTTCAACTACTGGGTTAAAATCGGCCCCCTCATTTATGAACTCTCGGCCCGGGGAACCCGGCTCAAAGGCCGAATTATACAAAGTGGCTTATGCCATTTCCATGGGCGAGGACAAGACAAAGAAAAGGGGTGCGACAAGACGGAACTGAAGCAACTAACTCCCGACGGAATGACAATGGGAACGGCAAGAAAGGAAAGAATAAAACCGAAGCAACGAGAAGTTTGGAATTCACCCCTCTTACAAAGCCCATCTCCGAAATCATGCGGATGGTGAACCTTCCTCCACCTCGTCCGGCCCGATAACCCAAAGTATCCCGCAACAAGAACAAATACGTGATTTTCACAAGGACAACGGACACACCAGCGATGGTTCTTTGGGCCCTTAAGAAGATAATCCAACAATGGGTTGACGAGGGAAAATTAGACCGTTATGTCATGAAGAAAGATGGCAAGCGAAAGCGGAAGCAAGAGGAGAGTGAAGATGACTCCAAGAGTGAGGATGAAGATCGAAGGCCTCCTAGGGCTAAACTACATGTGATCCGTGAAGAGGTGACCTCCACCGAGAAAGCTAAGGGATCGAGATCCACGAGCTAAGCAAAGTATACCATGTCCCTGCTTGGATCCATAAAGCAGAAGAAGTCATTAGTTTTTCTCCGAATGAGTTAGCAGGAAGTCGAGCAGCTCGTGAGCAGCCATTGGTCATCAAGGGTCGAATTGACAATGTTGAATCCGAAAGACTTCTTGTTGACACGGGGGCCTCCCGTGACATCTTGTACTATTCGGCCTTCCAACAAATGGGGTTGAAGGACCTTTGCGCTAGAGCCGTATCATGGAAGGCTTGAAGGATTCACCAACCATAAGGTTGGAGCCAAGGGAACCGTAGAACTAGAACTTCGAAGTCGGCGATCATCCCTTCCGAGCCACGGCCTCTTGTCACTTTCATAGTCATGGATTTGACTAGTGACTATCATGCGATTATTGGCATTCCAAGTCAAGCCAAACTTGGGATGGTAGCCTCCTTCCTCACCAACGAGTTAAATTTCCCACTCGTGCTTTGGCATTGGATGCGTAAGGGCAACCCCCAAAGATTTCTTGGAACATGTTGTCAAGAGCCGGAAAAAGTCAAAAAGCGTGGAAATAGATACGCCCGAGGAGAATATCAAGATCACCAAATCTCAGAAGACCACGGAAACTAGCTCTAGAACGAACTATATCCGTGAAGTATGGGAAAGTGAGGAAGAGGAACCTATGGTCCTAGAAATTGTGGATGACCAAGGCACAACTCTACCCACACTGGAAGAAGAGCCTATGGTCCTAGAAACTGCGGATGACCAAGGCATAGTTCTACCCATCTCCGAGGAAGACCCCATTCTCGTCAATGACCAGAACTCGGGGGCCAACCATGACTCGGGGAAGAACGATCTCCCAGACATCGATAAACTTATGGAGGAAGAAGGCCTCAATGTAAACGACAAAGAAGGGAGGAGAATCAGAGAAATCATCATCGAATCCCTGAAATTTCGAGACGGACCAGAAATGAAGCCCGTAGATGAGCTAGAAGAGGTAGTCATTAATCCTGACTATCCTGAACAAAAAATCAAGCTAGGAGGCCAGCTATCACAGGAAGAGAGAGAGAGAATTATATCCCTCTTGAAAAACAGTCTTGATGTCTTTGCTTGGAGAGTCGAAGACATGAGGGGGATCAATGAAGAAGTAGCCCTCCACCGCTTAGAAGTTGATCCTTTAGCGAAGACCATTTCTCAGACGAGGAGAAATTTTGCAAGGGACAAGGAGGAAGCTATAAAAGAAGAGGTGCAGAAATTACTCAGCGCCGGAATAATTCGCGAAGTCAAATACCCCGTTTGGTTGGCTAATGTCGTTATGGTGAAGAAGCAAAATGGAAAATGGCGCATGTGCATAGAGCTTTCTTGATCTAAACAAAGCACGCCCCAGGGACGGCTATCCTCTCCCGAGAATCGACAAGTTAGTGGACTCCATTTACGGACACCAAACTCTCGGCTTCTTAGATGCCTACTCGGGCTATCATCGAGATAAAAATGGCGAAAGAAGACATCGAGAAGGCGCCTTTCAAACACACTGGGGAATTTACGCTACATCATGATGCCTTTTGGGCTTAAGAATGCTTTGGTGCCACTTACCAACGGATGGTAAATCAAGTTTTTGCAAGTCGGATAGGTAGAAACATGGAGGCTTATATTGATGACATGGTCATAAAGACCAAGGAAGCGCCCACGTTCCCGACCTAGAAGAGACCATTCACAACCTCCGAGCCAACAACATGAAGCCGAATCCAAGCAAGTGCGTGTTCGGAGTTGCTGCGAGGAAATTTCCTGGGCTTCATGGTTTCCCAAAGGGGATTGAAGCAAACCCAGAAAAGATCAAGGCGCTCATTGACATGAAGGAACCTACCACCATCAAGGAGGTCCAAAGACTTAATGGAAGAATTGCGGCCCTTGGAAGATTCATCGCCAAGTCCGCCGAAAAGTCACTTGCCTTTCTTCAAGGTATTGAAGGGTACCAAGAGCTTCTCTGGACTCCTGAATGCTCGGAAGCGTTCCTCCGGTTGAAGGAGTACTTGGGTTCCCCTCCCTTGCTTAGCGGTCCGACTACGGTGAGATGCTATACGTCTTCCTAGCCGGCAGCGATCACTTGTCAGTTGTCTTGGTTCGAAAGGATGAAGGAATTCGAAGCCCGTCTACTATGTCTCAAAGGCCTGTCCAGATGTGGAAAGCGAGATATTTCAATGTGGAGAAGATAGCATACGCCCTAGTCATTGCTTCAAGGAAGCTGCGTGCATATTTTTCTGCACACCCTATCACCGTCTACACCAACGAACCATTGAAGAAAATCCTTCACAAGTTGGACGGCTCGGGACGTCTCCTTAATTGGTCAATCGCTCTAACAGAGTTTGATATCTTACCAACCAAGGAGGACCCTCTTAGCACAGCCTTTGGTTGACTTCATGGTCGAGACTGCCTTTATGGGTGAGCATCTCCCCACCTCCCGGAAGCAAAACGCGCCGGAGGAAAAAGACTCTCCCATTGAACTCCCATCCAACTGTTGGATCCTGTATACGGACGGATCAGCTACCAAGGAAAGAAGCGGAGCCGGAGTAGTACTAGCAAGTCCAGAAGGAGAATATACTATACAAGATGCCATCCGCTTCAGGTTTCCTGCCTCTAACAACCAAGCTGAATACGAGGCTCTCATATTTGGCATTGAGTTGGCCTCCTTCTATGGAGCAACTAAGGTGGCTGCTTTCTGTGACTCCCAACTTGTTGTCAAACAAGTGAAAGGAGAATATAACACTCAAGACGTCACCCTTGCCAAATATAGAGACCTGGTCCTAGATATGACGAAGAAAATGGAATTTTTCGAGCTCAGCGAGATAGGAAGGGAAGACAACCAAGTCGCAGACGTTCTCTCCAAACTAGCCACCATGGACGTGTCTCCTTCGGAGACCAACCCATATGTAGTTTATGCCGAGGAACCTGCGTATGAAAGATTACAAGTCATGCTTACGGACGAGGAAGAGAGATGCTTTGGATCGATGACTACATCGAATACATTGAGAAGGAGAAACTCCCGAAGATGATGCTCGAGCCAAGCTTATCAAGAAGAGGTCTCCAAGATTCGTGGTGATGAACGGAGTCCTCTACCGAAGATCTTTCACGAAGCCCTGCTAAGGTGTGTCTATCCCAAGGAAACCGAGAACCTCTGGCGTAAGTACATGAAGGTGTTTGCGGCGGACACCGGGGGCGTAACCTTAGGCGACAAAATCATATCGCTAGGTTACTACGCGGCGAACCTAAGGGAAGACGTGCATGCATATGTACGACAATGTGACAAATGCCAAAGGTTCTCTGACATTCCAAGACTACCTGCGGTCGAGCAAACACTTGTAATACCTACGTGGCCATTTGATATGTGGGGGATCGACCTCATTGGACCCTTCCCACCCGCCCGTGGTAATTGCAAGTACGTGATAGTAGCTGTTGATTACTTCTCCAAGTGGATAGAAGCCAAGGCATTGGCCAAGATAACGGAAGAGAACGCGATCAACTTTGTTCATGACAACATCTGGTGCAGATTTGGCCTTCCGCATACAATTGTTTCTGACCATGGCCTCCAATTTTCCACGGCATTTACAACCGAATTGGGAAGAGTCAAAGTACGCCATGCAAAATCTTCGCCAGCGACCCCAAGGCAACGGTCAAGCGTAAGCCGCCAACAACCGGTCCTAACCGCCCTCACCAAGAATCTTGAAGGACGCGAGGGTAGATGGTTGGACGAACTTCCCTAGCTTTATGGGGTACATTGGCATGACCACCCGGGGCCAACCGGGGAAACCCCATTCGCACTAACTTTCGGTTCTGAGGCTATGGCACCAGCAGAGATGGCCATCCCTACAGTAAGGAACTCCCATTATGATGAGCAAGTCAACAAGGTCAATAGGCTCCTAGACCTGGACCTGATAGATGAAAAACGACTAGCTGCGCAGATGAGGATGGTGAATTACAAGCAAAGGACCAAGGCATATCACGACAAGAGGGTCATCAAAAGAGTATTCCAAGTGGGCGATTGGGTACTTAGAAAGATCGAAGCCACTGGTCGGAAAGCAGAACAAAACAAGCTCTCCCCAAATTGGGAAGGTCCCTATATCATCACTCAAGTCATCCGAGAAGGGACCTACAGATTAAGGACCAAGGAGGGGAAGGATCTCAAGCATCCATGGCATTCCGACAACCTGAGAAAATATTATCACTAGTCTAGTTTATTTTGCAATAGATTAGCTCTTTATTTTCGGTCTTTTATTTTCGGTCTTTTGTTTTCTTTTTGTCTCTTTAGTTGATAGGATTGCAGTTTGATGTAATCACATTTCAGTTCTACGAAAGCAGTTTCTTCCAACATGCAAAGCAACTATCGCCTCTTCACCCCAAAGACAGAAGATGAGGGCATTACCTCAGATTCTCCGATACACAATAGCCAAGACCAAGGATCTTCCTTGGCCTGATGGCTTACCAATTGCCAAGACCAAGGATCCTCCTTGGCCTGATGGCTTAACAATTGCCAAGACCAAGGATCCTCCTTGGCCTGATGGCTTACCAACAGCCAAGACCAAGGATCTTCCTTGGCCTGATGGCCTACACACAGCCAAGACCAAGGGTCCTCCTTGGCCTGATGGCTTAACAATTGCCAAGACCAAGGGTCCTCCTTGGCCTGATGGCTTACCAACAGCCAAGACCAAGGATCTTCCTTGGCCTGATGGCCTACACACCTGCCAAGACCAAGGGACCACCTTGGCCTGATGGCTTACAACTCTTCTAGTCAAGGGTCCATCTTGACTTAGGAGACTAACAGCCAAAGCCGAGGACTTTCCTCGGCCTACTGGCTTGATAAACCTCCTACCATGAATCTACTCTGATTCAGGATTACAACATTCAAAGCCGAGGAAAACTTCCTCGGCCCAAATGAAGTACGAGTATAGTTACAGCCGAGGAATCTTCCTCGGCCTAACCACTTGCTCCACAAGGAACAAGGGACCTTCCTCGGATCCCACCTTCCTAAGGCTAGTGCATAGCATACAAGTCAGTAAAGTGACAGAATAATGACAAAGGATTTTTTTCATTGATATTCAAATGGAAATTACAAGATCCTATTGGCTATTACAAGAAGCAAAAAGGAAAAACTATCCTAAGACGGCCGAGCATCCTCAAAAGGCTCTTCTAGCCACCGGTATTATTGGAGCCGGGGAGGAGGAAGGGTCGTTTGATGGGCTTGGGCATCGGCTTCCTCTACATTCCCCTTACCTCGGCCTCTAGGTCCTCAGGCTCATCGGCGTCTTGGATCGCCTCCACTAGGTCTTTAATATTGCCGGGGACAACAGAAGCCGGCTTCCACACCTCCCTGCAAGCATGGGCATCCTTGGCATCTATCAGCTCCATGTTGCTCTCAGAATAAGGGACTAAGTGATGGAGTGCCCTGCCCTCCTCGGCATATTGATCCCGGCAGATTAGCTGGGCAATCTTGTTGATGTCCGCACTGTGGAGGGATCGGCTAAAATGCTCCCCGGCCAAGTGGAGGTAGCCATCCTCGAACATGGTGGCCGTTTGCTCGTCACCAGCCCTCCCCGAAGGCCGAGCCGGCCATCATCGGTTCTTTGAAAGCCGAGCTCTCCTTGAACCGAGCTACGGCCTCTTCCTCCCTAGGCCCCGGGAAGGGTAGCTTCCGGGTCCTCGGCACTGGCCTCGCCTTCCTCAGCCTTGGTCTGAAGCTCGGCCTTATCTGCCTTGGCCTGGGCAAGCTCTTCATTTTTGGGCCGGAGATGTTCCTCGGCTTTTGACCTTTCTTCCTCGGCCCTTTTTACCTCGGCCTCAACCTTGGCCTTGGCCGCTGCAAGCTCGGCATCCTCGGCTTCCAAAAGTTTAGCCAAGGAAGACTTTTCTTTTTCGCTCTTTGCTTGAGCTGCCTTGGCCTCATTCAGGCGCCTTGTCTTCTTCTTGGCCAGCACGTTCTCGTACGCCGTGACTGAAGCCAACTGAAAGATAAATCATCGTTAGGAAGACAAATCCAATATCAAAGATAATAACCCAGAAAGGGATCAACATTTACCTCAGCAATCAGGAGTCCCTTGTGGCAAAGCACAGTATCCTCGTTAGGACCCTCTTTGCAAAGGGTTTCATAAGCATCCTCGTCCATAGCCCTTTGGATGGGAGCTCGGCCCAATCTCACCAAGGGTCCCTCCCTTGCCAACAGGGGGAGTCCCCTAAGACGAGGAATACCAAGGGACATACTTTTGGCCAGCTCGTCGGCCTCTTCAACAGTCTTGACTGACTGAACGGTCAAGGGAGGGGGAGCATCATCCTCAGGGGCCGCACTGACGCTTGCCCGTTTTGCCGCCGGCTCCTCGGCGCTGGCACTTGGAGTTCTTTTGGAGCCTGACCTCCTTTGGACGAGGTTAGCTTCCTCGGTTGCTTCTTCCTCGGCATCAACATGGAGGCTATGCCCCTCTACAGTTGATGGGTTGGTTTGATTATCAGCAGCCGGTTCCTCGGCATCCACTTCCCCGTGCAATTTAAGGGGAAGGGGTTGGTCAGTCTGAACATTAAGGATGAGGTTACGTGCATTAGCATCCTCCCTCCTTTCTGTCAGAGCGGTTTTCTTGCTCAACCTCCTCTTCCTCTTCACGAGCTCCTGAGGGCTTAGTCTCTCCATTGCAAGGGTAGCTTCTTCCTCGGTGGTCAAATCTGCAAAAGACAAGGAAGAAATGGTCAAGTACGAGCAAGAAAACCCAAGGTCAAGTACGAGCAAAATAATATGACAAAAATTACAAGTGTAAGATAAAAGTTTACGTCCAACAATGTTAGGTGCTCCAATACATTGGTCACGGGGACGCTCATCATGGCACCTAATACAATCCTCGTGAAATACGAAGCCGGGATGTACCGTCCAATCGTTGAAGCGACGCCCTCTTTTAACAGTGACGAGGGGAGCCACCCCGTCCTCGTTCCCCGGCATCAATCCTGCCTGGATATAGAAATGATCCGAGGACTCAACTTGCTTCCAATCCAGGACCCCTACCCTGGCAAACTCTTCCAAACGCTTGATCAAATCTTTGGTCCATCCGTATTGTTGGACGGCAAAGGAGGATGTTGGATCATCACAAGGAGATTGGAACTCCCAGCCTTGGCGGCTCTCAACGCGGATAACGTGGTTATCCCACTGAACTTTACCGGACATGGGAAGAAGCAACTTGGGTTTCCTATTGGCACTCCTAATAACTACTAGCCATTGTTCCTTGATGACTTGGACAATGTAGAAGTGACGGAAGGCTCCCATGGTCAGTTCATAGCCTAAACTACGGCAAAGGATGATGAAGCTAACCGTAACCACTAGTACCATTGGCTCCTAACATGGGCGCACTTTGCCTTTGTATCATCCAAAACTCACAAAATGAAGGGGTCTAGGGGAAGACGGAGTCCTTGTTGAAACTGTTTGAAATAAAAATGGACGTAATCTTGGCTATAATAGAAGGCCGTCTCTTCTTTCTCCGTCTTCGGCTCAATCTTGCCCATATAAGTTAATTTATATTCAAAGACGATCCACTTTGTACTTGGTGTGCGGCCTCTCAACCATAGGATCCCTGGTTTTGGTGCCCTCTCGATTTGCTTTCCTCGGCTACTGCTCCTCGGCTTCTTCTTCGGACAAGGCGGGCATCAGCTTGCGCACCTTCAACGAAGGCATTAACTATTTGAGTAGACGAGGAGGGCTCTCCTTCTCTTCCCGTCATATCTGCATAAGGACGAGGAGACAAAATTATTTACCTCGTCAATGGCTGATTAAATGATCGGGAAGGAAGATTCCCCTCCTCGTCATTCCATAAGGCCGAGGAAGGAAGATTTCCTTCCTCGTCATTTCATAAGGCCGAGGAGGGGGCCGTACCTCGCAGACGCTCACGCATTTCGCGATTGGAGGCCGGGTAGAACAGATTCGATGTGCTCCACCATCTCACTCTATCCCCAAACACTATAATATTTGGTGACCCGGAATCAATCCTATCTATTCTTGTGGAATCCGGGTATTGGATGAATAAACGAGAGCGACCATAACCCCTCAACTGCTTGCTTATATCATCCAAGTTCAGCATCAACCATGGACCCCTTTCTCGTCGATAAACCCTCAAATTTCCAGTATGATATCCATAACGGAATCGGGAGAATGGTCCCAAGATCGAGCCATTTCTAAGGGAATCAAAAGCGAAGGGAGTTCATTCAATATTCCAGATATTTCATATAAAATGCAAAGAGAATTAAAGAACTGAAGTTTTTAAAGTTTTTTATCAAGAAAAGCTTCAACCTTCAACAATGGCGGTTCTTGGCATGGACAAAATCATTCCTAAACCCTAGAAAACGCTGGAACATGAAAGGAAGTTGTAAGAAAAGGAGAAATTTCATACCTGAGTTTGCAAGAATGAATGGAATCAATGCAGAAAGCAACTTCGTCGGAAAAATCAAGCTCGCCGGGAACTGGGTTTGAAGATTGCTGTGTTCGCCGGTGAGTTCTTGCCAAATGCTCTCAATTGCTTGGGGTTTGTAAAGAGTAAAATGAAAGGGGTTTTAGCTTTTATACCTCCCCAAATCGGGTCGACCCATGGGTAAAGCGTAGATTCGGGTGAGGCGCCCCAAGAATTAAATGTTAAACACAGTTATCAAGGCGTGACAAGACTGGGGGGCCCCATGTCATCATCAGAATAGTAACCGTCAGATACCCATCAATGACGCGTGTAAAACCTGTTCGTATCCCATATGCCGAGGACGAGCTAACTTTCTATTCGTCTAAGCCGAGCTAGAAAGTTGGGGGCCACTGAACGGTATAAACCGAGCTACGAACATGGGCTTGCCCGAACCTGGGCCCAACTATATTGGGTCATGGATATTATATATTCATCAAGTATTAGGGCCGAGCATTCCCTTCCTCGTATGCCGAGGAACGTTTACCTTGGCCTTATGTCGCCATTCTTGGGCCGGCCTGTCTCAATTACCGAGGAGAGAAAAGTCCTTTGCTCGGCATGTCACCAATTACCGAGGAAACAAAAGTATTCTCCCCGGTATATTTTCATGTCGGCCGTTCATCAAGTGACGAGGAAGCAGGATCGTTCTCCTCGGCTAATTTGCCAAAGGCCGAGGAAAATCATTTGCCTTCCTCGGCGTTCCGGCTAGCAGTTACAATCCTTATTCAACAAGGATTATACAGTTGTAACCCAATCAGGATTACAGTTACCAATAGCAATTCAAGTCAAACAATGACTCCTTAACAGAAATAATTCTCTTAAGATTATATCTTATCTCTCTACAAGTTCACTCCAACATGGATTCTACCTATCCATTCTTATAAATACAAGCCCTATGGCTCATTATTCGGTACGTTACTTTTTACATTGGAGAAACTCTGTCAATTTGATTTCTCTAAGATCAACCGTGAACTTACTCTCACGCCGGAGGGCCTTTAGCCGGATCCGCCCCGGCTTAGTTTACGTGTTTTCTCTTATTTTCAGGCCTTGCAATCGCCGGAGCATTCGACGCTTGGATTTGGGCTGTTTTGACGATTTTGGCATCATCAACCATTTTGGACTAATGCAATTTTAAATATGACGCTTAAAATATTTTGCAATTTAAAATAAAACGGATGAGTTATGTAGTAATGAGTTTTGCTTATGCTTTAAAATTGTGTAACAGATAGGGCTGTAAATGAGCCGAGCCGAGTCGAGCTTGAGCTCGTATAAAAGTTATCGAGCTCGAGCTTTTTTCGTGTTCGAGCCCAGTATAACTGTTCGAGCTCGGATCGAATTGAGTTTCGATCTTTTCGCGAGTTGTTCGCGAGCTGCTCTAACTTGAGTATTAACAAGCCGAGCTCGAGTTTGGACTTATTTTTTGTAAAAATCTGAAATCAAACGAGCTTTATCGAGCACTAATTCGAGTTGTAATCGATCTCGAGCCTAAACGAGCCTAAACAAGTCATTCGCGGACAAAATTCATTCAAGCTTTTTAACGAGCTTAACGAGCCGAGCTCAAACGAGTCGATCTCGGACAGAGCTCGTCAAACATACGAGCCGAACACGAGCTGGCTCAAAAAAAAATGAGCTTGAAAATCGGTTCGAGCTCGAGCTCGAGTTCACCTCGAGCCCACTCGAACTCGAGCTTTTTACGAGCCGAGCCCGAGCCGACTCGTTTCGTGTAACAACCCTAGTTATTTGTTTGATTTTGGTTTCGATTTGGGTTTAATTTTAGGTTCGATGTAGGTTTGACCTCCGTGGATTCCGACGACCTCCTTGAATTCCATCGATTTTGGATTTTTGTTGGAATTTCTTCCTTGTGTGTTTGTCTTTTGTTGAATTTGATTTTTATGGGTTGTTGTTGGTGGTGATGATGTTAATGGTGGCAACGGTGGTGTGTTAAAGGCTTTAAAAGATGGATACTAAAGGTTGAAAGGGGTTGAGAATGGGTGTGTGGAATTTGATTTTTTAAACTATGTTAGTGTTCTATCGTTAGTGTATTTAACGACTAAAATGTCATGTTAGCATTTCCGTTAGTTTTTTAACAACGTTAAGTGTGTCTTGCAGAAAATGTAACAAATTGATAAATTACATATGATTAAGAGGTAAGTCTGCTGTACGTTGCATGAATTATAACCAAATTGATAGAACGTTGTATATTTAGGTGTTCTCTTTTTATTTCCACATTGAGTACTGCATTCATTCGTACGGTTTAAAGAGGTGAACTTATTATTTTTCTCAAGAATTTAAGAAAATAATTATACTTTTAAGATTCTAAATTTTTTGTTGACGCAATTTTTTTCTTTCAGAGTGTATATTTTACTCCCTCCATCACACGTGAGTAGATAATTATTTTCTTGTTTGTCCGTGTCAACTTCCATGTGAGTGGATACTTTTCAAAATGACAAAGATTTTATTATTTTATATTCAGTGAAACCCATTTATCATAATAAAAACGATAATTCACCCACGTGAGACGAAGGGAGTATAAAATATAGATATTCACTGATACATGCAAATTTTTTGTCAAATATCTAACGAAATATTTGTCTAATCTCCAAATTAATACAACATTCGAAGTTTGGGCCTTAAAGTTTAAAGTGTAAAAATTAAATCACATATACCATGTAAACCTTGGGTTAGTGAAATGAGATTAACCCAAATATTACTTGTATACTCCCTCCGTCCAAGTAAGTATTTCACAGTTACTGTTCACGCGTGGATTAAGGAGAGAGTATTATATTGAAAGTGTTGTGAGTGTGAAATTAAAATAGGAGAGAGAATGAGTGGAGGGAATAGTAAATTATAATGGTGTTGTGAGTATTAAAATAATGTAGGAGAGAGAATGAGTGGAGGAAATAGTAAAGATTCCTTTCCATTTTGGGAAAGAAACAAAGTGTGAAGTATGTAATTGGACGCCCAAAATAGAAAGTGTGAAGTATGTAACTGGACGGAGGGAGTATCGTGTAATAAAACAAAAGTTTAGGGGCCATTGATAAGATTTTAAATTTTTTGAAATAGGGTAATAGAAGGAGAAGAAGGTCCCAATTGCAGCGGCGCACCACCACACCAGTAGGAGCCTAGGAGGGGTAAAATGGCGGGAGAATTCAAAATCAAGAACTCCGAGCAAGTCAACGCCAAATCCCTAACGGTAACAATGGTCAATAACGCGGTAATTTTCTATAAAGTAGTAACGTTCTGATTAAACCCTAATTCTGGTAATGGTAATTCTCTCTCTGTGTATTTTCAATCCAATTGAATGTTGAGAAACTAAATCCTTTTTCCAGTTTAGGAATTACCAAATCCTTTTTCCGATTGGAAGTTGAGAAACTGTTTTTGTTTATTTTTTAGTTTATTTTCAATTTTGAATTACCAAATCCTATACTCAATTGGATTTACAGAGCGCCTTATATATTCCCCCATTCTCAGATCAATTATTTTCCAACTCTATAGGGTTTGAGAGTTACAACAGTTGGAGACTAAGATGGATTCTCCTTCTTCTTCTTCTTCTTCTTCTTCTTCTTCTGACAGAAACTCAAGAAATAACATCCGCAATATTCTTACAGTATTGGGTTTCAAAGATACTCCTGAAAGTCGAAAACTTGATCCTTGGATGACTGCTGTCTTGGCTCGTCAACAACAACAAGAAGCATGCTCTGCAAATAATCCCTCTATACTACTACTGCCTGACATTAACCATTCTGAAAGCCCACTCAAGAACCACCACAATACTAATTACAAGAGGCGCAACTCTAATGATCCTGATTCCCAGAATTACGAGTATGCCTTTGTGGGTAAGCGGCAGAAGAATGTTTCTTCCAAGAAACAACAGAACGCTATTAGGGCACCAGCATCACCTGTGGAAAAAGAGCTGCCTGTGCAATTGAGGAATATGATTCTTGGGAGGATGGGCGGCTCTGATTTGTTGTTTGTAATTGAGAAGGCGCTGACAATGACAGATGTGAGCCCAGGACATAGCCGTTTTTCCATACCCGAGAGGCAGGTTGCCAACCAGTTCCTCAGCATAGGGGAGAAGGCCAATGTGAAGATGGGGATCAAAGCCAAGTTACTGATCTGCAAGCATGATTACCAGCCCGGTACAGACAAAGAAATTAAAGAGAAAAAAATAAATTTGACATTGTGGGCACTGAGAAGCAGCAACACTTATGTATTGAACGAGACATGGAATCCCATTGTCCAGGAACAAAAACTTGGAGAAAACATGCTTGTGCAGTTGTGGACATTTCGGGTGCAGTCTCAACTCTATTTTTTCCTTGTGAAGCTTTGAAACAAGTCAAGGGGGGCACTGATTAAGTTATGTTTTTATTCAGTCTTATTATATCCCATTAATACTCCAAATTTTATGTTTCTATTGTGATAGCGGCATATGTTTTGGTAGAATAGATTAGATTACATAGTCACGGTTTAACAATTTGCTTGGGTGTTGTCTGTCGGCATTATAATAACCTTGATTCTTAATTTTAGTTGATCTCATATTTCAAGATTTTGTTTAAGTTTCTTGTTTGTGTGAGAGTGAATCTGATTTGCTTTAGTACTGAGCTTAGCCATCCTTGAACAGAAGTGGGGATTGCATTATTGACTGAAATAAGTTGTTTTGAATGAGTAATCTTATTTGGAATGTTAGGGGTATAGCCAATTCCCCTTTTATTTATAGTCTTTAAAAGCTAGTTAGCTATTTTAGAGCCATAGTGGATGATGTGAGCTTCTCCATAGTTAAGTGAAAATTTGCAGCTTTTTATGAGCCTGTTAGGTTATTATTATTATTATTCCTTCCAGTTAGTAGAATATAGTATGTGTCGATGAAGATTGAGAAAGTTGCAGTGTCATGTGCATGTAAGTGGACATACTTATCTCAGACTGTTCTTCAAAGAAACCTATGCGTTACCTTCATGTACCCTTGCTATAAGTACACTATTGTTGGGACTGTTAGTATGAAAATAATTACACTATAGTATAGTATTGTTTGGGATATGCGTTATCTGCGCCTACATTTTTTAAATTTCCAATACCTGATAAATGAAAAGAGGTAAAACAAAAAGAGACGGTTGGAACACATTTTACATACAATGCTGTGATTCAAGTCGGGTACCATGTTGCTGCCTTGATAGAGTTGATAAATTGAAAGGAACTTGTTGGGAAATCTCTTTGATAATCAATTTCCAATTATCCTACAGCTAGCAGACTGTCATTTGAACTGCCTTTGGGAGAATGAACAATTATATTGGTATTGTGTCCCCCCACACTTGAGCAGTAGATATTGCCATTGTTCTGTCTCGTTTAATTGACTTGATTTGTCGATGCTTGTAAATAATGTGCTTAACTTGTTTGTACTTAATTTGCTCGTATCTATAAGACTATTTTCTTAATCTTGTCTGTTCTGTCCTAAAATTCTCTGGCGGCTGACACAAATTGGGTATCCTTTGCGCAGCAGCTAAAGCATCTTCCTTGTAAGATCCTTCAATTGTAAACATGTTGTTCATTATGGCTTTGCCTAACCTTCCTTTTTTGTTTTTGTTTTTGTTTTTTTCCCTATCCTTTAAACATGTAATAGTAATTTGGTGGTATGGGAGCTCTCGAAAGCAATCAAAGCTAACATTAGTACCAGATAACAGATGTGTTTCATGAGTTTAGATGCATGTGTTATTCGATCTAAGTATGGCGTTATCGAGAGAGAGTCGGTGAAAATAATATATGTTATTTAGTTCAAGAGCATGTGTTAACAATTGGTAAGAAGAAAGATGTTAATAAGTAGTTATGCACGTGCTTTGTGAGGGTTGGAGCATGTATTTATAAGGCAAAAACTATATTTTCATCACTGAAACAATGTCCCCATTTTACTATTTATTGAATGTCACCACTGAACTTCTACATTGTTTTTTCATGTCACCGCTTCGTCCATTAAATTGTCGAAATTTTAACAAAAGTTAATCATGTGATCGCATGTGACCAACTTAAGTTTTTGATGATTTTGTTAGTTCGGGGGAAAATCCCTACCATTTTACATATTTGTGAGATTCATGCGTCTCACCTAGCTAACTCTAGTAATATGACATATAACAATAAGTTAACAAAGTTATCAAAATTATAATCTTATTTAGTCACGTTCGGTCATTGTAACTAACTTTTGTTAGATTTTGATGATTTAATGAAGGGAAAATTATAAAATAGAGTTGAAGTCCACGAATATGTAGAAATTTGGGGTTTGGCTTTTCAATTTTAGCAATTAAGGCCTGACTTGACTATATTTTACCAGTTTGGGGTTTTTTTAAAGAATTTCGTCCAAAATCTCCGTTAATTGAACACGTGCGCTGCATGTGAGATTGAGTAAGAATTTTTTCGACATTTCGCATTCAGGAAAAATTACAAAATAGGGCCTGAAGTCCACGGAGAGGTACCAATTGTGGCCTGACTATTCAATTTTGGCAATTTAGGGTCTGATTTAACTATTTTTAAGGTGTGACTGCCTTTTATTATTTCGCGTTAAATGAACACGTGAGCTACACGTGAGATTGAGTAAGAGTTTTTTCATTATTTTGCGTTCAAGGTGTGACTGCCTTTTATTCTTTTAAATCCTCCATTTTTTGTCTTCTTTTCAATCCTAGTTCAGTCCTCCTTTTTCTTCTTCTTTTAGATGAACCCAGTAGTTATGATTGTCATTGATATTGCTGGATCATACCATGAAAACTTCTCAAAATTTGAATGCAATTTTTGGCAAAAAAAAAAAAAAAAGGGCAAAATCTGGAGGTTATAATTACTTACTGATTTCTTTTGGCATTGTAGAAATCTTCGAGTTGTATTCTTTTATGTCCATAATGTTTGCATTCGCGCGATTCACCACACATGCATCTTCTGTTCTTGATGTTCATGATAAAATTCCCAATTTTATTTGGGAATACTTGTCTGGGATAATTGAATTTCGTTTCGTTTCAATGGGGAAAGCGTGGACATTTTCGCGCCTTATACAATCAACCTTAAACGGAAAATGACGAAAAACCACTCACTTAATTTCACATGCAGTGCACGTGTTTAGTTAACGGGTACCTCTCCGTGATCTTCACGCCCTATTTTGTAATTTTTGTTGGGATGTGGAGTCAAAACCATGGATAAAGGAATTTGAACCGCGGTCGGAGGAGTTGGTGAGATCAAGGAGGATTCTTCTGCAGCAGATTTGTTTCCTATTTTGATTAGATCTCCTCTTGCATTGGTGATTCCTTTTGGTAGTAATACTTGAAAGGACTTGTGAAGAAAGAAGATTACTTTCTTGAGTAGGAATCCTTTTATTACTAGGATTTGATTTATTGTTTCCCTATAAATACATGTGATAGCCTAGAGACAAATTGTAACATCGAAAAATATTATAGTGAATATTTTGGCTTGGTAGCGCCCCCGGACGTAGTTGTTGTTGCAACGAACCGGGTTAACAATTCTTGTGTGTTCCTTTGTGTGTGATTTACTTTTCGTGTGTGTTGCTCTTATTATTACTCCTAGCTTGGATCCGTTCCGCTGCGGTAATTCACAACAACTGGTATCAGAGCCCTTGGTTTTGTCGAATCATTGGTCTTGGTCTTTTGCTATGGATTTCTTGGGAGCTTTGGAGGATGGTAATAAGGTGTTGATCGAAAAGTTTGATGGGACGGATTTCAATTTTTGGAAGACACAGATCGAGGATGTTTTGTGGAACAAGGATTTGTATCTACCATTAAAAGAAAAGCCGGCGGACATAGAGGAAGCAAAATTCGAAATCTTGGATCGGAAAGCGTTAGGGCTTGTTAGGCAAACGTTGACCAAGGATGTGGCGAAGAATGTTTTGGAGGCGAAGACTACCATGGAGATGTTACAGATGTTGGCGAGCATGTACGAGGCACCATCGGCGGCGAATAAAGCTCATCTAATGAGGAAGCTGTTGAACATAAGGATGGTGGAGGGCATGTCGGCAACAAAGCATATAAGTGAATTCAAATCTACTGCGACCCAACTGTCTTCCGTGGCTGTTACTCTTGATGATGAGGTACTAGCATTGATTTTACTTTCTTCTTTGCCGGAAAGTTGGGATACGACTGCGATAGCAGTTAACGTTTCAACAGGAAAAGTGAAGCTGAAGTTTGCGGATGTCGTTGATGTGATTCTTGGCGAAGAAATTCGTAGGAAGAGCAAGGGTGGGACATCGGGGCTAGCACTAAGTGTCGGTGAAAAGAGTAAGGGTGGCAAGAAGGTGATTACTTGCTACGATTGTGGGGAGAAGGGGCACTTTAGGAGAAGTTGTCCGAAGTCGTCAGGCAGAGCGAAGGAATTGAATGTTGCAGAGGAGTTAGCGGATGTATTAATCTTGGGTGGGAGCAGTTCAACTGATTCGTGGGTTTTGGATTCGGGCTCGACGTTTCATTCATGCACTAGTGCAGAAAGAATGGAGCAGTATGTTCCGGGTGATTTTGGGGTTGTTCGCTTGGGAAACGATCATCCTGTCAAGGTCATTGGAAAGGGGGTTGTTCGGGTCAAAGCAACGGATGGGACTGTTTTACGGCTACGTGATGTGCGACATATTCCGGATTTGAAGAGGAACTTGATTTCCATAAGGCAACTTGATGAGGAGGGTTGTGTGGTGACCTTCGGTTGTGGGACATGGAAGGTAAACCGCGGAGCTAGCTTGGTGGCTCATGGCGGCGTGGAAAATATGTTGTATACCACATGCAACATGAGTCGTTGGGGGAAACGAAGGCGCATCCCAATGATGAATGGTGGTGGCCGAGATCGCCATGGTGGGAGAAATTTCACTAAACGGTATGTTGATAGAAAATTGGGTGATGAAGTCGGCCGACGCGGAGCCAATTTGGTCAACATGGGAGCGGGATCTAGAACGGTGATGCGATGGGTTGCAAAGAACACACAAAGGTTCCAAGCTTGTGATTGTGTGGGGCACGTGGATTCGCGCTGTTCAGGATCGATAGTTAGCAAGCAAGTGAGCGGGGATGTGCAGGGGAGGATCATTCGGAATGAAGACTCGGAGCATGGTAGAACCGACAGGTTATGTTGAAGCGTTGCTCGCCTTCAACTCACTTGGATAACTAGACAAGAGGCCGGGCGCTACCAACGCAATAGCTGGCCACTGAAATTTGTTTCAAGAAGAGGTATCATGGATGGTTTGTCTCCAGGTGGGAGATTGTTGGGATGTGGAGTCAAAACCATGGATAAAGGAATTTGAACCGCGGTCGGAGGAGTTGGTGAGATCAAGGAGGATTCTTCTGCAGCAGATTTGTTTCCTATTTTGATTAGATCTCCTCTTGCATTGGTGATTCCTTTTGGTAGTAATACTTGAAAGGACTTGTGAAGAAAGAAGATTACTTTCTTGAGTAGGAATCCTTTTATTACTAGGATTTGATTTATTGTTTCCCTATAAATACATGTGATAGCCTAGAGACAAATTGTAACATCGAAAAATATTATAGTGAATATTTTGGCTTGGTAGCGCCCCCGGACGTAGTTGTTGTTGCAACGAACCGGGTTAACAATTCTTGTGTGTTCCTTTGTGTGTGATTTACTTTTCGTGTGTGTTGCTCTTATTATTACTCCTAGCTTGGATCCGTTCCGCTGCGGTAATTCACAACAATTTTCCCTTTTAATGGACGGATTGGGGACACTTAAAAAGGGTGGGGCTTTAATGGGAGACACTCAATATATAAAGGAAAAATGACAAATTAGGGTTCATATTTTTTTTTGGTGCCAAATGGAGTTTGATGTTCCAATTTTGTTAATTTAGAGTCCAACGTGGACAACGTTAATCAGTTATGAAGTTTTGGACGAAAATGTTAATCGAAATTGAGATAAATCACATGTGTTTTGCACATGAATTTAACTGAAGTTTGTTTTGATTTTATGAGCATATCGTCATTTGACACGAAGAATATAAATAATAATAATTTGAAATATTATATCTATTTTATTCTATTAAAAACATTAAAAATTAAAATGTATAGGCTAATCCCCCACCTTTCCCCTTTCTTTTTCCTCGGCCACTCTTCTCCTTCCTCCTTCCTTACTTAATTTGCATTAAAAAAAAAAAAACAATTCATTATTGGGAATTTCTATTCCCACTACTTAATTTTTTTTTTCTTTTCACACTAACTTGCTCTTTTTCTGTGCAGGTAGGTATAGGGAAACGGTAGTTTCTACCTATTACTACTGATTTGCACAGTTGACTTTATCCTAATTAATTTCTTTTCAGTTTCAAAAAAATTATAGTTGGAAGTTGTGAGTTTGACAATATAAATCTTCACTTTTCATTCTAACTCAATCCTTCTGTTAGTAGAACATAAACATAAACATAAACATAAACATAAACATAAACATATATTATTAGTGATATTCTAAATTTCTAGAAATAAAATATAAATTTTGAGAAAATGGAGAATTGGAGAGAAGATTAATGGTTTAATGAGTAAGTGATAAGGTATTTTTAATGTAATATTTTTTACAATTTATTTATTTATATTTGAAATAGTACATTTTATTTTATTTATTATTACTAATTTGGTTCTTATATGTTTTAACATGTGTTTGTTTATAAGGAAGACAAACTATCTCAAGATGATAGAAATAAAAACGAGAATGAATCGGATATCAATGACACATGCAAATTTTCTATCGATACGGTATAATATTTATCTCGATTAATATATATTTGAGTTATATAAATGTTTCTATTCTCAGAATGTATTTTTTTATTCGAATAATACTCAGTATAATATTTATCTCATATAATACACACACACACATATATATATATATACACACACACATATATATGTTTATAAAATGACTAATACTATATTGTTGTTACTTCTTTGGTCCAAACATGATCACTGTTTTTAAAGCAAAATTAAAAATTGTTTATTTTTTAACGGAACAACAAGTAGTCTTATATATGTATACAAGCAGACTTTCTAGCAGAGATCTTTAAAATATAGCTGAACACTAACAATAGATCAAATATAATATTATTTTTATAAAAAATAATATTGATTATTTATTTTGGAACAAAAAAATATAATATTATCTAGCAATAGCATTCCAAAAATAAATAATCTTTTTATTTTAAATAAAATTAAAATTGTTACTACAATTAACTCATTTTTTCTTGTTTGTGTAACGAACAAATACTCACATTTAATCCCTTTCCCATTAGCCTATGCTATTATTCTACCCCACCCCACGCCCACACAGTAGGGGACCCAAAACCATCAGGCTTTGGCCTGGTGGCCAGAGCTCATGGCTTCAAACCTGGAGGTCATGGGTTCGATCCCCCCCCCCCAGAAGTTAGAAGAAAGTCTTTCTCTTCCTAGAATTTTCTAGACGCTTCTGTGTGTGTGTGTGTGTGAATGTGTGTGTGTGTGTGAAAGTAGTGAAAAAAAAAAAAAGTAAAGTAGGGGACCCAAGAAAGAGTCCACTAACTTATTTGCTTACCTCTTTAGTGTTAGTTTTTGCATGCATCCATACTAAAGAATACTTAATTTGGTTGGATACATTTAGATTTAGTTATGATTTTCTCTTGATTTTTTATTTTTAAAGTTGGTCTAATAAAAAATTAATTTTTTTTTAAGTTTAAGGAAAAATCATTTTTACACTGACACTTAATAATACATGCACCGACACTCTTCATTCACACTGGCACTTTTTTATACTAACACTGGCACATTTTTACCCTACATTGACACTCTTTATACTGGCACTTAATAATATATTCACTGACACTTTTCACACTGGCACTTTGTT
The DNA here is from genome assembly GCA_022495995.1 of Adenophora triphylla var. japonica. Lineage (NCBI taxonomy): Eukaryota > Viridiplantae > Streptophyta > Magnoliopsida > Asterales > Campanulaceae > Adenophora > Adenophora triphylla. Next base: position 535,023 of record JAFEMH010000576.1, on the reverse strand, counting down.
ACACTCACATTGGCACATTTTTACCCTATGCTGACACTTTTTATATTGACACTTAATAATAGATGCACTGGCACTTTTTACCCTACACTGACATTTTTACCCTACACTTTTTTTAATGATTTTTAGCTACTTTGTTTAAAAAATAAAATTCTTTATTGCTTGATCATTATTTTTTAATTTATGATGACATATTTTCTTATAGAAATAGAGTATTTTGTTTTTTTTATTTTGTAACTTCATTCAATGTTATGTTATCATAAAAATAAAATTTAAATATAGAATAATAATTTTTAAAATGGTGCATTAATTTTTTAAAATGGTTACTAATATAAATAATCTATAAATATATTAAAGCAAAGTCATTTTTAAATTTGGCAAGTTGGAGCCCAAAAATGTCACTATCAAGGGGCTGAAAATGGAAATTGATTCAACACATGGTTTTAGCAAATGGTTTTGGAACATGGGTGGAGAGAAAGTGGAAAAATGATCTATACTACTCACACTCTTTGAAAACTTTTGAAAATGTGCATTTTTTTTTCTTTTTCATTAATTAATCAACACTAGGTGTCTAGACTAGGTTGCAATATTTGAACGTTTTCTAATTATTTCTTTAAAAAATAATTGTTTAATGAGCTTTAAAATTTATTGTTTTTAATTCAGAAAAATTGAAAAAATACCTCATTTTTAGTCTAATAAACTCATTAAACAGTTATAATCTAAATATATATATTCTTAAATTTTAGACTAAATTTATTGTTTTCTAAATATTAATTAATAATAGTTTTTTTGTATTAACGATAATTTTTAAATTTAGATGTGGATATTTAATTTATTTATTTTTCATTTTTAGTCTAAAATTTAAGAATATATATTTAGATTATAACTAATTTTCTTATATTCTCGAGATAGATGATCATTAGTTAGACATTTTTTTATTTTACTTTTGTCAAAAAAAAGAAGAAGATTTTATTTTAAAATAATAATAAAAATTGAAGAATGTGGAGATAATATAGGTGACTATATGGAGGGCCGAGGGGGGGAGGGAAGTTTTGGAGGCAAAATTGGGTACTTTTTATTTAAAAAATAAATTAATTATGTTATATAGTAATTACTATTAATGCATGTTTGTAGGCTTATATATCCAGATTATTAGGCTTAATAGTTGAAAATCTCATTTTGCTTTAAAAAAAAATACCGCTACTACTATAAATAATAATCCTTTCTTTTTTTCAATAGAAAAAGTACATGAATTTTTACTTTGAAAAAATAAATATGAATGATTGAAAAAATAAAAGAAAAATGTTCATAATTTTAAATTTAAGCAAATAAGATGATTGAGATTTATTCATTTATTTATTTGTTTGAAGCAAGAAGATAATTTAATTGAGAAAAAAAAAGGTAAGGAGATAACTGCTATTTTCAATAAAAGTCATACAACTAAAATGGTGATAAGTGCATGCCTTAACTCTTTTCTAATATTATCTTTCAAGAAATAAAAAACTATTTTCTAATATTATCAAAATATTTTCCTTCACATTTTTTTTTAAATCAAAACCTTCTTACTTTGAAAATTATAAATTTCATTAAACGAATTTATTTCTGAAAAATTGGCGAATTTCTAGGCTTAAAATTGGAAGCTACTTTTTTATTCTTTGAACTTAGCTACTTTGTTTTGTGTTTTATTTAACGATTCTTAGCTACTTTGTTTAAAAAATAAAATTCTTTATTACTTGATCATTATTTTTAATTTATGATGACATATATTTTTTTATAGAAATAGAGTATTTCATTTTTTTTTATTTTGTAACTTCATTCAAGGTTTTGTTATCATAAAATTAAATAAAATTTAAATATAGAATAATAATTTTTAAAATGGTGCATTAATTTTTTTAAATGGTTACTAATATAAATAATATTTTAAAGTAAAAAGTGATCTTTTTAATGTGAAAATCGATAAATCGAGAAAACTAAATGGGGGGATGGAGCCATGACTTTATATTTTAGTTTATAGACATAATTTAGGGGTGATGGGCTGACTATGAGGAAGAAGTTAAATTTCTCTTTGTGTTGGAAGTAAAAAGTATGATTAAATGTGAAGATAATTTATTTGAAGCTGATTTGAGATTTTTGGGTGGCAGATTGAAAGTTGTCCACAAAATCTTGCTAACTAAATTAATTGATGATATTTATGATAGCATCTGTAATGGACTCAATATACTCTAATTAAAAACAATAATCAAATTATTACATTTACAATTTTGTAAGCAAATTTTTATAATTATTTTGTGTCCTCACTATTACCCAATTAGTATAGGAGAGAGGGAGAGAAAAGGTTGGTTAAAAAGAAAGTGAAGAAATATTTTAGAAAATTATAAAAGGTGATATGTGATTCTATTTTATAAGCTTTAATTTCTTTGAGCATTATTTTTACTCTCTCTATTTTAAAATAAATATAAAAAAATAGATTTTCTCTTAATTAAATAGCAAATTTGAAAAATTATTGAACATTCATTTTAGAGATTTAAAAAGGTTTGCATGCATACTTTCGGAGAGAATAGCCTACTGTGGATTTTATTTATTTTTTATTGAAAGATATCTTGAAAAGTATTGATTCGAGTAGAAGTGAAACACTATTTGGTGGAAAAACTGTTGTCGGTGGAGATGATAGTTCTTCAAGTGCTAAATCTACTACGAATGTTTTGTTTCAAGAAGTATTTCAAAATGTTTAAGTAGTATTCACACTTTTATCTTTCGATTTACTATTTCAATACATGCATGACTATATATAATCGTCGTGCATCGCACAGGTTTGCTGGTAGTTTTAGTAAAAAATAATTGCTTGACTAACATTAGTAATAGGGGTGGAAATGGTTCGGTTTAGCTCGGTTTGAGGTAATTTAGAAGTCAAACCGCTATACATCGGTTTGGAGAAATTCCAAACCGAGCTGAACCACAAAATAGTCCAAGCCGAGCTGAGCTAAACCATCACGGTTCGGCTCGGCTCGGTTTGAACCACGGTCTGATTTTACGAACAGGTAAGCCACAACTTGACAAAGATTTAAAACAATAATCAAGACCAAAATATTAAATGGCGTAGAATTAACCTGTCTAGCAGTGTCAGCTGAGGCAAAATCTTTTCATAAGTTCTGCAAAAACATAAATTCAACAAAACATCAAAAACATCAGACCCACAAATGCACCATACAATGATTTTACACAGAAAAATCGAGGAAAATAAACAGAAACATCATCAAATAAATGAAAATCTACCTCAACTTTATCGAGCTTGGATTCATCTTTGACTTTGAAAAGGGCGAATCCCGTCGGAGTCTCAAACAACACAGTCATCTTTCGTCCCTCTCTCTGTGTGTGTGAGTGCGTGAAGAGTTTAGAAGAGAGGGAGGAATAAGAGAGAAGTAGGGTTAATGTTCTAGGGTTTAAGAAAGGGAATTAAAAAGAAAGAATTTGATGAGCCCGGATCTACTGGACCGGGCCCGCGCTCGGTCTGGACCAAGGAACCAGTGACGTGGCAGTTCCTGGACCACTGAGGGGAAGACCGCGGACAAATAGGCCCTTGAGGTCAAGACCGCGTCCCTCCCCGCATTATCCCTATCGAGGACCGCAGGGATCCTGCCCGCTGGATTGGTGCCCGCAGGAGTCATGACCGCGTCAACCGTGCTCGCGTCATATACCTTTGACTGCGGCCACAATGTTGACCGCGGGCACATGTCTGCTTCCCGGTTAATGTCAAGCCTTACTGAGCAAGTTAGCTTACTGGCTCTGACAGGCCACTTGCCGGCTTCCCCATCACGCATTTAATGCGGCTCAGACAGGCGCCTACTATTCCATTTAATGCTCCAAGCCGGCTACACGGCTCATTGTCCCTTTCAGCCATGTCCCCTGGACAGTCAATGTTCCCTCCCTGACAGGACCAATTAGATGCGGACACGTGTAGCTGGTCAAATACCAAAGTGCCCCCTAGGGCTGATCTCATTGCTTACCTCAACGAGCACCATTGCGTTGCCTATAAATAGAAGGCCTTTACCCCCTTGGGCAAGGTAAGTTCGATATACAATTGAGTAAGCCATATTACTCTAAACACACACACACTCCAAGGTATTCCAAGCCTTATTATCTCAGTATTCTTACTCTCACACCCGAGGGCCTGAGTTGGAGTAACATCCAACTTTGACCTTAACGGTGCTTGTTTGTGTTGTGATCTAGGTATCATCCATCCACTAAATATCCTAGCCAGATATCCTTGAACCGCTCCTGACCCTGAAAACTTGGCGTCATCAGTGGTTCCATTGCCGGGAATAATAATCTTTTCTTTATTTACTTCCCGTGTATTTTGTTTTCCAGACACCTCTCGTGTCCTAAACAAAACAAGTGCCGAAAGGCTCTTCTTTTTCCATCATCTTTTTACAGAATATGTCTAAGATATTGGAAAACGCTGGTCATTTGACCTTGGAGGATGAGAACCAAGCCTCACCCTCCACTATCAACAAGGGTAAGCAAACTAACTCTGTCTTTAACCGGATGGGGGCCCGTTCTCAGCCATCACACACCCTATCCCCTGGTCAGAAGGCTATACACCAACTCACAGACCAAATACGTGCCGAAAAAGCACAAGCCCTCCTAAACAAAAGTCCCAAAACTCCCCAAGCTCCCCCCAGAAACACCACCATGAACACTCCTCTCTCCCCGGAGCAAATCCTGAGGAGACAAGAAATTCTGGACTCAAAATCCAAGCTGGTCGCTGAGGCCATGGCAATTGCCGACCAACAATTGGAAATGTTCGAGATAGAGGCCAATGGAGGGCTACAGTTCCCACAAGGGTCCCAAAGGTTCTCCCAGCGAGCTCCGCTAAATCGCTTGCTAGTCAAGCTGCGGGGGCAAGCGGGTTGAACCAACCCTTGAGCGCGGACGGGCGACAGCGCGGTGTGGTGCACGTAGATGATAGCGAGGAGATTGGGGAAGAGCGCGATCAAACCAACGTGCGAGGCCCCAAGCACTACCCGGCTCCGACGAGGAAGGCCGTGGCTCCACGTAATAAAACGAGAAGGTTGATAGCGAGAACCACGAGTTCGTTGATTTCATGCGAAAATGTGGGAGACCCATCGAAGGCGGCCCAAAATGTGGTCGCACAATGGATGCCTTCGGCGACAAGATCGCGCGGGCACCTATCCGAAGGGAAGCCCCCCGGATGGATACATATGATGGTTCCAAGAACGCGAGGAGCCACATGGGTCGATTTGAGGGCCAAATGGCATTATTCTCCGCGGACGAATCCGTAATGTGCAAAGCTCTAGTTTGCCACTTTCACGGGCGAGGCCTTATCTGGATCGGCTCTCAAAACCCGCTCCATCAACTCTTTCGGCCGGTTCGAGAACGTTTTCCTTAATGCCTTTCTTTGGGCGGGGTGCCGCTAGACCAAAGACAGATCTTGTCCGTGTCAGCGAGCCCCAGCTGAATCCACAAAAGATTACATTGCTCGCTTCGAAAGGTGAGCGAGGAGATAGTGGATACGGAAGAGGGGGATATTAGACTTTGCTTTGAGGAGGCCTCACCTCCTCCTTCACGAAATTGAATTTCGCCTCCGGCCAACCAAAAAGCAGTGGAGGAGATGTATGAAAGGGCTTACGCCATTGCCTCTGCCGAAGAGAAGCGGTATGCCCGCTCCCGAGCTTCAGCCAAGGAAAGAATAAGCCAAGTTCGGGAGACCACCCGGAGGCTGCCGCGTTAACAATCGGGGCAGAACAGAGGCCGTGGGTCGGACAAGCTCCGGAAAAAGTTGAGGAAGCTTGATCTGGCCCAGCTCACCGAGCCAAGAGCGTGATCATGAGGGCATCGAGACTTTCCTCCTCCTCCCCCATGCTCGAGAAAACCAAATGAGAGGAGTAGGACAAAGTTCTGCGAGTACCATAATGATCACGGGCACGGGCGAAGGGCTGCTTCCGGCTAAAGAGAATAATTCGGCGAGAGAATCAATGATGGGGAACTAACCGAGATGGATCGAGGAAACAACCGGGCCCCCAATAATAACCGGCGGCGGGCACGAAACCCTCGTGGTCGAGAGGGTGGAAAGAGACAATTTTGAGGATGACGACGGAGACTACAATATAAACTTCATCGGAGAAGAACCTCCCTCCAACAAACTTGGCTCTCCCTCCAAATCCAGGACATTAGAGAAGGTTTTCTCCATCCCATGATAGCTCAGGAAGAAGAGCAAGAAATTGGGTTCAAAAGGAGTGAACTTGCCTCCACCCTTTTTCATTCCACTCGGCCTCTCACCCTCGGAATGAGAATCAATCGGGCAAACATAGGCCGAGTGTTGATAGATCTTGGAGTGCCCGCGATATACTCTACTACCATACGTTGGTAGGAATGAGAATACCGAAGCGCATCTTTTTCCATATGCGGGCATGCTTGAGGGCTTCACAAATCACGTCGTAAGGGTAAAGGGGACGATTGTGTTTGACGTAACTATTGGGGAAAAGCCCATGCGAGAAGACGGCCAAGAGTAACTTTCATGGTGGTCGATCTTCCTTCCCAATCTGATGCCATTCTCGGCGTAGCTTGCTCGAGCCGAATTGGGAATAGTTGCGTCCGTTCCCCACCAAAGGGTGAAATTTAACACCCGGGCGGGGTTGCTACCATCAAGAACCGGCCCAGGGAGATTCCTCCGAGCACTTGAGGAAAAAGGAAAGAACAGAAAGGCCGGGCCTCTGCCGCGAGATAGAGGCGAGGACAAATCGAAAGAGGGAAAAGGCGAGGACAAATCAAAAAGGGAAAAACCCTTGCACTCCGCCGGCACCCATACCAATTGGCATGCTTTCTTTCCATTCCACGAAGGTGGAGCTCAAGACGAGCGAGAAAATCGAAGCAATTGGCCCCTATTGAGGAGGTTATATTGATCGGGGAATAGAGGGGAGATTGACCGCGATATCATATACTCTATGGCAACACCGGCTGGAGCTCAGGTCAACCCCCAACCATAATCATTGACTCCTTGCTGAGTGAAATCAGCGACCTCCAACCTAACGACGAGCTCGAGGAGGTGGTAATCAATCCCCACTTCCCCGAGCAAACAGTTAAGGTTGGGCTGGAAATTCACAGCGAGGAGAGAAGAATCCTGATCGAATTCTTAAGGACAAATTGTGATGTGTTCGCTTGGAGGGTGGAAGATTATGCTGGGAATCAGCGAGGACGTGATCCTCCACAAAATCAATGATGACCCATCCTTCAAGAACATTCACCAGAAATCAAGATACTTCTCCCCGGAGAAAGAAATTGCGATCAAGGAAGAGGTGGAAAAATTGTTAAAAGCAGGGATAATAAAGGAAATCACCTACCCAAAATGGCTGGCCAATGTGGTAATGGTCAAAAAATCCAACGGCAAATGGAGGATGTGTGTTGATTTCACCGATCTCAACAAGGCATGTCCCAAGGATTGTTTCCCTCTTCCTCGCATTGTGAAATTGGTGGATTCTATAGCCGGCCACAGTATTAAGCTTCATTGATGCATACTCCGGCTACCATCGAGATCCAAATGGCTCTGAAGATGTCCGCTCTGTAGCTTTCATCGGCTGCGGGCAAGACTTGCTGCTACAAAATGATGCCCTTCGAGTGAAAAATGCGAGGAGCCACCTATCAAAGAATGGTCAATCTGGTCTTCAAAAACCAACTAGGCAGAAATCTTGAGGCCTACATTGACAATATGGTTATAAAGACTAAGGAAAACTCCCACGCGCTCGACGTGGAGGAAACCTTCAAAAACTTGCGCCGCAATAACATGAAGCTAAACCCCTTAAGTGCGCTTTTGGGGTCAAGGCGGGCAAGTTCCTCGGATTCATGGTCAATCAAAGAGGGATAGAGGCTAATCCAGGAAAATCCAAGCCCTATTGGACATGAAACCTCACCTTGCGTGAAGGATGTCCAAAAGCTCAATGGTCGTATCACCGCACTTGGCCGCTTCATCTCGCGGTCGGCGAGAGATGCCTCCCCTTCTTCAAAACTCTCGAAAGGGAAGAGAGGCGATGAATTTACATGGAGCATTGAGTGCCATCAAGCTTTTGAGGAAGTCAAAACATACCTCGGGCGGCCACCTCACTCGGCGGCCCGGTGCCGGGAAGAACTTTTTTTTTGGCGATTCTTGATACGCGGTAGGCATTCTTTGACATTCTTGTAAGGGAGGAAAATAACTCCCAAAAACCGGTTTATTATGTATCTAAGGCCTTTGTCCGCCGTAGAAGGGCGTTATCTTAATATAGAGAAGTTAGCTTACGCCTTGCTTGTATACGCTCGAAAATTAAGAGCCTACTTTTACGCACATCCTATAAGCTGTACTAGCGAGGCTCCGCTTAGAAAGGTTTTACACAAACCGAGTCTTCGGGGAGAATGCTAGCTTGGTCTATCGAACTCACTGAGTTCCGGATCACCTACTCCCAGAAAGACAATCAAAGCGCGAGCCTTAGGCGATTTTGTGGTAGAATCATCATTCAAATTGGCGGACGGCGACCTTGGGAAGAGAAAGCGGCGGTATCGAAGAAGCCCACGATAGCTCGGGCACGGAAAAAGTACCGCCAAAGGAGCGCCGGAAGAAATATGGATTCTATACGTGGACGGCTCGGCGAGCAAGTTAATTAGTGGAGCGGGCATACTTACGATCGCACCTGCGGGAGAAATTTAAGAGAGCCTTGAGGTTCAAGTTCGAAGCATCAAACAATCGAGTGAGTATGAAGCAATTATAGCGAGGCATGGAATTGGCAAGAGATTTGGGAGTTCAGAACATAGAGATCAACAGTAATTCTCAGCTCATAGTTAATCAAATTAGGGGGAGTATGATACTATCAACCCGGTGCTAACTCGATCTTGTGGCCTTGCAAAAACCCTCATTAAAAATTTCACCTACTATGAAATTTGAACCAAGTCATGAGAGAGGATAATGTGGAAGCGAGACCTCCTCTCGAGAATAACGAGATCAAGAAATTGATGAGTTGGAGCGGTGCAGATTGAATTCACGAGAGAGACTGCTATAGATCGGATTCGAGATAAACAATATTGAGGATCAAGTAAGGAATTTGGGTAGATGAGATGAAGGATTACGTCGAGAAGCAGATCCTCCCAGAGGATCCGGTAAAGGCTAGAGCCATCGAACGGTGTCCGCGAAATACCTCGTCCTCGATGGGGTACTTTTCGACGATCATTCACCAAGCCTTTCTGAGATGTGTCAAAACTCACATGGTCACCAACTTACTCTATGAGGTCCATGAAGGAGTTTGTGGCGGACATCCAGTGCTCGCACCCTCTCGAGACAAGATCAAATTCCAAGGATTCTTTTGGCCCACAATGAGAAGGGATGCACGGGAGTATGTGAGAAAGTGTGATAAGTGCCGAGAGATTTGCGAGACATCCCAGAGACTACCATCAGCGAGCAAACTTTGGTCGTACCATCGTGGCCGTTTGATACGTGGGGGATTGATCTCATTGGACCATTCCCAGTTTGCTAGAGGAAACATTAAGTATCTTTGTGGTGGCCGTGGATTACTTTACCAAGTGGACGAAGCCAAGGGCTTAGCCACTATCTCAGGAGAATACAATCAATTTTGTCCACGATCACATCTATTGTCGATTTGGGGTTCCCGAGCAATTATTTCGAGACAATGGCACCCAATTCTCTGCGAAATTCAACTTTGAATGTGTGAGAATGAAGGTGCAACACCGTAAGTCCGATTGCCTATCCTCGGGAAACGGCCAAGGCGAGGCCGCAAACAAGCTAGTCTGACCGCCCTAAAGAAAAATTTGGAAGGACGAGGAGGACGATGGTTGGACGAGCTCCAGATCGCATTATGGGTTGTCCGAACCACGATAAGAAATTCTACAGGAGAAACTCCCTTCTCGCTCACGTATGGGTCGGAGGCAATGGCTCCAGTGGAGGTAGCCCTACCCTCGTACAGAGTCACTTACTTCAATGAGTCTCAAAATGAGACAAACAGAAGGTGTGACCTGGACGATCTCGAAGAAAGAGAATACGGGCAAATGAAAAAATGGTGAACTACAAGCAGAAAGTGAAGAAGCACCACGACAAGAGAGTAAATAGGAGGAGTTTTTCAGTTGGAGATTGGGTACTCAGAAGCGTAGAGGTCCAAGGGACCCAACCTGGTTTCAACAAACTGTCCCCGAAATGGGAAGGTCCATATGAGGTCACCAAAATAGTCAAGGAGGGCACCTACATATTGCGACCAAAAGAGGGAGAAGAGCTTAAGCACGCTTGGAATAGCGATCACCTCATAAAGTACTTCTTTTGATATCTTTGTAATTTTTGGAAGGAGTATAGACCTATATATATATATAAGTGAGAAGTTATCATCATATTTTGATGCAAAAACCTATTCCCACCAGCCTCAAAAGCTGAGGTGGATGCCCACAAGCGGATGCCCGTAGGTTCAAGAGCCAACATATGAGCTCATACCTACTGATGCGCAACGATCACTCGCGATCCATGGCCTATATGAGTACAAATATCCATTACGATCCGTACTCGATCGCGGGGAGGATACCACTGTCTGCCGCGTGACACCACCAAGAATAAGTGGATATAGATGCCGGCGGGGACAAAGGCCAAGGCCACTTGTCCCAGCTCGGTGCGCGAAGGTCCTCGTTAGGGCCGTTACTCGTATGCTGTATGTGACAAAGGCCTACATATAAGCCCGTTACCGGATCGCCACAAGACCCTCACACAAAAATCCAAGTGATTTTGAATAAAGGGTCAAAAAGCGTGAACCACCATAAGTGGATACGGATGCCGGTAGGTTAAAGGGCCGCTATGCTAAATATGCTCCTACCTGCATTGCGCGGACTATAGCTTCACGGCCACACTCTGCATGCCCTATGAAGGTAGCTTGCCTTGGGCGCTTTTGACTTACACCACGGCTCGCGAGGTGGGAATAAGTGTAAATGGATGACGGTGATCAAAAGAGTTTTACAAAGCCAAGCAGACAAAGGGGTTAAGGCCCCAAAGTTTGCCACAAGGCCAAACAAACGCGATCACAGACAAATAAGGCTGACTCTCACGAAAAATCCAAGTGATTTTGAATAAAGAGTTAGGAAAACTCAAAAAATGCGGGCAAAGGGCCTACTAAGCTTTTGACCGCAGAAGGAGAGTATAAAGTTTAATTGCAAGTCAAAAAAGCTAGAGAAAGAGCAAGAATGCAAGTATCAAGGTACTCAAAAATTGCGAACACTCATAATAGCCTACGAGACTAGTAATTAAGAGAATAGTTACGAAAAATTCTTCTATTGATACTGAAAAAAAATTTACAAGGTCCTAATCTATTACAAAAAGAAACAAAAACCTATACTATTGGAGCCTGATCCTTGGAGGCATCCTTGGCCGCATCTGCATTCTCTGTGGCCGCACCGTCTGTGCCCGCTTCTGAAGCCGGAGTGGGAGAAGGAAGACGGGTCATCAGAATCTCTGTTATAGGGTCAGAGGAGGGCTCAGCAGAGACCGGGGCGGAGGCTGCCCGGCGAGGAAAGAGATCTCCTATGGCGAGGCCCATACGGAAGAACGCGAGCAAGGGCATCCCAGTGATATCGGGTTCTCCCAGCCGCGGCTCATCCGGCTCGCCGTCGGGCGAGCGGTGCCACGCCACGGGAGGCAAGGAGGTCCGCGGCGGACGGCTCAAGCCCTTGACCTCATCCTCGGACGAGGAACGAACGCATGCCGGGCACGCATTTCCGTGTCGGTAGCAACCGGTGAGCCGATCACGGCCCGACTCTGCACGGAAAACTTGCAGTGGCCGCGAGTTCGAATACGTGTCCAGGACCCGGCCTCATGCGAGCCGAGATTCTCGGCGACGATCCAGTCCTTGAACTCTTGGGAGTTCTTATACTCCTCCACGCCTCCTTGCGGACATCATCAGGCGGACTTCCCCTCGCCTCCAACCTTTTGTAGGGAGCGAGCTGCTCGGACGGCTCGTCCACCTTTTTCTCCAAGGCCTCCCGAGATCAACCTTGGCGGCCTCCGGCTTGGCCGCGAGCTCTTTATTCCTAGGCTCCCACTCGGCCTTGTGCCGCGGAGCTCATCCGTGACCCCTCACCCTTTCAAGGTCCTTCTCCACCACGGCCAGTCGGTCGGAGAAGTCCTTCAGATCAGACTCCTTTTGAGCGAAAGCCTTATCCTTGTCCTCCATGAAGGAGTTCAAGGTCCCAATCTTCGCTTGAGCCTCCTCCAGTCCACGGAGTTTGGCCGCCAAAATGGAAGTCTTGTTCTCCACTTCGGCGGTCAGGGTATCGCAGCTTTCCGCGGCCGCGATGCTTTGTGCTCACCTACGGGGAAGGAGAGCAAGAGTTAGACATATTGGAAGGGTGAAAGTGTGAAACCAAAGAGGACAGGCGATTATCTACCTCGGTCAGAGCAAGGCCTATATCCCCCACCATGGCAGAGGCATTCTCCTCGACAACTATATTCTTATAGAAGTCCGGGGAGTATAGACGGTTCACCGGCCGATCCCAGCTGAGGCGTTGGCTGGCTCGGGCATAAATGTCCACCCCGATTCTGGCGGGCACCTCGAGATAGCTTCTTTCGACGGCGGCGTCTCCTCGCGGGTGGTCGGGAGGGCCACCGGATAAGCGGCGGATTGTCCCCCGATGGGGAAGAGGATGAGACCGCGGCGGGGGCCGTGGTAGTCCGAGGAGGAGCATCCCCGACTTTCTGGAGCTTCCTGTGTCCTTGCCCCGAATCTCCATCTCTTTCATTCCTCTTCCGAGAATCCACTTGGTGGCCGGAAGAAATGGTGCGGCCAGGAGAGGAAGCTCGGAGAGCATTGGCTGGAGGAGGACCCCTGGGGGGTGGAGGCAGATTCCCTGTAGTAGGGATAGTTTTGGAGCTGGTCAGAGGCTCCCCCGTTTTTCTGCTAACTACAGGAATAGTTTTATCCTTAGTTGGGGCTCCCCCCATGTCAGCCTGCCTCTTCGCAGCAGCATCCCTATTAGCCTTCATATTTTTGGCCTTCAACTGAGCGGCATTCATAGGGGCCATCGAAATTGTATTCTTACGGATCTACTGCGGAGGGAAAGAAAAATGGTTAGAATGCGGTTGGAAAAAATACAAGACAAGATAAATTGGCAACGATTCTATGGAAAAATTAGAGGCCGATGAGTTACGGAGGATCGCATTCGGCGCCCGGCATACGGGTTTGACAATCGGCCTCGAATTGGTAGTGCTCGTGCACCCTCCAATCGGGGTCGCGAGGCAAGGCTCTATTTCTACTGCAGGGGGCATGTGGGGCGCCCTCACTGCGAGCCACCCCGAGTAGATCAATAGTGGCTCATCTTCAACTATGGAGCCTACATCATATACGAGGCTCCTCCCATTGTCCAAATAGTTGGCCGAGATATTTCTCTATGGCACAGCGCATGACATCGGCGAAGAGGGTGCGGATAGCTACTAGCGGCCACCTTCATCGGGGCTGGACTTGAGGGTTTGGAGAAGGGCCGGCCAAGCCTAGACTTCGATGACCAAGATATCCTTCTTGTTCCATTGGTCAAATTTGTTTGATGGGGAGAGAAGGTCCGGGTAGAGTAATTCCTAGCCTTGAGCTCGAGAATACTACGGTGATGGTTACGATAATAAGCATAAAGCCCGGCCGGGGTAGGTTCATAACCATGGAATGCGCAAGCCGTGATGAAGGAAACTATAGCCACTAATGGCATTGGGAGTCGGGTGCGTAGGGGAGCGGCCGTTGAACTCCAAGAAAAAGTAGAAGAAGGGGTCAGGGGGCAATCTCGAGGCCATTCTCAAATTGGGCACCATAAAAATGCAGGCCCTATTGTCCTCGCGGACATACGCTCTTGTTTACAGCCGCGGCTTGTCCTTGTCCTTCAAATAAACGTGCCCCGAGGTGCGGACACGGAAGGCCTTGCGGTCAACATTGTATACCTCATAAATATCCTCCTCCCGGTCAAAAGTAACCACTTCCTTGGCTTTCTTACTACCGCGGCCACGGCCGGGACCGGGGTTCACCTCGGCTGGCCTCTTGCCTTTATTCGGCGGGGGCCACCTCTATCTCCTCCTCCTCGGAGTCGGGGTCAGAAAAAGGCATCAACAATGTTCGTAGTCTCGGCGGCCTTCTTAGAGGTCCCCGCGGCCCTCCTATCCTCGACCTCGCGGTCATCCTCCTCGGTCTCCGAGCTCGTCGGGCCAAAGAGACTGGTGGCGTCACCGCGGGCAGAGGTTACCTCGTTCATTTCCCCGCCTCCGGTCACCTCAAAATTCGGAGGCTCCGGCTCCTCGCTACTACTCGGTTCAATTGGGTTAGCACCGGGGGCGCGGGCACAACATTGGGAAAGATGGTTTTCAGGGGCAGAACATCTAAAGGGTCATTCAGGTCCCCGGTGCTCGGTGCCCGCATCTCATTGGTTTGATCGGGGTCCATTAGTTCACACTTCTCCCAGTCAGTTATTTGTTCGGGGACACGAATCGCTCTCCTCACTAGTTCAACGGCGTTGGCTTTGATCTCTCTCACGGGAAACACACTGAAAACCCCCATGACAAAATTTCTTAGCCTACGGGTATCCCCCAACACCAATACGTCACGGTTAAATATATATTTTCTCTTGGCCTCCCACAACCGGGGTGGGACGAACGGCCCCCAATCAGACTTCTCACAAAAATACAAAAAACAATGAAGGGACAACCTTAGCCACCCCAAACCTACCTTCCTAAAAATTCCCCCAGTCCGTTTACAGACGGCAAAGATATCAGGGGTGGCTCCATCTCCTAATTCTATGGGACGGCGGGGTCCAAATTCACGGGTGGTCATCTTTCAAAACCCAGAAAAAGAAAAACAGAAAGGGATGAAGAAGAAACACCCTAAAATTACTTACGAAGGAAAGCTTGAGAGTGGGAGTCGGAAAACGGTAGCACGGAGTTCGCAGCAAGAAATTTCTCTCTCTAGGGCTCTTGGAAGGTTTGGAAACGGTAAAAAGGGTGTGAGGTTTAAGGGTTTGGTATTTATAAGGCCTACCTATACGGGTTAACCCGTTAACCCGTATTAATTAGCCCACAAATCCAACCTCGGACCCTGAACCGTCTCCAACGTTTGAAAATTCGAAAATTAAAGACATTTTGCATTTATTGCCCCTCTTAGATGATCGACACGTACCTGTGCGTACCACTAACCCGTCTTTTCATACGCGAGGGCCCGCTGTTAAAGGGAGGCACGGCATACGAGGGCCACGTGTCACTTTGGTGCCTCCCGAACGAGCCCAGGCCCGTAAGGCCAAGCAACAATCAACAAAGCCAACAGCTTGGTGCTCGCTCGAGGAGCAATCTGGACAAACCGAGCTTCTAGTAGCTCCTCACTCGAGACCATAAATAATCACACTTGGAGCTAGGGGCCATTGATGAGCCGGATCTCTTGGGCCAGGGCCGCGCTCGGTTTGGACCAAGGAACCAGTGACGTGGCGGTTCTGGACCGGCGAGGGAAGACCGCGGACAAATAGGCCGCTTGAGGTCAAGACCGCGTCCCTCCGCATTATCCCTATCGAGGACCGCGAGGATCTGCCCATTGGATTGGTGCCGCGGGAGTCATGGCCGCGTCAGCCGTGCTCGCGTCATATACCTTTGATTGCGGCCACAATGTTGACCGCGGGCACATGTCTGCTTCCCGGTTAATGTCAAGCCTTGCGAGCAAGTTAGCTTGCGCTCGACGGGCCACTTCGGCTTCCCCATCACGCATTTAATGCGGCTCAGACAGGCGCCTACTATTCAATTTGATGCTCCAAGCCGGCTACACGGCTCATTGTCCCTTTCGGCCATGTCCCACAGACGATCAATGTTCCCTCACGACGGGACCAATTAGATGCGGACACGTGTAGCTGGTCAAATACCAAAGTGCCCCCTAGGGCTGATCTCATTGCTTACCCCAATAAGCACCATTGCGTTGCCTATAAATAGAAGGCCTTTACCCCCTTGGGCAAGGTAAGTTCGATATACAATTGAGTAAGCCATATTACTCTAAACCCTAAACACACACACACTCCAAGGTATTCCAAGCCTTATTATCTCAGTATTCTTACTCTCACACCCGAGGGCCTGAGTTGGAGTAACATCCAACTTTGACCTTAACGGTGCTTGTTTGTGTTGTGATCTAGGTACCATCCATCCACTAAATATCCTAGCCAGATATCCTTGAACCGCTCCTGACCCTGAAAAGCTTGGCGTCATCAGAATTAAACCTCCCATATAACGACCAATCATGTTAGGTTTCGGCCCAGGCCTAAACTTATTACTAGGATTTCGGCCCATTGGTTCAGCTTGAAAGGGTTTGGCTCGGTTCGGCTTGGTTCGGCTTGAAGGGTCAGACCGTGAGCCGAATCGAATTGTGTGGTTTATCAATTTTCTAAATCGAGCTGAACCGTATAAGTTTAAAAATCGAGCTAAATCGCACGGTTTGGCTCGGCTGGATTTCGAACCGCGATTTGAGCCGAACCATTTCCACCCCTAATTAGTAACTCCAATGGATCAAATGACCCGACCCGGGTATAAATAAACATTCAACGCGTCATCAACTGAACGTTACTGAACGTTGATGTCACGCGTTATCCGTGAGAATTCAGGTGACTTTAACCTAATGGCGGAGGCGCAAAAGGGTATTTAAAAGAAAACCTCTAGGGTTTAAGCAAATTGAAATTGCTGCAGTTTTCAAGCTCGGCAATGGCGTTCTGGGGTAACGTTCAAATTCGATATAGAATTGCTCTTCTCCTCGTACATTAAAAATACTTTTGATTGGATTGATAATTAATTTGTGCGTTATTTGTTTATTGCTGTCGGCATGTTAATTTTTACAGGAGTTGAGATAAAATCAGGCAAACCTTGTACACTTCAGTATGATGATGAGAAAGGGAGGCTTCATGTATCTCAGGTAGCTTTCTGTAATCTCCCAGCTTTAAATACCTCTCCCTCAAGACTCAAGTTGGATGCAATTTTATTTTTAGTGTGATTATGTGTAGAGTTCGGTTTATATGTTGTTTCTGCACATATTTTTCGTGTGTTGTGCGCACAATTGGATCAGAGCCAGGCATGTGTGTGTGTGTGTGTGTGAGAGAGAGAGAGAGAGAGAGAGAGAGAGAGAGAGAGAATGGGAGAGAGTACTTGCTCTGAGTGTTTGCCCTCTCTATACACGTGTGTTCCTTTGTAAATATTTTAATTTCATTTACTTCACAAACCAGAAAGAGTAATACTTTCTCATTTTTGGGGACTTAATATTATTATTTTTATCTGATACCAGTATTACCGAAGATTACGATAAATGTGTGACTTCTATCGTATCTGAGTTAGGAATTTCATTTACTTCACAGGCTTATCTTATTGGACAATTTACTGGTTATGCAGTTTGTGTGAGTTGGGTTTCTTGGAAAAATATATTGTACTCTACACAGAGACAGAATTGTAGTATTCCTAATTTTGACATATGCATCCTGCCCATATTGTATTATGTATTTGTTCAGATTGGTATTAGATTTCGGGAAATGCTGGGACCCCAAGAGATTCTTACCATTGCGATTGTTTACTTGGGCAACTTGGGCCGCATGTTAAGGGATCCAATGATGATCAATCAATGCACTGGTTGGGATGAAATATTTGGATGCATAAGTTTGGCCCCTAGCTTTACTCCACAATAAAGATGTTCTCCCTTCCATCCCTAAATGAATTTTCATTTTTTTACTGTGGGGGAAATTTTAAAAATGTGGTATTTAAACATTTTTTTGTAGCATATACTCCCTCCGTCCCATCTTTATATAGACTTTTGGAAATGCACGGGAATTAAGGAGGAATTATTATATTGAAAGTGTTGTGAGTGTGAAAATAAAATAGGAGAGAGAATGAGTGGAGAGAATAGTAAATTATAATGGTGATGTGAGGATTAAAATAATGTAGGAGAGAGAATGAGTGGAGGGAATAGTAAAGATTCCTTTCCATTTTGCGAAAGTATATATTATTGTGGGACGCCCAAAATGGAAAGTTTATATATTATTGTGGGACGGAGGGAGTATACATTAATACCCTTGCTGAGCTAGGAGGATTAAGTAACTTCACAAAAACATTCATTTAGGGACAATTTTGTTGCAAAAATGGACTTTCATGGGGGGGGGGGGAGTACTTTTAGAGGCCTGCTAATGGGTGTCATATGGGAACTTAATAAGAATCTGCACTGCAGTCTATTTAGTTTTGCTCTTCCCCTAAGGGATAAGCAGTCTTAAAATAAGCATCACACTTCTCTGTTTCCGCTGCCTGAAACCCACCATTTTTGTACTGTGCTTTCATGTTTAAGAAGCATAAAGAGTTAGGTACCACCTAGAAACAAGATAATTTTTGGGACCGAGCAATGAGCATCGCCATACGTTACTGCACCTTCTGGAATTTCTTTGTTGCCAGCTCAATGCTGGCTTTTACTTTTCCTTGGTCGTGTTTTAATGCAACATTAATATATTATGGCTGTCGGAGTATATTTTGGACAATTTTTTTTCCCTGAACGGTCATTATTATCACAGATCAGTAATTGGTTGCTGTTCAGTTTTCTCATTATTGGCACAAGTAGTAAGCATATCTTAAGGAAGTCTATTGAATGTTGCTTGGATGAAGTTACATCTGTTGTAGATTATTCTACATTCTTCAAGTTTGAAAGAGCTTGGCAATATCTTTCCTGATGCTCTTTGTTTTTACTCATTGTGTCTAGAGTAGTTGATTTATTTTCTTTTAAACTACAAAAGAATTGGGTGCTATGATATCGAATTAGCTTCAAGAGTGTTTCTGTGATCTGGATGAACACTGCTAATTTGATGGATGCTGGCTTTTGTTTATTCTTGACATTTTGTTTTCTGTGATGATTCAGGCAACATTAGGCGATGCTTTATCAAAAGAGAGGACTGTTGTTGTGTGTAATGTTGGAGATAAGAAGCCAATTTACTTGTGTTCGTTGTTTCCAAGAACAATGGAGACTTGCCCTCTAAATGTGGAGTTTGAGGAGTTTGAAGAGGTGACATTGTCAGTTATTGGCCCACACAGTGTTCATCTCTCTGGCTACTTTTTTGGTGAAAGCCCGGATGATGATGGACATGATTGTGATTCGTATCCTTTTAATCATTTTCTTTTCCTTTTTTTGCCATCTGAATTAAATGTTTGAATGGATGCTGCTAATTTTTTTTTTTTTAATAATTTAACTCAAGCCTTATATCTCTTAATCTGATCACATGTTTGACTTCGGATGAAAAGAACTATACAGTCGTCGAGTCACTCATTTTGTTGTTTCTGGTTTCCTTTACCTTAAAGTGATTCTTGCGAGGATTGTGGCTTAGAGGGGGAGAGTGGGTCTGGAGAGTCTTTTGACTATGATTCTGAAGATGAGGAGGATGACTTTAGTGATGATGATATTGAGATGTTTCCGTCTTCATCCGCTCCTAAAAGTGGAGGTATATCTTATCTCATCAGTCATATATGTTTCACTCATATAACCACATGTTAAAGGCATTGGTGTTCATTTACTAACAGTAGTATGGGCTTCTCCCGTATTGTACTCCTGGTTACGAATATAGGTTTCCTTGTCTGATTTTTCCTGCATCAGTATCAAGTCTTCTTTTTCCGATTTCCGCTCTTTAAATCAACCCCTTGCGTAGCCACTAGAGGTCTATCAAATCTAATACCCAGGTTATGAAAGCAACTAATAATTTGGCGCAACTCAGTTGACTGACTAGTTGCAGTTATTTTAGAAAAGACACTCAACTTAGACTATATTTAGCTGATATGGAACAATATAAAGGGCATTTCGTCTGGCTTTCTTGCCGGTCAAGTTTTTGGGCTGACTCATTTCAGTAATTATGTTGATAGGAGAAGTGAGAAACTGTAAAAGTTACGTTGGAAGTGTAATTTATATAATATAGAGTTAATGGCAAATTCTAGGAATGGTTCACGCTGAATTCCTATTTAACAACCATATCACCACAAACAAGGAGGCCCCACCCTTTGGCAATGGGGGTAACTGCCTCAGCTTGGGGGGGGGGGGTGTAATTATCCGTAGATGGAGTTGCTCTGAAAACCTGTTGGGGGTTAAGGTGCATGTGCGATAGAATTTTGATGCAAAACTTGCACAATTCTAGAGTGATAGTGCAATTTTTGCTCCAAACCATTGGAGATGGTCTAACGGACTAGTACATTTTTTAACTTTATCGTCAACAAATTTAAAGCCTTAAAAATTAAAAACCGGTTTTCCAATATTGAAAAAAAAAACTAGGTACAGGGGGAGGTTCTCTATTATGATTGGATTTTGTTTCCCAACTAATTTGTGGTGAAAAGTGTTGTAACCATGTACGGTTCGTGTTATTGCCCCCACTTTGTAGACCCTAAGTTAGGCATTTTATTTTATTCAAGGTTTTATTGGCTCTCTGTATCTCTCCATTACGTTTGGATTTTGTTTTCCCAACTAATTAGTGGTGAAAATTGTTGTAACCATGTACGCTCCATGTTATCGCTCCCTCTTTGAAGACCATAAGTTAGGCACTTTATTCAAGGTTTATAAGTAGATTAAGATTTATTGAAAATTTTAATCAATAATTGGAGATTGGCTTTAAGTTGATTTTTCTTTTTGTTATGTTGCTAATCTATGATTTACCTTTTGTTGCTTGGGCTGTAGTGAGAATTGAGGAGATAACAGATGATGGCAAACCTGCCAATGAAAATGCTTTTTTGTTGAAACGGCCAAAAAAGAAGACTAATGATAATTCTCAGCAGCAGATAGTTTTGAAGAATGCTGCCAGTGTGCCAGTCTTGGAGAGTGAAGATGAAGATGGTTTTCCAGTATCTGCTCCTGCTAAGGGCAGTTTAAGTAGCAATAAAGAAGCAGAAAAAGAAACGGGGGCCAATGGGCAGCTGGTTTTGAAGAATGCTGCCAGTGTGCCAGTCTTGGAGAGTGAAGATGAAGATGGTTTTCCAGTATCTGCTCCTGCTAAGGGCAGTTTAAGTAGCAATAAAGAAGCAGAAAAAGAAACGGGGGCCAATGGGCAGCTGAAGAGAAAAAAGACCAAGGGTGATTCTGGTGATACAAACAATGCAAAACGAAAGAAGGATGATCCCAATGATGGTAATCAAGCGAGGTGAGAATGTTTGATTCTTGTAGGCATTGAACCATTAGAACATGATCCCAATTCGTGAATGTGGGACTCTATTGTAGATTAGCCATGTTATTTCAAGGTTTTGTAGTGTAATTTGTCAATGATTGATTACTTATGTGTTCTTGCACATTGTTCTGTTCTCTTCTCTGACAGCATTCATCTGGACAGGGAACCTAGCCAACCAGTGAATTTGCCTACTGCAACTCCCGAAGTTATCCCTAAAGAGGAAGCCAAGAAACCAAAAAAGAGCAAGAAGAAGAGACTAAGAGAAAAAGAGGCAAAAATGCTAGAAGCTAGCAAGAATGCGAACCAATCTGAGGCGGCAAACAATCAGAACCAAGCGAAAGAGAAGTGAGTATTCTCCACTTCTATTCATGTCACTTAAGCTAGAACATATCATGTCTTGTTGAACAGTCTAAGAAACATTATATTTGATCTATAGGTTGTGCGACTGCGCAATCTGTAACTCTTGTTTGCATTTCATTTCTACTCATTCTAGGCTTTTAGTTGGAGAAAGCTTTGCATTTTCTCTTTCTCTGCATAACCCCAATCACATCTCTCAGCTTGATCGTTATGATGATATAAGTTGCATGTTTTTTTTTGTTGGACATATTTACAGGCCTCAGGATGCGGTTGCAGACTCTGTTACTGAAAAGAGGCAGATGAACGAGAAGGAGAAGAAAGCCATTAATAAGAACAAAAAACAAGAGAATGCAGCAGCTGCTGTTACAAATAAAAATGAATTAACTAATGAAGGGGAGAAAGCAGAAGCCAAGTCATCTCAAACAAGGACTTTCCCGAATGGACTAGTGATTGAGGATTTGCAAATGGGAAAACGAGATGGGAAGCGAGCTGCTGCTGGGAAAAAGGTATTGATTTGCAAATACATTTGTGCTCGCCTCGCATAATCTTTTAATTGTATGCATTATCTTTATGAACTTTTTGACATTGCCCCTACTTGCTTAAAATTAGGATGTATTTGGCTTCACAAAATTATGAACGACACCATCCACCAATTAATATGTTATTGATCTCTATTACCTCTATGCGTCCTCTACTTTATGTAACAAGAAACTTTTCGTTCATTATCAGGTTAGTGTCCGTTATATCGGCAAGCTAAAGAAGAATGGCAAAATTTTCGACTCAAATATTGGCAAAGCACCATTTAAATTTCGTTTAGGTACTAATTATTTGCGGCAAAATTCTTGGCTGGAAATTGACTTTTTTTTTTGTGCTAAACCAAGTTTTAATGTTTGAACAGGGGTTGGTGAAGTTATAAAGGGTTGGGATATTGGTGTCAATGGTAAATTAGTCTAAACTCACCGGCAAATTTGTTCTTCTCAAAATTTGCAATTAATTGACTTTATTTTGATGTATTCCTCAGGTATGCGTGTTGGCGACAAAAGAAGACTAACAATCCCACCAGCCATGGGGTAATGCATTGAGTTTTTTTCCCTTAAGACAAGGAAGTACCCTCTCCATCCCTAAATGAATGTCCGAATTTGACTTTGAGGGACATTTGCTAAAATGTTAAGCACTCCCTCCGTCCCGGAAAGTTAGTTCCTCTTTTTTGTGGTTAGTTTGAATGAACTTTGAGCAATAATCTAGGTTAGTTTTAATTATTCTAATGTGAATCTAAAACGTGTTATTGATACACCATTATAAATATTATCAATAACAATTTTTAGATTCTAATTTGGATAATTAAAACCTAAATTATTGCTCAAAGTTCATTCAAACTAACAATGAAAAAAGAGGGACTAACTTTCCGGGGCAGAGGAAGTACATTTAACATTTTGTGTAACATAATTACGTAAAAACCTCAATGATCACACCATATTGCATCATGAGTTTAAATGTGAATTAGAACTTGTGGTTTGATGATAGAGGGTTTAGTAACTTCCTCAAAAATTGAACATTCATCTTGGGACAATCTTTTTTTTCAAGTTTTGGACATTGATTTGGGGGCGGAGGGAGTAATAATTACGAGTGGAAAATCAAATTCCACCTTGGGGTTGGATAATAGTAATGGGTTATAACTTGAGTTTTTTTCTGTTTTGTAATGCAGCTATGGTGCTAAAGGTGCTGCTGGAGCAATACCACCAAACGCATGGCTTACTTTTGACGTTGAATTGGTGGACGCAAATTGATCGCAACTTGGATGAGCAGAAAATGTGACATTTTCTGAATTCCGGGATAGTTTGGTGATGCCACAAGCGTCACATGCGAGTTAAATTGGTGCGATTGCATTGCTACGTGATTATAACTGGTTATAATTTCACAGTTATGGATGTCAAATTTTGTGTCAGTTGGGTTACTAAGAATTGAACTTGTGTGGAGCCAGTGATTTTGGTTCCTCAAATTTCAAGTGTAATTTCCGCAGTTGAGATGGTATGTGTATGGGGTCAGGCAAAAGAAAATGTTTGGCCTAGCAAGTGTAAAACATTGGTAAACTTGGTCTAGTGTTTAGCGAACAAGAATGACAGTTACAGTTATTTTGATTTTCTATATCTTAATTAGCATATTTTTCAAGTGAAATTTTGGTCTTGATAATTGATAGTTTCATTTAATTATTTAAACATTTCAACAATTTGTTTTTCTTTTCATTAATAACCTTTGAGGTTTAATTATTACTTCTGTCACCCTAAATTGAATGTCCTTTTTTCTCAAAATGAATCAACTTTTGGAAAATTTTCTTAAAAAATATCTGTTTCAAAATGATTTTTTACCCTTTTTTTTTATAGTTTATTATATATTTGCAAAACTAAAATTTTTGAAATGAATAGTAAGAATATTTATAATTTTTTATACTAAAAAACAACATTTTCAGAATGGTCCTTGTAGTTAAAATGGTGATTAATTTTGGTATACTTCATTACTCTCTTTTATTTCTTGGTTAGCTCTCTTCTTTCTCTACCTTAGTTCCTTTGTTGACAATTTTTGAAATTCAATAATTTTAACAAAACAATTTTGAAAATAAGTCTATTTTTTTGGGACATACAAAAATGGTAAATGGACACATTCTTATAAAATATATTTCAAATGTGCTTTTCACCAAAAGCAAATTTAAAAAATTATGTAAGCTCATTTTGAGACGGAAGTAGTATCAAATAAACCATATTTATATATATATATGAACTTGACAAACAAAAAGGTAATCAAACAAGACAAACAGCATAAGCCAAGGGACTTGGCTTGTGTAGCAGTAGCACCATCATATAGGTTCATACCATAGCACAGAAAAGCATCAAATTAACATACTAATCCACACTCCATAACTCTCACCTAAAAAGAACGGTCCAACATGAAACAAAATCTCAAACTTTATCTCTCCCTCTTCCATGGCCTCTGCTTCTCAAACTGCTGATGGATTAAGGTTAGGGTTTTCCAGCAGCAGTGCTAACTCACTGTTGAATATAGTATTATAGTTTAGTAGGGCTCAACAGGTGCACGGAATTTTGCACCGGCATAGGTTGCTGCTGGTCCCAATTCCTCCTCTATCCTAAGAAGCTGAAATTTCAATACAAGAAAAATAAGGTTTTAACAAAACCATATTAATAACACATTAGACATTTGCAATACATAATGAGAGTAAACAATTCAGAGTGATGAATTAGCTCACCTGGTTGTATTTGGCAAGGCGTTCAGATCTGCAAGGGGCTCCAGTCTTGATCTGACCCTGTTTTCACAAGAAAAGGTTGCAATTAGATCACAAGCAAACGAGCACGTGCAACACACAGACATTTTGATGAAGGAAACATGCCATTTTGTCCTCTGTTGTTGAATTTTGCCACAAATTAGAAACACAAATAAGAGAAACAATAGCAGACATTCCATTTCAGTCTTGGAAAAATGAAGAACTCATAGGAAAGAAAGAAAAAATATAAAAGAAAAAGTTTCTCCGAAATATACAAGAATATATTAAACGGAATGCAAGTGCTGTGCAGCTAGGGTGTTTTTGTGTATATGTGTGTTGCTATATACTGTATGTAGGAGGAAAGTAAACATAGTATCTTAAAGAAGAGAGGAACGGAAGGTAAGCCACTTCATATTTTTGGACATGTCTGATGCCCGTAAAACTGTTTGTGTGCCAAAGCCTTACCGTAGCTAAACCAACTGACAGGTCAGCGATGAATGTATCCTCAGTTTCACCACTGCATTCAGTATCAGAGAAAGAGAAGTGGATCAGCAGGGGTATATGTATATAGAGGTTACAGAACCAAGTAGAAAACACTCAATGAAGAACTTTAATCTCACTCTCTCCCTCTCTCTCTCACACACAGGAAATAAAAAGCAAAAAGAAAAGGAAAGTGAAATGGATTAAACCTTCTGTGGCTAGCCATGACCCCCCAACCAGCACGTTTTGACATTTTCACGGCTTCAATACTTTCAGTCACTGACCCAATTTGATTCACCTGAAGAGCCAGAGAACCATAGAAGCTGCAGTTACTAAGAACAGTCCATAACGACCATACTATCTCAATAAGTCAGTAAAAAATGCAATCGGGTTTTTCAAGGTGATTAAAAATATCATTTTACTTGCGTAATATGAGGTACCCAGGTCGTAAAAGGGAAATCCTGAATGCAGCAGTTGAATTCCCAAAGACAACAAAGTCCATTAAGGTGAAGCCAAGAAACATATACTCCCTCCATCCTATTCGAAATAGGATTTTGGGTTGGGCACAGGGATTAAGGAAAAATGTAAGTGAAGGAGGTGCTGTGAGCATGAAAAGTGGGGATAGGAGAGAAAGTGAGGTAGTAAATAATGAGTGAATGTTTGTGTGAAAGTGGGTCCCATTAAATAAACCATTACCATTTTGGGGATTGTCCTATTTTGAGTGGGACATCCAAAATTGCAAAATGTCCTAATTCAATTGGGACGGAGGGAGTACTCCATAATACGGAGTACTGAGTACATAAGTTTTTACAAGCAATTCCACTCATTCAGACGTGGTAACTTCTAATGGTTGACATGAACAAATTGAAAAATCATAGTTTTCAAGCTATATATACTTGTCAAAAATACGCTAAGCAAAGGTAAAAGGCATCCAAGAGTACCTTCAAAAGAAGAGCATTGCATGTCTTCTCCTTGATTGCTTTCTCCACACGCTGAATTAGGCAAAGAGTCATAATCATATTAAAAAAAACATGATTGTTTCATGTGATAAAAATAAATCTGGAACACTTCTTACCTTGGGATTTGTGACAAGGAGATCATCACCAACAATTTGAACCTGCTCACCGATTTCCCCCGTCATCTTTGCATAATGCTCCCAATCATCTTGATCAAACGGGTCCTCAATGGATACAATTGGGTAGTCAGTTACAAATGACTTGTACACATTCTTTAAGCTGTCCCCTGATATCTTTTGTGATCCATCATTGTTCTACAACACAAAGAATGAAGCTCCTAAGCCTTCTTCAATTAACCAACTTCCAGAAATAAAAAAAAAAAAAAAAAAAAAAGAAAGAAAAGCGAAGTGGTTCAGGTAATTTGAAGATAGTTGATTAAAACCTCTTCCTTAAAGTTCAGATCATAGGTCTTATCCTTGTTATCATAGAACTCAGACGCAGCAACATCCATTCCAATAACAACCTGCAACAAATTCAATCAACGAGAACCTTTGAGAATCGGGACAATTTGAGGTGCATATACATAGTTTAGAGCCAATATATTCAGAGCTACCTTTCCAGTATATCCAGCTTTTGATATGGCAGTCTTCAACAGTTCAAGACCCTCTTTGTTTTCCTGTAAACCAAAGGGTAAAAGACTAAGCAGTTAATGCCTTGCATGATATATCATCTGAAATTATAGTATGGTATCAGCTTTCTACAAGCTACAATATCAAGATAAGCCAGATAGAGATTATTATCAAGAGTGAAAATTTAGCAGACACCGAATAAGTACCTGGATATTAGGAGCAAAACCACCTTCATCACCAACATTAGTTGCATCTTGACCATATTTCTTCTTGATTACAGACTGAGACAAGAAATGACAAGTATATTTAGCCTAAGATGATACTAAATGATGAGACCTTCTGCAGTGGAAGATGGACTCGTACCTTTAAGTGATGATATACTTCCACACCCATCTTCATGGCCTCCTTGAATGACGAAGCTCCAACAGGGAGGATCATGAATTCTTGCATAGCAAGTTTGTTTCCTGCATGAGAACCTCCATTGATCACATTAAATGCAGGTACAGGCAGCACCAAGGTCTTGTTTCCAGCAAGGTTTGCAATGTGCTGCATGATGAAGACAGAATAAAGTTAAATCTGATGGTATAATAAATAATTTTGAGGCAATTCTATCCTATTCAGCAGATGTGAATAACCCCTAATCAGTTCCATATAATTATGCATACCTTGTATAGAGGGATTTTGTTAACAGACGCCCCTGCCTTACATAGAGCAAGTGACACAGCCAATATAGCATTTGCACCGAGCTGATTAGGAGAAAGAAATGTAACAAGCAAGTAAGAAACCTGTAAGGGTCATAACAAGCTGAATACGAATAAAATCCCAATTACCTTCTGTTTGCACCAACCCCATTCATTAACAGTCCCGTCAAGCTGCTGAACCATATAATTGTCAAGTTTGGTCTGTTCCGTAGGGTCCTGTAAATGCACACGAGGAAGATTTTGATACTCAGTAAGGTCTTTAGGTGAAAGTGAGAAAGAGACAAAAGAGGATACATAATTCGCCATTAAACCATACAAGGAGAATTGTTTTTACCAATGCTCATAAAGCTGGAAAATCAACAAGAAAAAACAAATACAAGAATGTAAACAATCGACCTTTCCAATCAATGCAGGTCCAATTATTGAGTTCACGTTATCCACGGCCTGTCCATTGAAAATTGGAAAATGTAAAAGTGAGTATAATACATCTGCTTCAATCAGAGAAAATATCCATATAAATAAGCAGCTGCTACAAAATCTGAATATAAATTCCCAAACACCTTTTACTAGAACAGTAGCAATACATCATTTAACTAATTGGGGGTGTAAGCATGATATACACTCATAGCATGCAAACAAGCCCATAGCAATGCATATGCCAATTAACTACATATATGTTGCATACAAGGCCAACAATTTAAACAAGTAGAAAATTAGTTACTAAGGATTATTGATCATAAACTATGCCAAAGAAGTAAAAGCACTACACCAGTCACTTTAAAGATCACACAACACAATATGTGCAAGTCAATGACAAATTAAATATACACACCTTCGAGACACCTTTCCCAAGATAGTCTGATCCTCCATCTCTTAATTCCAAAGCTTCATATATACCTTAAAGATGAAAGTAAAAACAATAGTTCCAATTGCATTCATGATTACAGAAACCATACAGCAGAAACCCTCAATCCCCCCCCCCCAAAGCCGAAAAAATAAAGAATCAAAAAGTAATAACTAAATAAATAACAGATATAAAACTTATAGAATGCATATAAAAGGTAGAAAACCGAATTAGTTTTAGCATTTAAAATAAAAAAAATATTAGACGCTACTATAACCTTGCATTTTAATTTAAATACCAAGTAACATCCGTTCATAATTGTAAGATCACAAATATGAACTTCTGAATCTCAGTCAAGCTCAATAATTTGCATGCATGCCATGATTACTGTGCAAAAATATTCATAATCTATACTCCCTCCGTCCCGTCCGAAAGGGCACAAATTTCCTTTTTGGGCATCCCATTTGAAAGAGCACAACTCAAAAATGGAAATTTTTTTATTACTTCTTTATTTATGGGACCACATGTTATACTCTCACAATAAATATCCACTAACTATTTCTTACCCCACTTTCTCTTTCCTACGTCACCTTTCGCTCACAACATTTATTCCACTATACACTTTTTCTCTTTCCTTCCTAAGTCACTTTTCTTAATTCCCGTGTGCAAGGACACAAAAATGCCCATTCGGGCGGGACGGAGTGAGTATACCTGTTGAAGCACCACTGGGAACAGCAGCTCTGGCAAAGGTTCCATCAGATAGAGTGATATCAACCTGAAAATTAATTACTCTTAAAAATCAATTACCAATTACTCCAACACAACATTAAAAAAAAAAATTAAAAAAAATCAGACTAAGTATATAAAAATAAAATCATCGCTCCGACCACCGGGAGTCATGTCAATTTTTACTTTCAAACACTAACTTTCTTTCAATGATCTAATACTTAATTTCCTCTGAGAATCAAAGGATTAACACAAAAAATATAGCATCAAAATCTACGAAAATGCACATTTTAGAATTTAGAAAAAACAAAAAATAAAGTAAAAAATTGATTAAAACGGACCTCGACGGTAGGGTTTCCACGACTGTCGAAGATTTGACGAGCTTTAACAGCCTTGATCGTCGCCATTGTCAAGTACAATGTTCAATTTACCACTTTAGTTTTTCTTTTTTGCCGGTGAGAAAATTATAAGGAAAATTGCAGAATTTATTTATAGACAAATGATAGGTGGTTATTACCGCAAGTAATTTGATCTAAGTCGTTGATGGGCGAAGTTGAAGGTAATGGACGGCTGTGATCAACATTTGGGCATCACGAGAAGTAAGTCTGAAGGGCCGGTGATAGGCTTTTGGCGGGCCCACAAGACGGTATTTCAATACTATGGGCTACTTTAGCCGCAGCCCGCAGACCTAAGAGAGAAAAAAAAAGAGGGTTACTATTTAAACCCCAAATTCCTATGAGTATACCCCATTACTAATACCACCCCCAAATAAATTGCACACACCCCCTAACTTTCCCTTTATATCCTTAATGTCACCCCTTTATCCTATTCCAATTTTCACCCACCCCCATTTCCATTCCATTTGACCGGCCAGAGAGAGAGAGAAGAAGAAACGGTAATTTGACCGGCCAGAGAGAGAGAGAACAAGCACGGTATAGAGAGAAAGAGAGAGAGTGAAAGAGAAGAAGAAGAACAAGAAGAACATTCAACAACAACAACAACAATGTCAAGCTTTGGTGGAAAAGGTAAGCACAAATTTCTTTTTAGGGTTTCGTTTTTTGTAATTTCGTTACAAATTTAGTCAAATTGTTTAGAATTCATGCTTTATTTCATGGAAATATTGTTGGTATAAGCTCAATTTGTAATTCCTTGGTCGAAATCTGGATCTTACGTGGGTCGGCCGATTACCGCCGACTACGGGTAGATAGTCGGCCAGCACGGCCGACTACGGGCAAAAACCTCACACCCCGGCCGACTTTTTGCCTCATTTTTCAAATCCCACACCCGCCGACTTTTCGTATAAAATCAAGCTGGTTCCCGCCGACCCTATCATTTTTTATTTTTTATTTTTTTATTTTTTTTTGTGTTTAGAAAGACTATGTATATGATTTTGTTAATGTTGTTCTTCATTTTTTCATTTTTGATAATTGGCTTAGAATTGATTATTCATTTGATGTTTATTGCAGGTTAAACAATTAATTAGAAGAGGGAAAACGACCACCGCCTCGCCGTAAGGGAACGGGTAGAGAGGGAACGGGAAGAGAGGAACGGGAAGAGAGGTTGCGTGAGGAGATGATGCAACGAGGAGATAGTTCAAATGCTAGACAATTTGAGCGGGATGGTGATTGAAACCGAGGATGAAGGTGAGCAAAGTGATAGTATGGAAACATCTCCACCAAATACTAATGAAAATCAAATGACATATGTACCAGGAACGAGAAGAAGAAAATGAGGATGAAGAAGAAGCAGATGCGGGTTTTCCTGGTGGCCCGGTGGTTAAAGATTTATTATTATCATATGAAAATCATGTGGCGGGGATGATATGGCAAGGAAGTGATGTGCGCAACTTCAAATGTATTAACCATGTGGCGAAGTTGAAGCAATGGGAGTTGGATTTTGAGAATATGACTGCACCGGTTCTGAGAAATTCTAGGTAATTCAAATCTTCTTTTAGTAGTAAATGGAGTTCATGATCATTTGGACAAGACGTTGATTCGTGCATTCTCGGATCGATGGCACTTGGAAAGTAATAGTTTCCATTTGCCATTTGGGGAAATGACGATCACCCTCGATGATGTCTTTTGCTTGACGGGGCTCCCGGTTACTGGGCAACCACTATTGGGGAATCCTTCTTACTCTAAGATGGGACCAGTTGATATAATTCATCAGGTTTTAGGGGTGAATAAAAAACAGGCTAACGAAGGCTTACTCAAGAGAGGTAGTGGAAAGGTAAGTCTTGATTGGTGAAAAAAAAAAAGTTTTCTCAGGAAATGTCTTCGCCCGACCCACGAAAAGTCGCCTACCGCAAAAGCCTATCTTTTTACGTGTTGGGGTGCACAATCTTTGCCGATAAGACCGGGACTTGTGTGAATGTGAGATATTTGAATTTTTTTAGAGACGAGGAAATGATAGGAAAATATGCTTGGGGTGCTGAGCTTTAGCATACCTTTACCTAAGGCAACTTGGAAAAGCTTCGAGGTATAATTGCAATCGATATCTGGATACTTGACTTTCTCATATCATGGGTGTATGAGAGATTTCCGGATTTTAGATGTGATTTGAGCAAAGACCTATCTTCGTACTTCACCACTCACAAGCAAGGTGGGACCCGCGGGGTCAATCTCGGAGCGTATGCATCCGTGGAGATGAAAAGGCAACATATGGACGTACTAACGAATACGGATGTAAGTATATATATATATATATATATATATATATATATATATATATATATATATATATATATATATATATATATATATATATATATATATATATATATATATATATATATATATATATATATATATATATTGAAATATCAATAATGTTTACTTAAACTCTCGTGAAAAGCACATTAATGATTTATATTATGTTTGTAATTGTAGGTGGTTTGGAGGCCGTATGAGGGTAATCGAGAACGATACCCTTTTCCCAAAGTTTCTCTTTATATAGGATCGATTGTTGCTGCAAATGTAATTGAACCACATCTCCCAGATCGGGTCTTGAGACAGTTTGGATACGTCCAAATAATACCATCCATGCCACTATTCCATGGATTGCCTCGAGGAGATACCAAAACTTACGCGGGATGGTTCGCGAATGCACAATTATTCAGTCGTTGGAAGAATGCCTTGCTTGATCTAGATGATATTGAGGAGATACGAGTACCACAAGACACTGTCAACAATTACTTACCGTGGTACTATAATGTTTCTCATCCGATTCTTATCCCCGAATCTCAAAGATCTCAAGTTAAGAGGACCAATGAGGTTAGTCAGGCAAATCCTTGGAATATGTTAAAGAATGTTCGTGAGTGCATGCTGCCAATTGCGATGAGATGGAGAAGTGGAGATGAGTCCGTGACTGCACAAGAGTTCGCGGATGTCATATTTAGAGCACTTGAAGCAACAGAATTACCATCGACTTCTCGTGGTGGTGGAAGGGATGGACCGTCGACTTCTCGTGGTGGTGGAAGGGATTAAATGGTAGTTTTTTTTTTTGTAACTCATGTTTGAACAAATGTTTTGGATACACTGTTTGATTCAGTTCAGTATGTTGTCTATTCTATTTGGTGTTAAGACATTGAAACCTGTTGGCCGACGAACTTAGTTCTTAATTCCTTGTTGTTTTGCTTTTATATGTGGTTCTTTTATGTGCTAATGTAGTATCTTACTCCCTCCATCCCCGTAAAGATAGACCTATTAGCCAATCTATGCGCAAAAAAAAAAAAAAAAAAAAAAAAAAAGGAAAATTAAAGGGGTCGGCAGGTAATGGCCGATTCTGGGAAAGTAGTCGGCCAGTTATGGCCGATTCTGGGAAAATAGTCGGCCAGTTATGGACGTTTCTGGGAAAATAGTCGGCCGGATACTGACCGACCTTGCAAAAAATGGTATTTTTTTTTTTTTTTGGTTTCAAGATATTGTTCCATTTTGATCTTGTATTCAGAAAATTTCAAAAAAAATGTAAAGGGAACTCTTTGTACGGGGTCGGCCACCACCGCTTGTCACACACAGTGTGTAAAGTCGGCCCCTGTTGGCCGACGCCTTTGCAATTAAATCGGCCACCTGTGAACGACTATTTTCCCAGAATCGGCAACTAGTGGCCGACCCTTGTAATTTTGATTTTTTTTTTTTTTTAATTTTTTATGTAGTCATAGATGAAAAATAATATATCATTTTTATTTTATGTTTTTATTAAAGATTTGTATAATTATTTAATTATTCCATGAAATTAAAGATATTAATGAAATACGGAAATTTAAATAAAAGTCTATAGAATTGATATAAACTATTTAACCGTAAATGCATCATCCAACTTGATTACATCATTTAATATGAATAACATCATTTGAGTTATCGGGTACTTGTACTAGTCGATGTTGATAATAGTCAAGCCATCCAGTTGCATAATGTTGACGAAGATCATACCAATTGAACGGAAGTGGCGGTAATGGACATCCTTCCTTCAAAATCACTTGAATGTAATGATTTCCGTTGACATGTGCAATACAATACAATTTTGGCGTTGTGGGTAATGGTTTTCGTGTAGGAAGAAATGTCAAAGAGATTGAGTTGCTTAAACTCACTAATGCAACGTTCAGTGCATTTGCAACCGCGTATCCCATTTCTACAACATTAAACCAATATGGTGATAGGCATGGACCGTCGTACCAGTTGAGATCAAGGACCGCCGCCACCCTACTCGGTCCATGAATAACTTACCATATAGTTCTTGGTATCCAGTTATCTCCATGAATAACTTTCCTCGAACCCGGCGCCATTCATCCGTCTTACGTCCAATCAACTCCGCGATACAACGGAACCCACAATTTCCATCCGCACGAACATCAATTGTTTTCTCAATATAATCGTGCATGTAAAGTGGTAGTTGATCAAGATATGGAATATCATGTTGGCCTTTTCGACGCATGGGCTATAAGAGAAATTCAAGAATGGTAAAATCAGTATAAATGACTATAATTTTTAACTATGTACATATAAGTGAGCACGATAAATAGTTTAGAAAGATTTTTACTGTAAAATTTGAGAACATTGGTTTTGGAACAGATTTGAATATAACACCGTCGGGTATGGCCTCCACATACTCAAATGCGCTAGGATCACGCGTTGTGGAATTCTCAAGCTTGGCATTCTTTCCTCTAGGACGACCCTTATTATTGATTTTTACTTCGTGTTCATGGGCCACTATTGTTTCAGGATAGCGAGATCTCAGGTCAATTTCCGTACAATCAAATTCTTTCCAATTCTTGGTGCCGCCTCAAATCTACTATCAAGAGTATTACAACAATCTTTGTATCGCGCACGAATCTCTTCATCAATGTTATCCTCATAGCTTACCATCGGTAGGGTGTCTAGCTTACGCCAAAATGCATGAATTTTATTTAGGGGAATGGGTGACATGAATTTCACATACTCGGTAAGCTCGTGTGGACAAGGAAGTTCGCATGTCGATCTCACGCACAATCACACACTGATGGGTCTCGGTCGCGATCAAATAGATCATTCAACGAGTTGTAAATCAAATTCAATGCACTTATAGACACACGACCCCTAATCTCGCTCCATAACGGTTGTTTGAATCTATGTTGTACCACCGTCTTGCTTTTTTCGAATGAGGCAATAATTGCGAACATGAGATGACTCAATAAGTGTATGAATTTGTTTCCAACAAGTCTCAAACGCTCCTTGACTCGATTGAAGTTGTTTCTTCAACAAGGCATGTTGACTCTCCACCCTATTAGCATGAATATATACAAAACATAAGACTCTTATATATAACAAAGATAAAGTTTGATTCTCCACCCTATTAGCATGAATATATACAAAAATAAAGTTTGATTCACGTACCTATTTGTTGTCAAGTTTTCAAAGTGTAAAACTTTATTTGTCCAAAGATGAGACAAATCTTTCTTTATATGGCACAATCCATTGTTTCATGACATACTCAACCGCGTTTGGGTAATGCTTGAAATCTTTTGGTAATCGCCGCAAACAAATCGTTAAACTCGTCTCTGTACGCCTTTAACCAATGCATGCCAACTCGAATGAACGACTCCCACTCCTCTTGCCTATCAAACATTTTCTTACATTTTGTCACAATATTTTTGCTAATATGCCATCGACAAAGCAAATGAGTTGTAGTTGGAAACGTCCGACGAATTGAATTCATCAAAGCCTTCTCACAATCGGTCACAATAACATTAGGAATACATGATTCGTCCATCATAGACTTCAATACTTCGCATGCCCACGTGTAGTTTGCTTCTTTCTCACCTCTAAATACACGGCAAAGAACTAAGAAAGTCATATTCGTTGATGTCACCCCCACAATCTCAAGCAAAGGTAACTTATACCTATTTGTCTTATAAGTGCAATCCATAAATAAAATGTTTGGAAAGGCTCTAAGCAATTTAATGCTATCCGGATGAGCGAAGAATAACCGATTAACTTGGCCTACCGCTTGGATTGCCGATATTCGAAGTGGTAACGATGACCATTCAATCTAAACATGAGTTGTTGCATTTGCGTACGACCTGCCTGCTCAATTGATTTGTTCTTCAAGCGCGCATTATAGATATTTCAGATCGTGGATTTGTTTTCCGGAAATTGCGCTCTTAAGCCACATAATATATCCTTCGGTCGGCTATTTGCATTAGACATTGCTATCACATAATCCTCCTCATCTTTTTGTAATCTTCCCGCATACGAATGACCAAGCATAGAGTCATAAATTGGATGATTGTGAACGCCGCATATCACTTTCAATTTCCATTGACCATCTTCATTCACTTGTCTAGCATTCAACCGAAACTTACAATCACATTTCTTTGTTCCACTTTTTCTTTTTCTTTCTTTTTGCCTTTCAATTCATTTTCAATCGATTCTTGAGACGATAGCGAGATTGGCTTCTCTTTGTATGTCCCCCAACGTTCACATACGAGGGTCATTCGAGGGTACGATCTACGGCTTCCAGGATTATCTCGACCGGCCTATAATCATAACAAATCCATACTCTTCTCCCTTTACGTACCCAATCGAAACACGTTTCCCGATTGGAAAAATATGTAGGCACGGAGAACTCTTCGGTGTAATCTCTTAAAATAGCATCAAAATCAATAGATTCATAGTTGTCATCATCTAATGAACACTGAAATTAAATAAATGAAACAATTAGGGAAGTTTTGTGGAAAAAATTTGGGGTCGGCCATTGATGACTTATTTTTTCCTACAAAGTCGCCAGTGTGGCGGAAAAATTTAAAAAGTCGGCCAACAAAGGTGGAAATTTGTTCTTAAAGTCGGCCGGGTATGGCGGAAAATATTAAATAAAGTCGGCCGGGTGTGGGTGTATTCTTACCCAGTCGGCCATATGTGACCGACTATAAGCCTGTAATCCGCCACTCATGGCCGACCCCGTCAAAAATCATTTTTTTTTTAAACTAAATGCATTAAAATGTAAAATAAAGAGATAGTGTAAAGAAGATTACATTATTATTTGCTTGGATTGCCATTTCATCCATGATTCTTGCGATTGGAAGAGGAGGATGGTAGTTGGGTGAAGAGGAGGATGGTAAATGGTGGAGTGGTGAATGGTGGAGTGGTAAATGGTAGTTGTGTGTGGGGGTGGTAAATGGTGGTGTGGTAAAAGAGTTAATGGAAGAGAGGAGGATGGTAGTTGGGTGAAAGTTAATGGGGGAATAGGGGAAGATGAAAATAGGGGCAAAAAAGTAATTAACCTCAATGGCATTTTTGTAATTTTTTCAAATGGGGGTATACTAATAGGAATTGGGGGTTTAAATAGTAACTCTCAAAAAAAAGCACTGCGAATATTCTGTTGTTTTCCACGCGTGGGGCCCAGTAAAAGCGTGCGAACAACCCCAAAAGCCCAAATAACAATTCTATAAATGGGCCTGGACCGGATCTTTGTTTAAAGTAATACTAGCAGCAAATTCGTGCGATGCACGGCGATTATATATAGTCATGCATGTACTGAAATAGTAAATCGAAAGAGCAAAGTGAGAATACTGCTTAAACATTTCGAAATACTTCCTGAAATAAAACATTCGTAGTAGATTTAGCACTTGAAGAACTATGATCTCCACTGGCAACAGTTTTTTCGCCAAATGGTGTTTCACTTCTACTCGAATCATACATTTCAAGATATCTTTCAATAAAAAATAAATAAAATCCACATAGTAGGTTATTCTCTCTGAAAATATGCATGCAAACCTTTTTGAATCTCTAAAATGAATGTTCAATAATTTTTGAAATTTGCTATTTAATTAAGAGAAAATCTAATTATTTTTTTTATATTTATTTTAAAATAGAGAGAGTAAAAATAAAGACTTGCTTGAAGAAAATGAAAATTATAAAATAGAATCACATATCACCTTTTATAATTTTCTAAAATATTTTTTCACTTTCTTTTTAACCAACCTTTTTCTCTCTCCCCTATACTAATTGGGTAATAGTAAGAACACAAAATAATTACAAAAATTTGCTTACAAAATCGTAAATGTAATAATTTTATTATTGTTTTTAATTAGATTGTATTGAATCCATTACAGATGCTATCATAAATATCGTCAATTAATTTCGTTAGCAAGATTTTGTGGACAACTTTCAATCTGCCACCCAAAAATCTCAAATCAGCTTCAAATAAATTATCTTCACATTTAATGATACTTTTTACTTTCAACACAAAGAGAAATTTAACTTCTTCCTCATAGTCAGTCAATCACCCCTAAATTATGTCTATAAACTAAAAAATAGAGTCATGGCTCCATCCCCCATTTAGTTTTCTCGATTTATCTATTTTCACATTAAAAAGATCACTTTTTACTGTAAAATATTATTTATATTAGTAACTGAACATACCAAAAGTGTTGAGTTGGGCCAAGCGGGTAAAGCCCAGTCCTCAAGCAATTATTGCCACCTCACTCTCAGTGGGCTAGGCCCAATTAATACATGGATCAAGGGCCATCTTATTGATCAGTCGACTTAAGTTCATTGTCCGATCTATCAGGTCCCGACCTAACTTAGTCCGACCTTACGATCCAAGTTTCCCTTCGGGTGCGATCCAGCTCTACCCATCAGTCAGGTCGACCCAACCTCAAGTGGCGACCTCGACCTACCAAGCAAGCGTCGACCTAACGGTTACAGGCGCACGTGCCTCAATACTTTCCATAACTGCTTCCCTACAAATCAGGAACCGTTCAGGACACGTTCACATGATGTATAACTGTCCCACAAATCTCGGAGCTCATGTAGCCCCCACCAAATATATCACACTCATCAGCTATAAATACAGGACAACCACCACGGTTCTAAGGTAACTGCAATTTTGTTATCTGAATATCATCTTTGTTCAATACATTTTTGCTCTCCAATACATATACTTACTCTCACGCCCGAGGGTATAAGCCGGAGACACATTCGGCTAGTCGTGGGTTCTGGTTTCAGGTCAAGGAGTCAGGTGATCAGTCATGCCACGTGGAGGAAGATTGATAAGCACATTTCCTGCGGCATCAGTTTGGTTCCATTATCGGGAAACGTGCATAACTTGACCTCGAAAATTTTGTCAACCTACAATCATGGTGACTTCGGATGGACACGTCTCTGAGGCCTCACTTGAACACAACGAAGGAAACACTAACGCCAATGCAAACGCTGGAAATGCTAACTTGCCTCCTCCCCCTCCACCGCGTCAGCACGCTAGGGCAACTCGATCTAATAGTGTTGCTGATGGCAGATGATTGCCAGATAGGAGGAGAGACAAGCGACCTATGGAAAGGCAGGGAGCACCACTTCCTTCCAAGCGTCAAACGGGGCAAATGAACGCTGGAAACAGGGCAGGTCCCTCGTCCAATCCCTTGAGCAGAAAGGAGATGTTGTTGGAGCGAGCTCAAATTCTGGCCGAATTAATAGCCATGGAGGAGGCAGAGCAGGATGACCGAAGGTCAGATAAGGTGGCTCCCTCTCAAGTTTCAAACAGGCCACCTGCTAGGAGTGCTAGGCCGAATGAGACCATGGGACATAACGTCGAGCAAAGGATGGTGCTACGGCCTCAATCACCTATTCATGTTCCAAGTGACGATCTAAGGGCCAGCCTCAACAGGAACAGAGAGCAGGAAGCCCAGTCAGGCCTGAGAACACAGCTAGAGGCTAATCGAAGCTTGCGTGGTTCGCCTGCCAGGACGCAAAGGTCGCAGTCTCATAGGGAAAGGAATGGGCACAGGTCGCCTATAAGAGAGGGTAGGCGCAAGTCGCCACCCAGAGATGATAGGCGCAGGTCGCCACCCATATATGATAGGCGCAAGTCGCCAATTCGGTCAGTAAGGTCACCCTCTCACAAGGATAGGAGAAGCAAGCAGATAACTCCCCCTAAAAGTGAGGGTCAAAGGTCAAATGATGTCCCCCCTGCTAGAGACGACAGACCTGATGCTAGAGAGTGGCTGCTATGGAAGAAGAAGTTCGAGCAGTGGGAGGCTGATAAGAAGGAAAGTGCTGAAAAGAGTGAGCACAAAGACTTTGCTCTTCGACCCTTGGCCAAAGAGTTGCTCGAATGTCAACCTCCGCCAGGTTTCAGATTGCCAGTCCTAGAAAAATATTCGGGAGCAACCAACGCCAAAAGCCATATACAACACTTGGAGGCCTGTTGGGGTGTTAACCTAACGGTTTATTTATATTCGCAAGCGCACGGGCTATTGTAATATTGCGGGTGCAAGTACGGGTCGATCCCACAGAGACAGGGTTTACTTTGGAATGATATTTGTCTTTATATAAATATATAGATAAATAATTGGGGGAGATAAGAATTTGTAAGGAAAATACTAGAAAGATATAGAAACTACTCTAACATATAATGATAGTATTCTCGGGATTGAAAACAAATAAATATGTTTTAGATAAAGGCTTTTATCAAAATAACAAGGATGGTATGCTAGGCTTACACTACTTCTGGTTAGGACAGTAGCGTTGTATTCTTCACTAATTATGCCCTAACTGTTTGAGATTTCCGTTTATGGTACTCCCGCCCTGTCACAAACGGGCATTCCGGCTTAACTCCAGCTAACCACAATTAGAAAGAATCCATTAAGATCGAAAATCAACATACTTTCCATTCAAAGAACACCCCTAGGCCGTTGTACGACTTCTCGTGACCAATGAACAAGTTTCTTTATAAGGTCTCGTCAATCGAAATTCTCCGCTAGGTCCTTCTCTCAATTAACTAGGATTCCACAAATATAAATGTCTTCATATTTGCAGGCAATTTAAGAATAATATAAAGAAATTGTTTTAAGATAAAAGAGCCAAGTCAAGGATGATACGCTA
The DNA here is from genome assembly GCA_022495995.1 of Adenophora triphylla var. japonica. Classification (NCBI taxonomy): domain Eukaryota; kingdom Viridiplantae; phylum Streptophyta; class Magnoliopsida; order Asterales; family Campanulaceae; genus Adenophora; species Adenophora triphylla. The sequence continues at coordinate 494,522 of JAFEMH010000576.1, read as the reverse complement.
AGTTGTGCTAACTAGCACATGTACTTTAAAACTTACCGGCCTTTCTCTCGAGGGTCCGGCTTAGTGTAATCCCATTCGTCACGCGGGAAATCCGACTCACCTTTCGAGGGTACCGTATAAATCAAAATCCATTAAGTTTATCAATCTCACGCATTTTCCACTAAAGGATCATCCCTAGGTCTTTAAATTACTTTTCGTAATTTATTGACCTTGTTCCATTCTTAGAGTTCCGCTAATCAATGATTTTCATTTGATCAACTGAGACTATACAATTAAGAACGTCTCCCTAATTGTAAGTATTTAAGATTAATAAGAATAGAATTGAAATGACAAGCAAGAGAAGCATGAATATAAATAAATGAGTTTCCAACTCCGAGAAATGGAGGATTACTCAAGCCATTGAAATAATAAAAGAAGTAAGTAAGAAATGGAGATAAGAAAAGAGATACTTATTCATAATAAAAGAGAGACAATGGCTGGAAAATAATCCTTGTATTGCATTCACTATCTTCAAGAGTATACAAGACTTGTCACGAATCATTGATACACCTTGAACATTATGTATAAATTGCTAAAGTATTTTGCTATACATTCTAAGTATAATATGATCCTTTCTGGATGTGTTTATGACCATTTTCGGATGTATTAAACTGAGTATAAATAGCCTTTATATAGGCATTCTATGCTAGGGACATATCTCTTGCGAAAAGGCACCTTTTGGCTGATAGGGGATGTGCTCGGCCGAGTCAAGGGAGTTGCTCGGCCGAGCATCACCTTTTTGACTGGTCACAACTCTTGAAAAAGGCACCTTTTGGCTTGAACAGAGGGTGCTCGACCGAGCATCACCTTTTTGACTGGTCACAACTCTTGAAAAAGGCACCTTTTGGCTTGAACAGAGGGTGCTCGGCCGAGTCAATGTATCTGCTCAGCCGAGCAGGGCTTGTTTGACTGGTCTTCAGCAACTTTTCATTTCTGGTCCCTCTATTTTCAAGGCTTTATGCTCTGAACCCCTTATACTTCGTAGAATGACCTAAAAAACTTGTAAAATCATACAAAATACCAACCAAGCATAAAATCAAAAATATATACAAAAAGAGGCTAATTTATACTTAATTGGTACACAATTTAAGATAAATAATATAATAAAAACACTATAAAATACTATATAATAACTACTTATCAAATTTCCCCACACTTAAATCTTGCTTGTCCCCAAGCAAGATTAGGATAAAAACATGGGGAATGGAAAAGAATAAAAATAAAATAAAGATGAGAATAAAAATGATCCCTCAGAAAATTTATTGTAGCAAGCTTATTGCCCTTTTGAAGATTGTCTTTATCTTTCTAATCATATTTTGCATACGCTTAAAAATTATTAGAAAGAAGTAATTTGGGAATATTTAAAAGAAATAATTTTGAGATAATAACTTAATATAGCCTATATAGGAATTTGATCAAGTAAAACATGCTAGAAGGATAAACCTTAGATCATAAACTTGGTAAAAATGAAAGTTTCATAAAAATGAATTTATTGCTTAAAATGTACAAATAGAAGCCTAAACACTTATTCACAAACTAGAAGCTTTCATAGAATTTGAATTGCATTTTTGAATCACAAGGGTGAAAATGGATGATGATGGTGGAAAAATCTTATCAAGGCTTCAACAATTTTATCTTATTTTTGCACGTGTTAAATTTTTGCAGAAAAGACCTTAGTTATTTTTTATCCTTTCAAGTAGGAGACATTGTGGCTGCGAACCCCATGTTCCTAATACTTAGATCAAGAATACTTTGGATATTACTTCCATTTGACAAGAAAGCATCGTCGCAGCGAACGTCGTGCCCCGAGTTACTTAGGAAGCAATAGGTTTCTTTTTGCTTTTAAGATTTGGTGACTAAGTCACTCTTTTAGAAATAAGATAAAATGCCTAACCTTGATTTGATTAGTGGAAATGAAAAGATGAAATTTTATTGAAGGAATGTGATCCAAGGGATGCAAAAACAAAGCAAATGCTTCTAATAAGGGAATAAGCATTAATGAAACTTGAAATGTACATTTAAAGAAATATTTTCAAAATTTTTCAAAAGAACAACCAAGTATTAAAAAGATGATCAAAAAAAGATTTTAATCTAATCAAATGTTTTTTCCTTGACTAAACACTATATATTGCTATATTAACTTATGAGGCTTTAATTTATTTCTTAAAAATATCCATATATTCTTCTTTTTATTAATTTCCAAGTTTATAGAAAATGTGAGAGAAAAAATATAGGCATTAATCTAAGGCAAATAACGAGCATAAAGATTAATAATATGGATTATCATAGGGATTTTTTTTTTTAAATACTAGGCATGCATACATAAAAAGAAAAATGCAACTAAGTTATAAAAGAAAAAGTAAATGCAAGACTAAAATAAAACGCAAGTTCCTCCCCCACACTTAATTTAAGCATTGTCCTCAATGATTCAAGGACTATAAAGAGATTGGTGGGGAAAGAATAAAAAGAAAGACTTACATTGGGGGCGGTGGTGGTGGTGGGTAAAAATTCTCTCAATGTCTTACTCCATAATCGTAGATGTAATCAACCCTTCCTTGAACATGTTGTACCCGCCCTTCAATATTTTCTTGAAACTGATTGAAGTTTTGATTGAAGTGGTTGAGTTGTTGAAGGATTTGGGTTTGTTGGATGGCCATTTAGTTGAATTGTTGGTAAAAGTCGGGTAGCATTTGATTTTGGTTAAGGTTGGCCTGCCCTTCTTCTTCTTCTTGCCCCATGTTTACATCTTCATTTCTCTTCAGCTTGCCCCAATAAAAGCGGGAAGGACCAAGTATCCGGTTGGTTTACTAATACCACTGGAATGTTGGAGTTGGGCAAAATAGCATGTGGTGTCTTGTTAGCACCTCCTCCTACAAACCAAGTATACCTCCCTTGTCCTTCTTCGGAGATCATGTTCATCATTTTTAGGGCTGCTATATCAAGCACCCTAGATCCTCTAACTGGCACCCAGGCATTGTCGCCTTCCTCCGGTAGTTCAATACCAACATAGATTGCTACGAGGGTTGTAATTCCTCCAATATGAATATCACCGGGAAAAGTTGGGGAGATGTGATCCCAAAGCCTGTCAAACAACCACTTTCCTAGATTTATCCCTTCATACCCTGTCACAAATGCCCATAAAAGAAACAACTCCGTCCTATTGATCGTCCCTTTATCTTCTTTTGCAAAAATAGTGCAAGCATACATCCTATGTATGTAACGGAGGACGGGGTGGATTATTAGATAGGTTTTGGATGTTTTGGGTAGGAAAGGAGTATGACCCGTAATTTGCAACCAAAACAAATCTGCATTAAACTGAGGAGGGGGAATGTTTGTGGCATTTCTGGGGGAAGGCCAACCAAGCATTTCATTGGCCTCTTCAAGGTTAAGGGTGTAAGGGGTGTTTAGGAGCCGAAATTTTAACTGAACATCCTCAAATTCTTCACCCGTATTATCATTAATTAATGACCTATTTCTCTTAGTTAAAGAACTTAGGAACTCTAAGGTGATACCTTCGTAGGTCATTTCGCTTAAACGCATAAAACCTTCACAATTCAAACCTTGGTGCAAATTCCGGATATCGCCCCTAATTCCCCTAATTCTTAATGTCTCTAAGTCGGGAAATTGCGTGGGCTTGATGTTCTTTCCACTTAATTTGGCAAATCTAGTTGCCTCATCTTCGGATTGAAAATCAATTCCCATAGTGTTCAAAGTAGGGATAGGCTTAGAACTAGAAGAATCATCATTCTGGGACCTCTTTGTGGTCCTAGATGATTTTCTTCCTCTTCCTCTACCTCTTTCCATGTCAAAAATAGCTTAAATTCAAAACCCAACTAAAAGCAAAAATTTAAGAGAGAGATTTTGATACCCGATAATGGAGGAAGAGAATTGCCTTGAAAACTTGTTTCCCTTCTTGATAGAAGCTTGAATACCCAAAAGAAATCAACTTGATCTTCCAAACTGAGCAATTTTGAAATTTTGAAATTTTGGGGAAGAACTTAGGGTTTCGGAAATCTGAAGAAATTGGGTGAATTTTTTTGGGTTTTAAGGTTGGAAATATGGTTAGGAGATGAAATTTGGGTGAAGGGATGGTTGTATGGCCGGAATTTATAGTGTATTTGGTGGTTTTATGGTGGGAAGGGGTGGAGGGATAGAGGGTTTAGAGAGAGAGGGAGATGAACAAGGGAGGTGAAATGAAGAGGCACCAGTCAAAGGCCCCGTTTTGACCAAAATAATTCTGAAAATTCAAACTGCTCGGCCGAGCACAGGCCTTCCCTCGGTCGAGCTTCAGCTTCCAGTTTAACCAAGTTTCTGTCCCTCCTTGCTCGGCCGAGTCAAGGGACTGCTCGGCCGAGCACTTTTGCTGAATTTTTTATTTTGAATTGAAACAACGCATCCATTCATGAAGAAATGCACAGTTGAACCAACAGAAGTGTGCGGCCGCTCCACTTGGTTGATTCAATTTAGTTCATCCGCTCTTGAATGCGCGGCCGCTCCAATATTTGGTGCACGGCCGCTCCAACACTGTTCAATAAATATTTATTTTTTTTATATTCCTACAAAAACAGAGTTAGAAAATAATATAATAATAATATATAGAATATAAACATAAAAATAAAAATAAAAATAAATGATAAAGACAAATATCAAAAAAAGTAAACCGTTGTCTCCGGCAACGGCGCCAAAAACTTGTTGGGGTGTTAACCTAATGGTTTATTTATATCCGCAAGCGCACGGGCTATTGTAATATAGCGGGTGCAAGTACGGGTCGATCTCACAGAGACAGGGTTTACTTTGGGATGATATTTGTCTTTATATAAATATATAGATAAATAATTGGGGGAGATAAGAATTTGTAAGGAAAATACTAGAAAGATATAGAAACTACTCTAACATATAATGATAGTATTCTCGGGATTGAAAACAAATAAATATGCTTTAGATAAAGGCTTTTATCAAAATAACAAGGATGGTATGCTAGGCTTACACTACTTCTGGTTAGGACAGTAGCGTTGTATTCTTCACTAATTATGCCCTAACTGTTTGAGATTTCCGTTTATGGTACTCCCGCCCTGTCACAAACGGGCATTCCGGCTTAACTCTAGCTAACCACAATTAGAAAGAATCCATTAAGATCGAAAATCAACATACTTTCCATTCAAAGAACACCCCTAGGCCGTTGTACGACTTCTCGTGACCAATGGACAAGTTTCTTTATAAGGTCTCGTCAATCGAGATTCTCCGCTAGGTCCTTCTCTCAATTAACTAGGATTCCACAAATATAAACGTCTTCATATTTGCAGGCAATTTAAGAATAATATAAAGAAATTGTTTTAAGATAAAAGTGCCAAGTCAAGGATGATACGCTAAGTTGTGCTAACTAGCACATGTACTTTAAAACTTACCGGCCTTTCTCTCGAGGGTCCGGCTTAGTGTAATCCCGTTCGTCACGCGGGAAATCCGACTCACCTTTCGAGGGTACCGTATAAATCAAAATCCATTAAGTTTATCAATCTCATGCATTTTCCACTAAAGGATCATCCCTAGGTCTTTAAATTACTTTCCGTAATTTATTGACCTTGTTTCATTCTTAGAGTTCCGCTAATCAATGATTTTCATTTGATCAACTGAGACTATACAATTAAGAACGTCTCCCTAATTGTAAGTATTTAAGATTAATAAGAATAGAATTGAAATGACAAGCAAGAGAAGCATGAATATAAATAAATGAGTTTCCAACTCCGAGAAATGGAGGATTACTCAAGCCATTGAAATAATAAAAGAAGTAAGTAAGAAATGGAGATAAGAAAAGAGATACTTATTCATAATGAAAGAGAGACAATGGCTGGAAAATAATCCTTGTATTGCATTCACCATCTTCAAGAGTATACAAGACTTGTCACGAATCATTGATACACCTTGAACATTGTGTATAAATTGCTAAAGTATTTTGCTATACATTCTAAGTATAATATGATCCTTTCTGGATGTGTTTATGACCATTTTCGGATGTATTAAACTGAGTACAAATAGCCTTTATATAGGCATTCTATGCTAGGGACATATCTCTTGCGAAAAGGCACCTTTTCGCTGATAGGGGATGTGCACGGCCGAGTCAAGGGAGTTGCCCGGCCGAGCATCACCTTTTTGACTGGTCACAACTCTTGAAAAAGGCACCTTTTGGCTTGAACGGAGGGTGCTCGGCCGAGTCAATGTATCTGCTCGGCCGAGCAGAGCTTGTTTGACTGGTCTTCAACAACTTTTCATTTCTGGTCCCTCTATTTCTAAGGCTTTATGCTCTGAACCCCTTATACTTCATAGAATGACCTAAAAAACCTGTAAAATCATACAAAATACCAACCAAGCATAAAATCGAAGATATATACAAAAAGAGGCTAATTTATACTTAATTGGTACACAATTTAAGATAAATAATATAATAAAAACACTATAAAATACTATATAATAACTACTTATCATGGCCACCATGTGCTTTGTCTCCCACGAGGACGACATGATGTGTAAGGCACTTACAACCACACTCACTGGGGCAACCCTTACATGGTTCAACGGTTTGGCACCAGGGTGCATCTCAACTTGGTCTTATATGAGGACAAAATTTCTTGAACGCTTCTCGACTGCTGGAGCTAGGAAGATGACAGTCACCGACCTAAACAACTTGGTGCAAGGGAAAAATGAAAGCTCGATGAGCTACTACACCAAGTTTAAGGAAATGGTTGACAAGATAGAGGAGGACCTCACAAACAGGGAGGTGATCAATTATTTCAGGAGGGGAATTACTTCTACAGATATGGACTACGAGCTAACAGTTCGGACAGTTACTACTCGCCAAGAGTTATTCGAGAAGGCCTATAATGTAGCTTTGGCCGAGGAGAGAAAAGAGAAGAATACCTAGTGGGTGTTGAAATAGGAAGCTGTTGCAGAGGACGAAGGCCAAGTTTAAATCAGTTGCTTCTTTGCTATCTTCGCCGGAGTTTATCAGAGTTCAGAGATGGTACAAGTTCGGAATGAAGAAGGATTATGGTATTTATATTTTTCAAAATTGAAAAGGCAAAAAGGAAAATTCAAAATTATTTTCCTAATTAAATGAGGAAAACGGTTTTCAAGATGGACTCTCAAACGTCAGAGTTGTAATTATTACAGAAAAACGGCGCTCCCCCAGATCTGACCGTTCGTCGCCAACGTCCAGGATTGAGCCACGTCATTTTGGTCGACTAAACATCAGAACGAGTAGCGACCTGCGAGTCACCACTATCTTCATCAAAATTTCCTTAACTTTCTAGTCGACAAAGTCAACTCAGAAAGTTGGGGGCCACTGAACATACCAAAAGTGTCGAGTTGGGCCAAGCGGGTAAAGCCCAGTCCTCAAGCAATTATTGCCACCTCACTCTCAGTGGGTTAGGCCCAATTAATACATGGATCAATCAGTCGACTTAAGTTCATTGTTCGACCTATCAGGTCCCGACCTAACTTAGTCTGACCTTACGATCCAAGTTTCCCTTCGGGTACGATCCAGCTCTACCCATCAGTCAGGTCGATCCAACCTCAAGTGGCGACCTCGACCTACCAAGCAAGCGTCGACCTAACGGTTACAGGCGCACGTGCCTCTATACTTTCCATAATTGTTTCCCTACAAATCAGGAACCGTTCAGGACACGTTCACATGATGTATAACTGTCCCACAAATCTCGGAGCTCATGTAGCCCTACCAAATATATCACACTCATCAACTATAAATACAGGACAACCACCACGGTTCTAAGGTAACTGCAATTTTGTTATCTGAATATCATCTTTGTTCAATACATTTTTGCTCTCCAATACATATACTTACTCTCACGCCCGAGGGTCTAAGCCGGAGACACATCCGGCTAGTCGTGGGTTCTGATTTCAGGTCAAGGAGTCAGGTGATCAGTCCTGCCACGTGAAGGAAGATTGATAAGCACATTTCCTGCGACATCAGTAACCATTTAAAAAAATTAATGCACCATTTTAAAAAATATTATTATATATTTAAATTTTATTTAATTTTATGATAACAAAACATTGAAAGAAGTTACAAAATAAAAAAACGAAATACTCTATTTCTATAAAAAAAAATGTCATCATAAATTAAAAAATAATAATCAAGTAATAAAGAATTTTATTTTTTGAACAAAGTAGCTAAAAATAGTTAAAAAAAAAAAAAAACACAAAACAAAGTAGCTAAGTTCAAAGAATAAAAAAGTAGCTTTCAATTTTAAGCCTAGAAATTCGACAATTTCCATAAATAAGTTCGTTTAATGAAATTTATAATTTTCAAAGTAAAAAGGTTTTGATTAAAAAAAATGTGAAGGAAAATCTTTTGATAATATTAGAAAATAGTTTTTTATTTCTTGAAAGATAATATTAGAAAACAGTCAAGGCAGACACTTATCACCATTTTAGTTGTATGACTTTTATTGAAAAGTGCAGTTATCTCCTTACCTTTTTTTCTCAATTAAATTATCTTCTTGCTTCAAACAAATAAATAAATGAATAAATCTCAATCATCTTATTTGCTTAAATTTGAAATCATGAACATTTTTCTTTTATTTTTCCAATCATTCATATTTATTTTTTGAAAGTAAAAATTCATATACTTTTTTTTTTAAAGAAAGGTTTATTATTTATAGTAGTAGCGGTATTTTTTTTAAAGCAAAATGAGATTTTCAACTATTAAGCCTAATAATCCGGATCTATATGCCTACAAGCATGCATTAATAGTAATTACTATATAACATAATGAATTTATTTTTTAAATAAAAAGTACCCCTCCAAAACTTCCCTTACCCCCCCCCCTCGGCCCTCCCTATAGTCTTTATCTCCACATTCTTCAATTTTTTATTTATTTTTTTAAATAAAATATTCTTCTGTTTTTGACAAAAATAAAATAAAATGTCTAACTAATGATCATCTATCTCAAAAACATAAAAAAAAAGTAGTTATAATCTAAATATATATTCTTAAATTTTAAACTAAAATGAAAAAAATAAATTAAATATCCACATCTAAATTTAAAAATTATCGTTAATACAAAAAAAAACTGTCATTAATTAATTATTAGTAAACAATAAATTTAGTCTAAAATTTAAGAATATATATTTAGATTATAATTGTTTGATGAGTTTATTAGACTAAAAATGAGATATTTTTTTCAATTTTTCTGCATTAAAAACAATATATTTTAAAGCTCATTAAACTATTATTTTTTAAAGAAATAATTAGAAAACGTTCAAATATTGCAACCTAGTCTAAACACCTAGTGTTGATTAATTAATGAAAAAAATTTGCACATTTTCAAAAGTTTTCAAAGAGTGTGAGTAGTTTAGATCATTTTTTCACTTTCTCACCACCCATGTTCCAAAACCATTTTCTAAAACCATGTTTTGAATCAATTTCCATTTTCAGCCCCTTGATAGTGACATTTTTGGGCTCCAACTTGCCAAATTTAGGAACGACTTTGCTTTAATATATTTATAGATTATTAGGGTAATAAAATTTCCAAATTACTAAACAAAAGTTTGGGCACAATTTCTCTTTCCCATGCCTTGGAGATGGCCAAACGGGCCGGGTCGGGTAGACCATTTGGACCAAACCCGGGGATAAAACGGGTAGAATCCCGTGAGACCGTGTGATGAAACGGGCCTAAATTGGTCAGGCCCGGCCCATTTTCAGAAGTCCAAGCCCGCCCGTTTGACCCGGATCTTAAGATCCACGGGCCAAACGGGTTTTCCTATAATTTTTTTATTTTTGAATCAGAAAAAATCAGGATTAATAAGAAAAATTATGGAAAAAATAAAAAGTAATTTAGTATTTAATAAGTTATTTTTAAAAATATAAAATCACTTAAATATAAGAAAATTAGTTGTTTTATAGATATAAAAATATAGAAAAAATTAAACAAATGAAAGTATATAAAGAAAATAGGGACGGACTATCCTTTATTTTTATTTTATTTTTTGAAATTTTTTATTGACTAGGAAATAATATTTTAGACTTTTTTTTACTGATATTTTTTACAAAAAGGTATATAAAAAAGATTAAAAAAAACTAAACAAATGAAAGTATATAAAAGAAAAGAGGGACAGACTATTCTTTATTTATTTTTATTTTTTTATTAATTTTTTATTAACTAGGAAATAATATTTTAGACTTTTTTATTACTGATATTTTTTACAAAAAGGTATATAAAAAAATATTAAAAAAAAACTAAAAAAAATGAAAGTATATAAACTCTATGAGGTAATAATGTAATCAATTTAATAATAGAAGAGATTTTTATCAATAAGACCTTGAAATAGGGTGGAATTTACCAATAAAAATAATACATTTCGAATTCTACCTTAGGATCCAAGTGTTGAAATCAAAACGACCGTAAAGTCCCTGACCCTATTTATAACAATTTAAATGGTCAAACTGCCCCTATTCATTCTCTTTGTCTCTCTATGCGCTATCTCCTTTTCTATCTCTCTATGCGCAATCTCCTTTTCTCTCTCTATGCGCAATTCCAATTCTCTTCTGCGCAATTCCAATTTCAGTTGATCACGTAATTCCAATTTCAGTTGATCGATCTTCAATCATCAATTTCAAGCAAGAACAAAGAAATCTGCCCAAGATTGCATCAAAATCTGACCAACCTCCATTAATTTCGGCCAAAGTTGTGAAAGTGCTCTGGTTCAAGCTACTCAATTCACAAGTTTTCTCCTCTCTCTCTCTCTCTCTCTCTCTTCGCATTCGAGCCCTAACCCGAAATCCCCCTTCTCAACTTTGAATTAATTGAAATCCCAAAATTCGTCACTTTCCAATTTTTTCCAGTTTGGGACTATTTGATTATGATAAAGTTGGTTAGTGAATGATTGAAATGATGAGAAGTGGGTGGAATATTTGAAGATGGGGTCAAAGAATCGAATCCTTTTTTTTCTTCAAAATTTAATTTTATTGATGTGATACAGTAAAAATTGAGTTTTTTTCTTCAAAATTCAACGAATCGAAAACCCAATTGTTGTTTCTCTCTCTAGAAATTGGATTTTTGTTTTTGGGTTTCTCTCACTAGAAATTGAGTTTTTTTGGGTATATGATGATATAGTTGAAAAATATTCAAAATTTATATATATATGTATAAAGAAAAAAACAACAAAGCATACCTCTGAAATAGCCCGGATCCGAGCAGGCTTCGCAGCCCCGGCATCTGGCAATCTCTCGCGTTGGAGCGGTGTCTCGCCGTTTGTTTTCGCATTTGTAGAGTCGCCACGCCGTTTTTATTAAGCCCAAAACATTGAAAAAGGGCATCAGTTTAAAGATAATTTTAAACTGTTTTTGTGTGATGAGATTTTGAGTTCGGAGGTCAGATGACTCCTCGGGAAGAGAATATTAGAATATTAGAGCTCACCCGAGTAGCCTCGTAAAACGAGTCTTTCGGATACCCCTAATATCCTTTAAATGTTGTGTGTGTGTGTGTGTGTTTTTAAAAATGCATGCTGTATCGGATGTCTACATTGTATACTATGTATGGAAATGTATTGAAATAGTAATGGAAGGAAGCCTTACCAATGTTGGTTCGTGTCTGTATTCCGCTGGGGAATAGTGTTTGAGGTCGGAGTAGCGTTCCGGTATGGATCGGGATTGCTTCGGGAGATGCCGGTTGTCTGCGGACAGAGTTTCGGCGTGAGTTGAGGTGGGTGTGCCGCGCCGGGCGCAGGTTCGGCGTGCGTGGGGATCGTCGGGATCACTCGGGCAGGGTTCGGCGTGCGTTGTGGTGGCGAGTCACTCGGGCAGTTTCGGCGTGGTTTGGGATCGTTAGGTCGGATTCGGGCGAGGTTCGGCGTGGTTTGGGATTGCCGGTTTGACTCGGAAAGAGCCGGGACACCGGTGGAAAGACTGTGCAAGGCCTCTGAGTACCACGAGGGGCCTCGTAGTACCTCGAGAGTGCCTCGGGCAGTGCGGGAGCGTCTCGAGCGCTCGGGAGGCTTCGGAGCACCACGAGGGCTCTAAGGTCTCGGAAGGATCCGAAAGGGGCCGGGAATGCCTCGGAAGGACTTAGAGGGGAAGCCGAAGGCCTAGGGAGGAAGAGAGAAGTGGGAGGTGTGTGAAAACGAGAAGGGGGAGCCCTCTATTTATAGTGCCAGATTAGGTGCAAAGAGGTCCGTACGGACCTCCCCGGTAATCCAAAGATTTTGGTTTTCCTCGATTTGAGGGAATGATGATGGAGGAATATTTGCAATTATGGTGTCCCCCGAGCAATAAGGTCCGTACGGACCATCTTGCAGATGCAAAGAGGTCCGTACGGACCAACTAAGCATGTGGGTAATCATTTCTTCCGAGATTTGAGGGAATATTGTGGACTTTAAGGAGATTCAAGAATTATGACAACAAAGAGGTCCGTACGGACCAATATTGCTTTCCCAATTTCCGAAAATTCCCGAAAGGTCCTTTTGTCCCTTTTATCCTGTGAAGGCTCCTCCCTTGGTTTGGTTGGGGGTTTAGAGAGGGTTTTGAGTGAGAGGGGTCGTCGAGACTGCGTTGATGAGTCTGCGGTGTTTCCCGTGTTTGAAAGGGTGTGATCCAGATTGGGGTACTTACGTGGCCCTCGACGACGTCACTTATGAAAGAAGTGGGGTCGCCGATAAGATAAGTGGTCCTAACTGGATCGGAGAGGAAGCGACCGTGGAGGTCGCGCGAGGACGGTGGTGTCCTCAGGTGACCGCATGTGCGACCGCACAGGTCAAGAGTTTGACCCCGCGATAGGATTCCTACGTATCCTCGGCGGAATCAAGCCCGGTCGTAGTTCGTGGGGGTGAGTGAGCCAGAATGCGGGCGCGGTGGTGCCCCGGGTGGACCGCCGAGGTCAAGTGACGCGGTGGTGTCCTCGGGTGACCGCATAGGTCGATGGTCGGGCCGGACCCCGTGATAGGATTCCTACGTATCCCCGGCGGGAATCAAGCCCGGTCGTAGTTCGTAGGTCGTGGAAGTGCGTGAATGCGGGCGTGGTGGTGCCCTCGAAGTGCCAGTGTGACCGCCGAGGTCAATTGTGAGGACGTGGTGGTGTCCCGGGATGGAAATTTTACGATTTTCCTAATCGGGTGGTTTAAGGCCTTCCGGCCTGAGATAGTGATTTGGGAGGCTTTATACGGTCTCTGACCGAGCGGTTTAAAGCCTTCCCAAGATAGTACTTTGAAGACTTCGAGCCTGCCTTCTCTGCTGCCATGCGTCACATGCGCGAGGACTTTGAATCGCCTTCCGTCGGCGGTTGGTGCCACGCGCGAGGACTTTGAATCGTCTTTCGGCTGAGGCCGGGTGCCACGGAGGACTTTCAATCGTCTTCGGCGGCGTGCTGATGTTATGCGCGAGGACTTTGAATCGTCTTCTAGCCGTAGCTGTTAATGCGCGAGGACTTTGAATCGTCTTCTAGCCGCATTTGATGTTATGCGCGAGACTTTGAATCGTCTTCTAGCCGCAGCTTGATGTAATGCGCGAGGACTTTGAATCGTCTTCTAGCCGCAGCTTGATGTTATGCGCGAGGACTTTGAATCGTCTTCTAGCCGCAGCTGATGTTATGCGCGAGGACTTTGAATCGTCTTCTAGCCAGCCATGGAGGCGCGGCCGCCTTTGTGCGGCTTTGATAGCGAGAGGCGTAGATGCCTTTGTTTTTGCATGTTGAGTAGAAGGTTGGACTTACGATGACCGCTGGTGCTTGCTACAAGTTGAAGTGGGCAAGGATGACGGCCGTGGTGATTGCTTCACCATTTGGCATTTTGGAGGCGCTTCGTGCCTGGGGACTTGTGCTCGGAGGTGTTGGCTCCTTCAGTGCTTGTTTTGCCGCTGCTGAGTGGGCAAGGATGATGGTCGGTAAGCCGGGATATGCAGCCTTGTATGACTTCCCTTCGACTTGTCGGGGAGGAGCTCGGCTTACTTTGATGGCCGGTGCTTGCGCCGCGTTGAAGCCGGGCTAGGTTCGGCTTACACCGACCGCCGGTGCTTGAATTGCTGGGGATGTATGACCTTGTAGGGGCCCTTTCTGTTGGGAAGATGACTTGGACCTCTTTGAGGGCCAGCGGGTTGAGTTGTCGTTGAGCCGCTGGAGGCGTCTCTTGTGCCTCGATATTCGTGGCCGGGAGGTGTCAGCTCCTTCGAATTGCCGTCGGGCGCTTTTGGAGGCGTCTCGTGCCTCGATATTCACCGGGAGGTGTCGGCTTCTTGAGTCGCCGCTGAGCTGGGCGAGGACGGGCGAGACGATTGAATTGCCGACTCGAGGACCGTCTTACGCCGATGGCCGATTGAATTGCCGGTGGCGACCGTCTTACGTTGACCTGTTGAATTGCCGCTGAGCGGGCGAGGACCGGGCTTACGCCGACGGCCGTTGAATTGCCGCCAGCGAGGACCGGTTGCCGACGGTGATTGAATTGCCGTTGGCGGGCGAGGACCATTTTACGTTGACGGCCGGTGATTGAATTGCCGCTGAGTGGCGAGGACCGCCTTACGACGGCCGGGATTGAATTGCCGCTGAGTGGGCGAGGACCGGTCTTACGTTGACGGCCGGGGATTGAATTGCCGTTGAGTGGGCGAGGACCGGTCTTACGTTGACGGCCTGGGATTGAATTGCCGTTGAGGGGCGAGGACCGGTCTTACGTTGACGGCCGGGATCAATTGAAGGGTTAGGGACCATTCTCGCACTTGGATTTGCCGGAAAAGGCCTTAGGACAGCCAGGGCAAAGATTATAAGGGCAGGTGAGTAATTTGGCCACCCCTTGCAAAGAGGTCCGTACGGACCAACCTCCGCCGCAAAGAGGTCCGTACGGACCACCTCGTTTTTTTGCAGCTCCTGTGATTTTTGACCAGGTTTAAATGTCGAGCCCTTCCCCATTCCTTCTTCTTCAGTGCGTGAACCAGAGAGAGAGAAAGAGAGAAAATCCTCCATTGTTAACCAAAATCAACAACTTTTTGCTTGAATTGCTTGCCATGGCTGAAGGATCTCGAAGGAGTCGTCGTCAACGCAGTCAAGAAGTGGTCGAGCAACGGATGGAGCTCCAAAGGAATTGGATTTCGTTCGTTCTATCTTCGAAGAACCCGGATTTCTTGTATCCGAATCCGGAGGTGCACAATCGTCGCTCTATGAACGTCGGGGAGGTAAGAAATCTGTTCCGTTTTGATTCCCTGCTCGAATTTTTGAATGCTAGAACTAGGTTTTAGTTTTTCGCATTTTTGAATTTTTGTTATTTTTTTTTTATGCCTTTTGCGAAATTCTTGATGAATTGTTGAAAATGGACATGTAAAAATTGTGGGTATGTGTATTTTGTGCAGAAATGTGTAGATTAGCTTTTATTTGTGAAAATAAAGTGCCTCTCTAATGAAATACATGCTTTGGTGTTTTGTACCGTATGCTATTTATGTATGGACATTATGAGAAAAATTATCGTGTAGTGATAATTTTTGTGAAAAAATGTGACATGTGCCGTGTTTTGTGACGGGTTTTGTCTGAAAGTGTGTGCCGTGTAGGGACGGATTTTTTTTTTTTGAAAAAATGTGTTATGCATATGTGTCGTGCCGTGTGTGCCATGTTTTTGGGTGACGGACTTTGTGGGGAAAATATGTACAATATGTGCCGTGTTTTTGTGACGGGTTACATGTGCCTTTGCCGTGTTGGGACGGACTTTTTTTGAAAATGTGTCGTGTAGGGCTTAATCCCTTTTTTGAGAAAATGTGTACAGTGTGTGCCGTGTTTTGTGACGGACTGCATGGGAAAAATTATATGTATGTGAAAAATATGTGCAACATGTGCCGTGTTTTGTGACGGGATATATGTGAAAAATATGTGCAATGTGTGCCGTGTTTTTGTGACGGGTTATTTTCATGGCTTTCCGTGTTGGGACGGACTTTTGTGCCTTTTGTTTTGTATTAAGTACTGTGATCGACGTACCTTTGCTGTGTTTACCTGCAAGATGCGGGGCTTATGGCCGGGAAGGCCAAGAGGATGATGACTCGGGGATCGCTCGAGGCCAAGTTGTTGAGCCGTGGGCGCTGATGCCCGATATTTCCGTGGACGGTAGGCCGAGTCCCGTGGAGGCCGGGTCTACGCTTCGGCCCGGGGGTGTTCGTTGAGAACCCGGCCGGAGTTTCGACACGAGGAAGAACAAGAGCGTCTTCCTTGGCCTTTCGAGTACCGGTGGGATACCACCCACACCTTCCATCTCGAGCCGGGAGAGGTGACGGTGACGCCGACCGACTTTGCCGCGATCACGGCTTTCCTTCAAAGGAGGGCCTGTACGGTGGAGAGATATGATCTCCGATGTGGTGTTGACCGAGCCGCCGGGCTTTGAGCCTCGTCCTCGCAGGGCCCGGCATGTCATATAGCGACGTGGAGCCGAAGATCACGGCCGCATTGGGGCCTATGTCCGGGTACCGGCCAGGTGACGGCGTGAGCACTCGGCGCGCTCCTTTTTGTGGTATGCACCGTCCGAGACTTTGTTCTCGAACCACGCGACCGCGGCTCCCTTTGCTCGCTGGGAGAGCTTGATTGACCCGGATAGGGTCTCGTGATATTGCTTCGGGGCGAGGCGTGCTTGGCCGAGCTCTACTTCTCTTGGACCGGTTTAGGGGGCGTGCGCGCCTCATTGGCCTCGTTTTGACTTTGCTTTGGAGGTATGAGTTTATTGTCGTTTTTGATTTAGCAACTTGTCGTTTCTCCGTTTTCTTTTGCACCGAGCCTTCTCGTTTTTGTCACAGTGTGGTTCTATGAGGTTTTCCATGCTTTCCCGTGGGATAGAGATCCGGGCCATTGCCGCGCACCCGCTATGTCGGGCCGGGCTCGTACGGCGAGGAAGAGGAGGACCGCCAGGGGGAAGCTCACCATCGCCTACGGGGATGTGCAGTGAGCGTCCTGGAGAGGGGTAGCCCTGAGGGGTTCGCTTTGTTCCCGTGGGCTCGGTATGAGGGGGATGAGTTTGAGGGGGCTCCCGAGGTGACAGCCGTTAGCCGGAAGATGCCGCGGGGCTTCGACTCGCGATGTTATGTATCCTGGGAGAGCGGGTCTTCCGGGCAAAGATGGCCCCGTGTGCTTCCCGTGGCTCCGAGGGACCCTCCCTTTGGGATGCTTGATTCCCGGGACATGGACGTGCTCGATTTTGAGAGGTACCTTGGCGGTGTGGGGCGCCGAGGAGTTCATCTTGTATGGAGAGGAGTACGGGGCCTTCGTGAGGAGGAAGCCGAGGACGCCGCAGTACCGGCGAGGAGAGAGAGGCCGGCCCGCAGCTCCCCTGCAGGTTCCGATGCCGGGGCCGGATTTCACGTATGTCCGCGGGGACGGACGAGGAGGAGGGTGTTCGTACTGCCCGAGCAGTGCTCCCGCCGCATACAGAGTGGATCCCGATAGATCGCGAGTGTGCCGACTCTTTTCCATCTTGGCATCTTTTCCGTATTTTTCTCTTTTTGTTGTCGAGTATAACCGTATTGCCGAGCGTTTCCTTGGTCGCGCTTTGTTGGTGCAGTCCCGGGAGAGCCTATGATATGCCGACTCGCCGTTACGTGGCGATGAGGTCGCTTGCGAAGAAGATGGCTTCAAGATATCTTGCCGGTCTTCGCGACGCGTGCCGGCGCACGAGCCTATGCCTTCGAGGCATTCTCAGACGTTCCTCCGCCTAGAGCCGAGCCGGAGCCGCAGCAGGAGGGACCTTCGAGGGGCGGCATAGCATGGATGCCGGACATCTTCGGAGCTCCGAGGCCAGCCCTTTATCGCTTCTTCCTCCTCAGACGCACAGGGTGAGGGTTCGTCGAGCCTTCCTTCTTCGATCCTTTCGCCGGATTTGATCCTTCGGATTATTTGAGTGGCAGCCTCCTGGCGGGTGCTCTACTCGATGACGACGAGGACGTGACGGCGAGTTCACCGGGATGCCCGACTTCTCTCGGGAGGACCTTGGCGAGGATGATGATGATGCCGAGGAGTCCGATTAGTATTCATTTGCTTTCCCTCTTTTCATATCCCTCTTTTTTTTTTTTGTTTAGCAACAGTACATTTATGGGTACCCGTAATAAAACACATGTATTTGCATGGCAAACAAAGTATTTTATTTTAAGATGTAATGTCATTTTTGTGATTCCTGGATTTGTCCTAGAAATTGTTGCTATTATTATTATATTTTTGTGCATGCCACGTGAGCCGAGAGTGCGTTTGTGGGTAGTGTATGTTTGCCGGAATGGCTTTGGCCGTTGTTTGGGCGCTTTGGAGCAAGGTTTTGCCGAGGACAAATGGGTTGTTGTACCGTTTGTCGGGAAAATGGGTTCTTTTTGCAAGGAGGTCCGTACGGACATACTTAGCATGCAAAGAGGTCCGTACGGACCAACCTTGCTTTGGGAAGGACATAAATGCTTTCCAAAGTTGTCCGGTTCTTCCTCATTTCCCCATTTGCAGCCATTTTCGAGCTTTCTTCCCCATTTTCTCTAGGAACCTCCATTTTTGCCATGGATTCTTCGTACGTCCCTAGAATTTTGCCGAGGCTTTCGCAGAGAGGCAAGCACACTTCCGAGCAATTGAAAACGTGGATGCGGCGCCGTATGAGGCATCGTAGACGGGCTTTCGAGGTAAGGTTTCGTCTTTGCTCGATTTGGTCTTTTAAGGAGTTGGTTCCCGATTGGGATTTGTTGCGGGCCGCCGCGAAGTTCGGGATGTTAGGAGGCACGTGTACCGTTTCTCCTACAATGAAATGGTGCCCACTTTTGAGGATTTTCGGGCTTTGATGGAGGACCGGAGGTGGAGGCCATCTCGCTTCCTTTGATTGGTGGTGCCGCGGTGAGCGTGAAGCTTGCAGTGCTTTCTTCGTACTTCGTTGGAAGAAGTGCAGTGGCATGATCCTTGATTCGGGTCATATCGACATTTCCGAGCCGCTGAGCGGTTCATGGTCGATGACGAGAGTGACGTCTCGGGATGCATTCGCCTTGTGCGTGATGGCGACGCTTTTCCCGGTCGCCCTCGGCATTTGTGATGGCGCTTTGCTAGATGTGGTAGGGCACCGCAGAGCCGGAGAGGATATTGTCCCGTTGGTGCCGGGGGAGACTCTTCATGGTATCGATCGTCCGGCGACCGGGGATCGTTTTATGAGAGGGGGAAGCCCCGCTTTGCTCACCTTGTGGTCGCGAGAGAGACTTCGTGCCATGCCCGAGGCTCCGACGTCGTTTAGCCCGTGGTCATTTGCTCGCCGACCTCTTGTGTTGATATGGATCACCCGCCCGGGAGAGATGGATGGCACGCCTTGGTACGCATCGATCCGCCGGTGGGTTCCGCACCGGAGGATTGAGACCAGGAGGATCTTGCAGAAGGGTCCTACGTTATCGTAGTTCCAGGTTTGTCTTGGTCCTCCTTCTATATTCCGTCGCTTGTTTCCTGCAGCTTGGGATGAAGCAGAGCCTTTGTTGGGCCGGGATGACCTTGCTATCGCGGAGGTAGTTCCTCTTGTATGGCAGCCTTCAGTGCCTTCTTGTATTTTCTCGAGGGTATGGAAGTATTCCGCTTTCCCTCCCGCGGTACTCCTTAGACGTCTGGGAGAGTGTCGTATTGACGACTCGCACTCCGGCCCGGTATGAGCAGCGTGTCGGGCAGTCCCAAGTGGTCTTGGGAGAGCAGGCGTGTAGCGATTCTGGGACCCGGCTGCCGTAGTAGCTATTGCCTTAGGAGTGCCGAAGCCTCGGTCCGACCCTTCGATGTGACGGGAGACACTTTGTTTGACTACGAGACTAGAGTTGACCGACCGACAGGAGAGGTCCTCTTTTGCTGCACTCGCAGGAGGAGATCCGAGCCGAAGCACGGCGAATGAAGCCCCGAGAGCTACCGGATTGTTTGACTCTACGGGGAGGACCCCGATCTCTGACCGAGAGACGCAGAGTTGGTTCACGTGGAGCGAAAGAAGACTCGCCGGGGACGAGGGAAGAAAGGAAAGAATGGCGAGGGGACAAGCGCAGATGGCGCGGAATGACCTCCTAGGTATCCATTCATTGCATTGCAAACACATTATTAGTTAAATGTATTAAGTCGTCTTTTAGCATGTTGTGAACTTGAGAGTAGACCGTGCTTGAACTCATCAAGAAATGTTGTAACCGTTAGTGATTTGTGATTTACTTTTAAAGCTTTGTCGAGACGCAAGATCTCTTGTTTGCCTTTGCTTCTTTGTGCACTTTGTCGGCGTCCATCTGACTTTTCTCGTTGCATTTGCGGACCGAAGGGCCTGGGCCATGACGGCAATCCCTTTTGCCGAGGCTTTGTGCTTGGCCGAGAGGTTGAATGCTCCTCGACAAGTCGTTTTGACGGTCTTTTCGTAGCTTCCTTGCCTCTTGTTGGCGTCGGGCTCTTGACCTCTTTTTCGCAGCCTTCGCTTGAGCTTCTTTTTTTTTTTTTTTTTTTTGTGAGCCCTTGCTCGAGCTTTTTTTGTGAGCCCTTGCTCGAGCTCTTTTTTTTTTTTTTTTTTTTTTGAAGCGCGTGAGGGCGAAGACAAGCCCCCGGCTTGGAAGCTGCATATGAGCCGCCGCTTCGATGCCGAGTGACCCTGATGTCCTTTTGATGTTGCCGCCGTCGTTTGACTTGGTCAAGGTGACACTGGGGCGTGTTCTTGAAAAGTGCGTAGCTTGATGGAGGTCTTGATTGACATTCAAACTTTTGACTTTTTGTGTATTTTTAGACCGGACCAATTAAGGTTGCCTACGTCTCCTGACTAGAGGGCTCAGTGTCCGCGTAGTTCGACACTACATGGAGTGCCAAGAGATGCACAACTGTTCTTCTTTAGGCGAAGTATCTCGCGAAGTTTGCTTCCGTTGACCGGATTCATGAAGGGATTGCCGTCTAGGTCCTGTCGCCTTCATGGCGCCTCCGAGAAGATCTTTTGAACCACGAAAGGGCCGATCCATGTGGGTTCCCATTTTCCCAGCTGGGTTGGTTCGAGTGGGAGGCTTTTCTTTGAGTACAAGGTCACCTTCCCCGATGTCTCGGGATTTGACTTTCTTGTCGAAAGCTCTAGCCATCCCGCTGATAGGCTCCTGACGTGTTCCATGGCCTTTAGTCGTCGCTCGTCTAGCAGAGCCAATTCGTCCATGTCGGCTTCGAGCCATTCAACTTCGTTGATGTCATTTTCCAAAGAAGACTCCTGAGTGAGGGAATTTCCACTCGATGGGAAGGACTGCTTCCATCCCGTATGTCGTGGCAAATGGGGTTTCTCCCGTGGTCGTTTCCGACCGATGTGCGGTAGCCCCAAAGTGCAAGGTGCAGCCTTCTGCCAATCTCGTCCTGGTGGTCATTTTTCTGATGATCCGTTCGAGGGTTTTGTTTGCCGCTTCCACGGCGCCGTTTGTTTGTGGCCGGTAGGGAGAAGATTTGTGGCGTGTGATCTTGAATTCAGCCAGCAGCCCGTCGATTCCCTTCGAAGTGTGAGCCATTGTCCGATATGACCTCATTTGGGATGCCGTATCGGCAGATGATGTTTTCCTTGAGGAAATGCGCGACCTTCGGGAGGTGAGTACCTTGTAGGACTCGCTTCGACCCATTTAGTGAAGTAGTCGATGGCTACTAAGATGAACTCGTGACCGTTGCCGCCGGCGGAGCGATTTTCCCGATGACGTCAATTCCCAAGTGGCAAAGGGCCAAGGTGTAGTCATGCAAGAGAGATCGTGGGGCGGCAGATGATCGAGGTTGAGAACCGCTGGCACTTGTCGCAGCTCTTCGGACAAAGTGGATGCACCGCTCCACGGAGATCCAAAGAGTAGCCCATCCCGAGAATGATTTGCATCGTGGCTCAGCGTTCATGCTGGGACCGCAAGCCCCATTGTGGACTTCTGCTCATGAACTTGTTTGCTTCTTCTTGGCCGATGCAACAGGAGTGGCCCATGGTAGCGTTTCTTGTATAGCATGTCCCCGAGGATGACGAAGTGAGAGGCAAGGCGTTTTAGTGGCCATGATGCTCTTGGTTTTGACCCCTTCGTGTGTGGGTCTTCCTTGTTCATGAAGGTGGTTTCCCTGCTCTTGAGGTATTGGAAGATCCGGTTATACCATGGCTCATCGACGGGCTTAGGTTCCGGTTCGATCTCACAACAAGAGGCGTGAATTTCCTTTCGTCCGACTTTGAAGGGTTTGATTGCTTTTCCTTCGTGGATTTCCACAAGTGGAAGCCAAGGTGGCTAAGGCATCCGCAAACCTCGTTTCGGCCTCTTGGCAAGTAGTGGAAGGTGACCTCTTCGAATTGTGTGATGAGGTCCTCCATGCAGCATGGTATTTTTGCAAGCCCGGGTCTATGGTTTTCCACTTGTTGGAGACTTGGTTGATGATCAAGGCCGAGTCCCCATAAACTTCGAGTTTCGGACATTCCTCTCGAGTGCGGCTTGTAGTCCAATAGCCGCAGCTTCATATTCGGCGGCATTGTTGGTTACCTCGAAATTGAGCTTTATAGCAATTTGGGGGTGTGCCTGCCCCTGGGATCTACCAAGAGCATACCGATGCCGTTTCCTTTTTGTTGGCCGCTCCGTCGAAGAACAGCTTGCCATCGATTTTCGCCTTCGATTGCGAAGATTCCCTCGTCCGGAAATTGTGGTTCGGGGCCTCGAGCCTCGTCGGTTGGGAAATCACCGCTTGTTCACCCATGGCCCGTCCCTTGATTGACTTTTGGTTTACGTACTTGATGTCAAATTCCGCTAGGAAGAAAGACCATTTGGCGAGCCTCATTGACAGAGATGGTTTGTCGAAGAGGTACTTGACCGGGTCCATTTTGGAAACCAAGTGTACCGTGTGCGACCGCATGTAGTGCCGTAGTTTCCCGACAACCCATACCAGAGCCGCGCAGTTTTCTCGAGGGCCGAGTAATTGAGTTCGCCGCCTTGAAACTTTCGACCGACGAAGTAGATGGCGTTTCGACCCGTGACTCCTTCTTTTCTTGACAGAGCATGGCTCCAACCGCGGTGTCCTGGCCACAGCTAGGTATAGCAACAAAGGGCTTTTCCTCGTGGGGAGGACAGAGAATCGGAGGACTCACAAGGTATGCTTTTATTTTTTCAAAGGCATCTTGGCATTCCGAGTTCCATTCGATGTCGGCGTTCTTCTTCATCGCTTGAAGATTGGCTCGCACATAGAGGTCAATTGGTTGACGAAGCGGCCGATATATCGTAGGCGGCCCACGAAGCTTTTCACCTCTCGTCCGAGTTTGCGGTGGTCTCATTTCGATGATAGCCTTGATCTTTTGAGGATCAACCTCGATGCCTCTCTCGGTGACTATGTATCCCAAAACCTTGCCTCGGCTAACCCCAAATGTGCATTTGGCGTGGTTAAGCCTCATTGAGTGTTTTCTGAGGCGATCAAGAATTTTCTCAGTCTCGTGAGGTGTTGTCCGTCCGATCCCTTTGAGTGAACGATCATGTCATCGACGTACACTTCGATCTCTTTGTGGATCATATCGTGGAAGAGGGCGGTTGCCGCCCGTTGGTAGGTAGCCCCAGCCGTTCTTTAGTCCGAACGGCATTACCGTGTAGCGAGGTTCCCTGTGGGGTTGTGAAAGCCGTTTTTTCTTGGTCTTCTTCGGCCATCTTGATTTGATTGTAGCCGCAAAACCGTCCACGAAGGACTTGACTTCGAAATTGGTCAGAGTGTCTACCAACATGTCGATGTTGGGTAGTGGAAAATCGTCCTTGGGACTTGCTTTGTTGAGATCTCTAAGTCCACGCAACAGCCGTACTTTTCCATCGGCCTTGGTGACCGTGACGATATTGGAGAGCCATGTGGGGTACTCGATCACCCCGATGAAGCCGACGCGGAGCATTTTTTCGATCTCCTCTTTGACTTGTAAAGACCATTCCGGCTTGATTCGGCGTAGCTTTTGCTTGATGGGCTTAGCCTCTGGATTCAAGGGGATCCGGTGCTCTACAATGTTAGGATCTAATCCGGCATGTCTCGGTAAGACCAAGCGAACACGTCCACGAACTCTTTCGAGCAAAGGCGCCAATGCGTCTTGCTCGTGCCGGTGAAGAAACTTCCGATTTGCGTCTTTTCGCTCTTCAAATAGCCTCCCAAATTCACTTTGGTTAAAACCTCCTGGCAGCTTGGGCCCGGTTTTTCTCTCGTTTGACAACATGCTTAAAGATGTGCTTAATGTATTGTTCGTTTAATGTGTCTCGCTTCTTTATCAAGTGAATCGTTATTAACCTGTTGTGTGTTAGTTAATTTATCGCTTGTTAAAGATGCAATGAGAGGATACTCTAAAGATCGAAGCATTCATTAAGAGCATACGGAATACATTATTGGCAATGAGTTCGTAATCTTCCGGCGTGAGGCCATCGATGACTCGAGAGACTCAAATTCAAAGCTAATGGACTCTGGATGAGTTTTGACACTAGACTCTAGGACTCGAGGGTCGACCAAGTTGTTCGATCATGTCCTTTTTGGCCGGGCAGCTGGTCCGAGAAGGTGGCCCAGCTTATTGAGTGGCAATGAGCTTGATAGGAGATGGGGCTTGAAGGGCTTTATGTCACCGTTCCCGATCATTGCTATCACAGAGTTATCGTAAACAAAATCGATTAGATCCGGCATCTCGATTTCTTCTTTGAAGAGCGTGTGGAGCAGCCGGCTCGTCCCAAGCATCGTCTGCGGAGTCTTTGCTTTTGTCTTGGGCATTACTAGCTCGAATGGACTCGTCCCGCTTGTTGAAGGCGTGAGTGTTGACAGAGAGTTTTTCGAGTTCTTCCGCCAAAGAGGGGGTTTTCCGAACCAAAATTCATTGTGAATAGTGGTGGTCATGGATCCCTACAGGGGCGGTGTGTCGAGAAATGCTCTTCTGACGGGATTTGGCTTGAGGCCTCCGAATCTTGCCAGTTCCGCCGGAGCTTGTCCATGGTTGTCGGCCGCCTTTGTTTGGCACCGATCGCCTGCTTCCCTTTTCCTCGGATCTTCTTCCAAGTTGCCGCCTTCTTGTGAAGTACTTGGTCATGTCGAAGCCGTAAGGACGAAGATCTGAGATGGCGTGCAAGCCTCTTTTGTTATCTCGTGGAGCGTTTTCGTGCAGCTCGCTTGTCCTCCGCAATGTGTTCGGGAGTAGGGAGTATCCCAGCCGTGCAGGTATTCTCGTTCTTTGATATTGATGATCCGTTGAGTGCCCCGACGGCGTTTCCCAAACCGAGCCCCTGGATGTAGTTCATGTGCTTCATCATTTTCATCGGGGAGGGATCTTGTCCCAAATCAAAGGCAGTCTATGTGGCATACTTGGGCCTTGGGCTTTCGATGGTGAATCCCGTTAGCATCATGCCATCATCGTCGGGTTTGATCTCTAAGACCGGGACGCCGTTTGTTTCGGTCCTTTCGTTGACTACGCTATCACCGTAGATGATGGTAAGATCTGTTCCTTGGACGAACTTTACGCACCGATGGAAGAGTGGATGCCACCCCATTGATCCGGTGTAGCCAAGGGCGTCCCAAAATGGCAGTGAATGTGACGGATGTCGATGACTTGGAAATCCGTTGGGACCATTTGTTTTCCAAACCACAGTTCAAGGAGGCTATTCCCAAGACTCGGGCGGGATGTTGAGTCGTATGCCTTGATTGCTCGAGTCGAGGGCTTTAGATCGCCTTGCTTTGATCCCTAGCAAATCCATCATTTTGGCCGGAAGGACGTTCACGGATGATCCCCCATCTACCAACACCCGGGAGACGACGCTCGTCCCGCCGAATCAGTTATGTAGAGAGGCTCATTGTGGTCGCCCCAAATTTTGGAAGGTCGAGCTCGTGAAAGTGATGATATTGCCGTAATTGACGTTGCCAATCATCTCGAACCGCTTCATCGTGTGTCACCGTGATGGGAACCATGGTCCGGGCCAGCTTTCTTCCAACTTGAGCTTGTGCGGGTAAGATGAAGTGAGTAAGGACCAGAGCGAGATGTTAGCCCGAGTGCGCTTGAGCCGTGTTAAGACAGATCTTCACTTTGGGGTCCAAGGTTTCAGCTTTCTTTGGCGTAGGGTCCCTTTTCGCCCGTGGCTCGTGTATGGCCGGCCTTTTGTCCGTCCGTGGAGGATTCACCGGGATTTGACCGAACGTGTCGTAACATTCACCGGACTTATGGTTTTGCTTGTCTCTCCCATTTCGTAGTGGGAGGAGCCCGATTGGCGTAAGGCCGACCGCGCATTTCAATTCGTTCACCGTCATAGCCTTTACCGAAGCATCAATAGTGGCTTTGAGATCTTCCCAAGACAGGGGTTGGATTATCTCGGACCTTCGGCCTTCGGTGGCGGTGCGAAGCTCGTCCCACCTGATCATGGAGCAAACATTGCCGTGGCCTTGTGCGTAACTAGCCGGGAGATTTGGCCGGAGTAGATGACATAGTAGTCAAACTTTCCCGAGGGTTCTCCAAGGGTTCCGACCGTGGGATCACCAGATTCATACCTCTTTTTCGCTTTTTGTTGAGAAGATAGCTTCTTCTTTCGTCGAGGACGGCCCTCGTTCATTGCATCCCGGAATTCCATTTCCGTACAAGCACCGCAATCGCAGACGTCCCACCAGATGTGTTCGTTGTTCGGCGGTGGTACCGGGACCTCGTGAGGCCGGATGGGCAAGCTTTCCTCCGGAAGGTCTTGTGGCCTTACGTCATAACCGCATGGCTCGTATGAGGGTAACAGTTGACTGGGAGACAATGAGAGATGTTAGAGGCCGTAGGAGCAGCCATGGCTTGGGAAGCCCTGTAGTTGGGTGGCTAATGTTCCGAAGTGGTGCATGGCACCTTCGATCCAGGCTTGTTGCTTCACCTTGACGCTTCTCAATAGCCATGAGGACCTCGCCAAACTTCTTCCAATGTTGGGAAATTTCTTGGGGGTAAGGTCCCGTTCTCATCGTTGTTATCCACCGATTTGGCCATGGGAGTTGACGGACCGTCCCGGTGACAGAGCCGGGAAGGAGGTAGGACCTTGCTGTTTTGACACTCGGGAGACGGGTTCCCGGGTACTCTCGACCACTCTCTCGTTAGCCGGAGGGGGTGACGGGCAAGGTTTAGACACGGGAATGGCCTAACGGGATAAAAGGGGAAAGCTCACGTGGCATGCGGTTTCCGTTTCTTTTATTTATGATTTTTTTTTGTTGTTTTAATTTACTTAAAACATGTTTTCTCGTAATCCTAGGTAGGTTGGAAAAGATTGCTCTTCTTTTTCGCAACTATGCTAGATCCCGGGTCGCCGGAGACCATCTCGTGCGGCTATAAGCCCCTCGTTTTGCACCCGTATTTCGACATCCCAGCGGACAGCCTCTGTGCGAGGGTCCTATAGTGCAAGCGGTTTCCACCGGCCTAAAAGAAAAATCGAACCTAAGGACCGAGCCTCTGTCATGTTCGTTTTGATGCGTTAGCCATGTGAATAGTGAACCGAGCCGGCCACCGAGTCAAGATCGTGTCAAGAGTTCGGCATGACCTTCTCTTGCCTTGCTTGCGCAAGGGATCCGTGGACGTTAGGCGTTGGCCGGGTCATATTGTCATGGCCGACGTATCAAAGGCGTGATGACATGGTGTCATGCGAGCATGGATGTATATCCTGGACGGAACATCGTCTGGGTGTAGCTTCGAAATCAAGATCGTGTCAAGATTTTAGCATGACCTTTCATCGCTTTGCTTGCGCAAGGGATCTTGAGTTCCGAGCCTTGACTCGTAAAATGGCCGGCATGGTATATGTATCCAGTGCCGTATGACACCTGACCGGGTAAAACCAACCGAGTCCGGACAGAGTGTGACTCAAGACTCAAACGTGCGGTGGTTGACGCTTGGCTAGGATGGGATGTTTGGAATGATCCCGTGCGCGTCCAAGAGGCCTAGGAAGACCTAACGGACCGCAACCGAGACCACTCCGGGTTGAGGGTTGTAGTGTGCTGTATCCGAGGCAAAGAAGGCGCGTAGCGTGCGGTGTAACCGAGGCAAGAGCAGTGAGTAGAGTGCGGTGTAACCGAGGCAAAGAAGGCGCGTAGTGTGCGGTCTCTAAAATTCTTTTTCCGAGTAAAACAAGTTTTTGAAGAATTTTAAATGTATGCACAGATGTATATTGATGCATTTTTTTTTTTTTGTATTTTTTTTGTAAAATAAAAAAGTAAAGCACGTGCACACACACATAACAGTTAAAGGAGGGGGTAAAATGAAAGTTTGACCCTCATCATCGTTTTAAAAATCTTTTGTTTTGTTTAAAAGTTTTTAAAACAAAATTTCCCTCAATGAGTCGCCAACCGAAATAGCCCGGATCCGAGAGGCAGGCTCGCGCCCGCATCCGGCAATCTTTCGCGTTGGAGCGGTGTCTCGCCGTTTGTTTTCGCATTTGTAGAGTCGCCACGCCGTTTTTATTAAGCCCAAAACATTGAAAAGGGCATCGCTTAAAGATAATTTTAAACTCGTTTTTGTGTGATGAGATTTTGAGTTCGGAGGTCGATGACTCCTGGGAAGAGAATATTAGAATATTAGAGCTCACCCGAGTAGCCTCGTAAAACGAGTCTTTCTGATACCCCTAATATCCTTTAAATGTTGTGTGTGTGTGTGTGTGCTTTTAAAAATGCATGTCAGACGGATGTCTACATTGTATGCTATGTATGGAAATGTATTGAAATAGTAATGGAAGGAAGCCTTACCAATGTTGGTTCGTGTCCTGTCTTCCGCCGGGGAATAGTGTTTGAGGTCTGAGTAGCGCTCCTGCATGGACGGGATTGCTTCGGGAGATGCCGGTTGTCTCAAGCGACAGAGTTTCTGGCGTGAGTCGAGGCTGCAGTGCGCTCGGCGCAGGTTCGGCGTGCGTGGGGATCGCCGGGATCACTCTGGGCAGAGGTTCGGCGTGCGTTGGGTGGCGTGAGTCACTGGGCGTAGTTTCGCGTGGTGGGATCGCCGGCTTGACTCCTGAAAGAGCCGGACACCGTGGAAAGACTGTGCAAGGCCTCTGAGTACCACGAGGGGCCTCGTAGTACCTCGAGAGTGCCTCGGGCAGCGCGGAGCGTCTCGGAGCGCTGGGAGGCTTCTGAGCACCACGAGGGGCTCTAAGGCCTCTAAGGATCCGAAAGGGGCCGGGAATGCCTCGGAAGGACTTAGAGGGGAAGCCAGAAGGCCTAGGGAGGAAGAGAGAAGTGGGAGGTGTGTGAAAATGAGGAGGGGGAGCCCTCTATTTATAGTGCCAGATTAGGTGCAAAGAGGTCCGTACGGACCTCCCTGGTAATCCAGTATTTTGGTTTTCCTCGATTTGAGGGAATCTGTGATGATGGAGGAATATCTGCAATTATGGTGTCCCCTGAGCAATAAGGTCCGTACGGACCATCTTGCATGCAAAGAGGTCCGTACGGACCAACTAAGCATGTGGGTAATCATTTCTTCCGGGATTTGAGGAAATATTGTGGACTTTAAGGAGATTCAGTAATTATGACAACAAAGAGGTCCGTACGGACCAATATTGCTTTCCCAATTTCCTGAAAATTTCCGAAAGGTCCTTTTGTCCCTTTTTATCCCAGGAAGGCTCCTCCCTTGGTTTGGTTGGGGGTTTAGAGAGGGTTTTGAGTGAGAGGGGTCGTCGAGACTGTGTTGATGAGTCTGCGGTGTTTCCCGTGTGTTTGAAAGGGTGTGATCCAGATTGGGGTACTTACAACCTCGCCTCTTGGGGCAGGCCTTCTAGAATTGGTTACAGAAAAACTGCCTATCCCCTGTTCCACCAAGGTGAAGCAGCTTGTGTTAGTCAAATATATGTTTAGCTTTAGAATTGCTTAACCCCAATCATAATAAGCATTATTGAGGATCCCTAATTTTAACTAGACCAATTACAATTTTTCTATGTGTGATAGGTTCCCTTAGTGCTAGTGCCAGTGTTTTTATAAATGTAATTTCCTCAAAGTTTGAAGACTTGAAGACCTGAAGATTTTCCAAGTTGTAATCTGGTTACTTGTTTGAGAAGTCTATCTAACCGGTTGACAGCTTCAACCGGTCACTCCCTTAACCGTTCAATCCTTAACCGGTTGAGATTGACAACCGGACAAGACTCCTCATCAGTTTGCTGATCGACCAAGCTTATTCAACGAGCTTCTCTCCTAGTTGATGCATTTATTGCTCCCAACTACTCAACCCCTAATTTAGCTGAAGTTGGTAAAGCAGCATGCTGAAAAGACATTCCTGCAACTGTCAGTATCTCAAAGAGGAATGTCATAGTTACCAGTACTCACATCTCTTCAACTACCCCATGGAAAATATCTTCATAAAATCTCAGGCATTGAATGCAAAAGATATCCTCATTAAATGTCTGTCAGTCCAAGTCATTCCTTCAACCTCTTCAGAGACAACATCTCTATTTTGAAGATCACTATAAATACCTTCTACAGAGCATTGAAGAATGTTGGTGCATTTAAGATCTTTGAGAGTGAGTTGTCAAGAACTACCACCATTCAAGCATTCAAGTTCAAGGCATTCAAGTCCTCACATTCACTAGACTATCTCTCTTAGGACAAACACTGAGCACCATCAATCAATACTTGTAGTGTTCTCAAACAAGACTATGATTGGAACACATTGATTGAATCACACACACACCCTATAGAAATCAGTTCAACTTGTGAACAAATCTCTAGAAAATACCTGGTCAATCTTGTAGCACGATTCATTAGTGGTCACTTTACTTTTAGCAACCTTCAATCATTTGGCTTGCAATTTGTAATAGTTAGGTATCATTAATAGTGCACTTTCACAAATCCAAGTTTTGACCAAACTTGGTAGAGAACGTATCAGTTGTTTAACACTGTGAACCTCTTCAAACAACTGTGTCATTTCCTTTGTGTGTTTGTTTATTATTTGTGTTGTTGTAACCGGTTGACAATCTCTTAACCGGTCACAACCTTTTGACTTCTATTTACTGCTTGTTTGGTTTTCACTGGAAAATACAATTGCATGACTTTTAACTTACTCTTTGAAAATCCCACTGCCTAACCGATTTGTGTGAGTATCTAACTGGTATCATTTTATCCGCTTCGTAAATCGGTTACCATCGGTTAGCCTCTGATAAGGTACTTAACATTTTCAAAGGTTTTTTTAAGAGTTAAGAAAAGTTTTTAATCAGGCTATGCACCCCCCCTCTAGCCTGTTTCTTGCCAATTGGTCCTAACAGCTTGAATGCCAGCAGATTTGAGATCATGTAATGAATCTGACTGCTGGTTCTGAGTTAAAGGTTTGCTAGGTAAAGAGTGAGGCATCTGGTTTTTGGCATCTTTTTCGGTTTGTGCCTTGCTCACCTGAGTATCCCATTACAAGAAGAGAGCAATACTTATCATTGGGTTTAAGGTGTCAGTCAAAGAATACATGTTCTACTAAATCACAACCCAAAGCAAAAATCCATCATCCGTACACTAATTTCTACTACCTGAACAATTATTGGAGTTGTATGGTATATATGCAGAAGAATAAATATAGAAGCCATTTGCTTAATTGGGGTAATAATTGACATCTATCAAGAGGAAAATGAGGGTGATTAGGGTGCCTAGAGAATTGATAAGCGAGTTATAAATTACTTAAGGACATAAAAAGAATCTGTTTTAAGTCTTCATCTTCCTGACTTGATGGATTGATCATTTGACCAAACATTTACAAGACAAAATACATAAAGTCATACCACGTCAAAGATCTAGGATTTTTGGGTATCTGTATGTACATCAAAACTGTGAAATAGAATTCTCAGTTTATAAATGTGAAAATCATTATACAGTTATTTACATCAAAACTGTGAAATAGACTTCTCAGTTTATAAATGTGAAAATCATTATACAATTATTTACATCAAAACTGTGAAATATACTTCTCAGTTTATAAATGTGAAAACCATTATACAGTTATTTACATCAAAACTGTGAAATAGACTTCTCAGTTTATAAATGTGAAAACCATTATACAGTTATTTACATAAAAATGTGAAATAGGCTTCTCAGTTTATAAATGTGAAAACCATTATACAATTATTTACATCAAAAATGTGAAATAGACTTCAAAACTGTGAAATAGACTTCAAACTCTAATCAAAATAACTGTGAAATACACATCACAGTTATTTCAATACACAATTATTAAGTTCATATACATGTCAAAACCATTTCACATTTTTATATAACTGTGAAATAGACTTCTCAGTTTATAAATGTGAAAACCATTATACAGTTATTTACATCAAAACTGTGAAATAGACTTCTCAGTTTATAAATATGAAAATCATTATACAGTTTTATACTCATGTGTGAACAAATGATAAATGATTTTCTCAGTTTTTTACAAGTGAAAAATAATTTTATTTTATTTATAAAATTTGAAATATATGATGAGTAAACTTGTTTGATTCGTCTTGGCGATGCAATTAAAACAATGGTTTCAGATAATTTTTTTGACTTTTAAATTTTAAGATATTGCATTTTAAAAATTTAAGAGAAAAAAAAGGAAGAGAGAGAAAGAAAGTAGGTAAGGCGCTGAGACTCTCCGTCGTACACGCACAAGGGGTATGAGGGGCATTTTGGTCCAGAAAAAATTCAGGAACTTTTTGACGAGTTTTGATAATGTTAGTCCTTAAAGGTAGTTTTTATTTGGCTGAGGGACTTATTGGTCAAAACCTCATAATAGAAACTGTATAAATATTTATTTCATAATTTTTTGGGAGAAATTTTCATTGTCTTCAAATGATACAATTTAAAATACATAGTCTTAAAATAAAAGGCCTTAAAATCTTCAACGAGTATTCAAATCTTCAATTTTTCAAAGTAATTATTGTAACGACCCCAAATTTCCATAATACAAAATAATAATAATAAACTCCAAAATATAGCTAATATCCATAAAATACTCCAACGGTAACCCCATTGTATTACATCAATAAATAGCAATAGTTAACCAACGGCTAGTACAACCCACTAGCTCTATAAAATACTTAATGTTTTCAAAATAAAGATAACTCCTTAATTGCTAAGCCGCCATCCATGCGACCCATCCATTCCATTACTTATTACCTGGGAGGGGAAAGAATAAGAAGGGGTGAGCGAACAATACTCAGTAAGTTCATACGGGATCTCTTCGGTTTCTAGGAAGAGATGACCGGAACAAACGGAGTTCAACGAATATATCAACGAAAGCATAACTTATACAATAACGGTTCAGATACGGAGAACAACAATGAAAGATACTTTTCAATTAACAAGTAGTGGCACTTTTACATAAATAATCAGATGGAGATTGTATACACATGTGTCCGTCAATTCTCATTTAATGGTGCACCTTTAATCTAGGGTGACTCCGATAAACCTTTCAAGGTGTTCGTTGAATAAGGTTCCCTACGCTTTATCAGAACGCTCCCTTATTCTAATGCATCATGATAATCATCTACTTCATCAAGTAGTGTAAATGTCAAAGTCTTCCTCAGAGCCTAAGTACATTCCAATCCATTTCTAAATATGTAGTCATAGGTATAAGAATACGTCAACACTTTTCCAGTTTCACAAAGGTGCTTAGAGTGAACACATTAATCAAATCCAAACGACATGGATGCACATTGAACAACACATTATCAATGGTAGGATATTTCAAAAGACGTTCATAATGGAGGAATATTTAGAAAATAACTACCGGCCACATTGGTAGTATACACTTTTTATAACAACAATCATGGGAATCCTATCACGAAGGATTGGAAACTCAAATGCTAAAGAACATAATCTCTTACCTTAGCGTTGCTTAGCGAATGTGAAACTCCTCGAGCACGAATCTACAATCATGCAAACATAGGTCTTAGGGTACAAGTAATTTACATTTACTTAACCCCAAACTATTTTCTTTTAACCTTTTTAACCTACGAGTTATCTCTTTAACTCCTTTTTCGAGGTTAACTTTCATACTTTTATATTTCCGAAATAACCATAGGATTTCCAAGCATTCAATCTTTACTTATTCTCTTATATTTAATTTACACACATTAATCTTATCTTTATCATCACATACTATACACACAAACATACACACACCCCAATCCTAAACTCACCCACACGGCACACATACATACTCTGGCTACCACATTCAGCCACCCACACTCAGCAACACACACGCACCATACAGCAGCAACACACACAGAGCAACACACACACACGCACATCAGCAACAACAGGCACACAAAAATCTGTACACCCACTCCCATCTTCACGGCAAAACACACACACAACCCCTGTGCACCCACTACCCGCACACGCACACAACACACCCTTGCTGCCACACACGGCATCAACACTCTCACACACTCACAGCAATGCACACGTACATATTCACCCTCTGTACATGCAATAACAACACACATACACCCCCCAGCAGCCACCCATACACTCACACGGCAGCCCTTAAACACACACAAACCTTAGTTTTTCATTCATATTCCTTAGCATGTAACTCCTTAGGATACCACCCTTGATTACATACCCAACTCTAATCAATATTAGATTTTCTATAAATAATTTGTTATCACATATCATTGGATCCTCCTCCGTAAATCATTAATATCATAAAACAACCCTAATTAAGTCCCAAGGATTTTCTAGGGTTTCTTCTAAGTTTTAAACACCCAAGAACAATAATTTTAAAATAAACGGATCCTTACCTTATTGGTCTTGCTACTCCCAACTGCCCAGCTGCCTTCTTCTTCTCTTCAAGACCTACGGCTGACCTTCTCCTTCTTCTTTCTCTCCCACGGCTGCTCTCTCTATTTCTCTCAATCTCCTGTCGCCTCCCTCTATTCTATTTATCTTTGATTATGAAAATAAAAGGTAACCCTAGGTATTAGAAAATGAGGTATTTATAATTAGGGGTTTTTCCAATCCTAGGCGAGTTAGGTTTTCTAAGCCCATTAGGTGACCTAATTAAATAATAACTCAAGCCCACATCACAATCCTTTTTACAAAAGGTAATTCAAATAATTTATTTAAATAAAACAATTAATGAAACAATAATTAATAAAAAATAAATTAAATCAAATCAAATAATAATAATAAAAAAAAATCGGGTTACTACAATTATGGTCTTCAAATTTAAAAATTCTTCAAATTTAACAAAGTTTACAAATTTAACAAAGTCTTCAAATATAACAAAGCTTTGAAAATAAACGAGTCTTCAAATATTCAAACTAATTATGGTATTCAAATCTTTAAAGTATTAAAAAAAATAGGTCTTCAATATTGTTATTGCTTCAAAGTCTTAGAATTTGTTGAATTCTTCTTCTTTTTCTTCTAGTATCATTCTCGCAAAAACTCCTCGTTGAGATTGTCTTCTTCGAGGCTTTTATAATCATCGTCTTCAAGATCTCGGAATGTGCCTTGTTTTCTCAAAGCGCGTCATTCCAATCCGCAAGACAAATCAATCTCTTGATAAAAGCGTGTTGAGTTGGTTTCGCTTTGACGTCACCAATATTCCTTCATCACTAAAAGCAGCCTTCGATGCTACCTTGGACACCTGAGGGGTAAGTAGATCACGTTCAATCACCGAAATAATAGGATAAATATTAGCATGCGATTTCCACAATTTTAGAAAATTCAATTTTTCAAAACTTTCACCATCTAAGGGGTAATATGGGCTTTCAAGGTATTGGTGTAATTCATCTACACCACTTTGAGAACCACTACTAGATGATGATGAAGTTTTTTCTTTTATCATGAAACCCCATTATTTTTTTAACATTTTTGTTGTTCCACTCCCTTTTCTTTCGAATGTTGTGTTTGGTCCCTTTAGTGTTCTACAGTAGTGGTCGAACAAACGATATAGGATTGTGTGAATTTTCCTAAGTTTGCTCTTGTATAAAGTGTTTACGACATCTGGTTAAGGTCGGGCCTCGTGTTCTCATAAAATTCATCAAACAAGTCACCTAATGAGGAGAACTTAATCCTAGGATCCATTATGGTCGCTAATTGGAAAACTATGGAAAAATGTTCATAATATTTGTGAATTTACTTTCCATTTGCATAACGACACCTCCAAACAAGGCATGCGATCTAAATTGCCTAATAACTTCACTTAGGATATTTATTTCATGGCACAAAAGATGGGAGGTGGTATAATAACTTCCCAAAAATCTTGGTTGCCCTCCACCAAGGTTTAAGTAAATCTAAAAACTCGGTAGCTATCGATCAATCATACTCACTAATTTGGTAGTCCATTTGATGACTAGAAAAGTATTTCGTGAGGACCACCCTATATTCGACAGCTCTCTTCAACATTTTATATGTTGAGTTTCACTTAATATCCTCAGCCACTTGAGGTTTCTTGTATTTCATGTTATAAGCGGCGCATAAATCGATATAAATTTTCAACCTTGGGTCGGAATTTTTGATAACATGGGAGGCCGTGTTGATGCTATTGGTGACAAACTTTAGTGAGTGGATCAAATCTTGGATACATAGATTAACAATGTGGCATGCACACATAACATGAAAGAAAGCGCCATCTTGGGGAGGATTAAGAGCTTGGATCAACATTGTGGCGGTGAGGGTAATGTAAGTCGTATTATCAAAGGATATTGTTAAAATTTTGTTGGTGATAACATACTCACTCAATACATCCTTAATATGACTTGTACATTGCAAAGCCGTGTGGGAATAGGGCATTGTTCTAAAGGAAAGCACCCTCTTTTGCAACATCCACTCCTCATCAATCCAATGAGCGGTTATACAAGTAAAGGTTTCAGAACTAGAACTTAGAGTGGCCTTCCAAGCATCGGTGGTCAAGCAAACACTACCCTTGAAATTTTGGATGTCGCTCGCTAGTTGAAGTTGACGAGTTTGGAAGAGCTTCTTTATATGCCTAGTAATAGTTTGGCGGCTCATTGATTGGTATGACGGTTTGAGGCCTCTAGAATAACGGGGTGAGTCTATCATCATCTGAAAGTGAAAGAGGCAATCGACAACTCACTAGTAACATCATTATCAAATCGACGCCCACTTTTGGATAAGTGACACATGTTATATTGAGTTGCGTTTGCACGGTTCCATCTATCCCTTTAGCGGCTTTCCGATCATGTTCATCCATGTGCCTTTTTACATGGGAGATACCATTAACACCCGCCGGATTTAAAATTTTTGAGCACCTCTTGCATTTGACATTTGTTTCACTGTCAATAATTACTAAATCATGTAAATTGGCATATTTGGATACTTTAGGTTGTGCCTATGCCTTACCCTTACCCTTAGCCCTTACCACACTAGGTGCACTACCCGAGACAACATCGGAAGTAGGTGTATTTGCAATTGTGCGGGTTTCGTGGATGACTTGTAAATCGTCATAGTTATCCTCACCCCCTCCCCACCCTCATCTATGTCTTCTATGTGATGATAGGTTCTAGATGTATAGTTTGTGTTGGGCTCATTTATTCAATTTGTGGTCGAATTCGAAGTATAGCCGAAAAATGGAGGGGTGTTGATTGGGTTCGAGAATTGATTAATTAGATCAAACATAATTTGATCATTATGATGCAAAAGAGAGTTATCTATTGGTCCTAAATTAGATAAAAAATTTGTTTCATGTTAGATGTACATCTAGGTTCTAGATGTATAATTTGTGTTGGACTCGTTTCGTTTAAAAACATTTTGAAAAAGGATAAAGTTTAGTGACGTGACAGGAACGAAAATAATATTTTTGCCAAATAAAAAAATAATACTTTCCTATCTCTACATAAACATAAACTCGTAGTACAAAAATAATTTCATCTACAAAATGACAAAAAAGTTTCAAAAAATTAGCAATAGCTCATTCTAATAAAAAAATTAACATTCGTTGATAAGCCACTTCTACTTATAGTACTTCCTACGGCCCAAAGTTTGTTCCATTTAATTTTTTTTGTTAAATTTTAATCATAAATTTATATTTATGAGAGATTAATTATGTTCATGAAATTCTAAAAGTTATTATTAATAATAAATAATATTATTAATTGTGAATCAATAAAAGAATTTCATGAACATAATTACATTATCATATATTTGTATTCAATGTTTAACAAAAAAGTCAAATGGAACAAATATTTTTTTGGGACGGAGGGAGTATAATATTTTTTCTGCCCAAGAATAATAATACTCCCTCCGTCCCTGAAAGATTGTCTCATTTGCTATTTTGACTTGTTCTAAAAAGTATGTCCCATTTCTAAATTTAGTTATGAATGTTAGTACAAATCTACTAAGGTACAAGAAGATGAAGCTCTTTCTTAATAATTGTAAAATATACAACATGACAATTTTTTAGGAACGAAGGGAGTATGTTGTAAGAAAATATTTTTTTGTGAAAATGTGCCCAGTGGTAATCAAATTAATTAAGACACTGCTCCCTCCCATTTTCTCAACTGTTTCCCATATTTTCTTTCTTAGTTTTCATTCACCCTAATTTTACATTTGTTAATTATCATTTTGTCAATTAACAACTGTGAAATTAGATATTTCTTTTCCTTAAATTTCTTAATTTTTTTATTGTTATCCTTGTATGTTTATTTGTTTCCCTCTATTGCTATTGCTAATTTTTATGACATTTTTTTGTCATTTTCTAGATGAAATTAGTTTTGTGCTACGAGTTTATGTTTATGTAGAGATAGGAAAATATTATTTTTTTATTTGGCAAAAATATTATTTTCGTCATTGTCACTTAACTTTAGCCTTTTTCAAAATGTTTTTAACATTGTTGTTTCAAAATGTCCTCATTAAACTTTTGCATTGTTTAGATTGTGCTCCTCCATCAATATCCTCATCAAAAATCTAACGAAAATTAGTCATTTAACTTAATGTTACTAACATTCGTTATGTTTTTGATGGATATGTTGACATTTATGCTCAAGACTACCCCTTCATCTTCAACCCCTTTAACATCTTCAACCCCTTCATTTAATTTATAAAAGTTAAATGATTATATTTTGAAAATTACTAAAGTTCAATGACTATTTTTTTTTTCCTTTTTATTTCGCAAAGGACACGTCAACCAATTTATTTCCCATGACCAAACAAATAAATTATAGAACCGGTTTCATTGGTGTGATTTAAATAATACGGTCTAATCCGATTTCGTCGGTTTTACAAATCACAATATACAATGTTTTTTTAAAAAAAAACAAAACATACGACAATTAAATAATTTCATAAGAGTTGCCAAAAAAAAAAAAATTAAA
The DNA here is from genome assembly GCA_022495995.1 of Adenophora triphylla var. japonica. Lineage (NCBI taxonomy): Eukaryota > Viridiplantae > Streptophyta > Magnoliopsida > Asterales > Campanulaceae > Adenophora > Adenophora triphylla. Next base: position 455,306 of record JAFEMH010000576.1, on the reverse strand, counting down.
CTCACAAAGTTCACATATATTCAATATTTAAACAACAACATAAAAGTATTAAACATTAATTAATCATTCATCTTCAAATTTAAGTATAACATAGAAAGAAATTAAAAACTAAAAGGTATGAAACACATGTTGCTTTCTTATAAACTAGTCAGTAACCCGTCGAGATTCGACGGGAGCATAGTAATGCTAAGAAAAAAAAATTACTACCTCCGTCCCTAAATAATCTTCAAATTTGACATTTTTCATTAATAAACCCCTCATCATCTACATTGCTATATAAAGTTCAACGATGATGTTAACATCAAGATGAGGATGAGCTTGACAATAAACGTTGTTTTCTTATAACACAACTTATTCCAATACACACTGCCGACTATCTTTTCATGTAACCCAAGAACTCCATGTAAAACACCATACATACATGAAGCATTCACTTAAACAATGTAAATATGATATATGTGCATATCATCCCATTCTATTCACCCCCATAGGCCATAGCCACACACAAAAAAGAAGAAAAGAAAGGGAAAAAAATAAGATATTTGAAGCCCTCAGAGTTACAATGAAAGTGAAACATCCATTAAGACTTCATGCACACAGTGCTAAATTATAATTCATACTCTTTCGTCCCAAATTGAGTTAGCAACGTCCTCCACTGTCGAGAGAAAATTTCCTGTGATGTAAAGAAGAGTTTTATTTTAAGTCTATTAAATGAATTATTGCAAGTATAAATATTTATAAAATTAGAATTACCCCATTTAGCAGCAGCCACATTAATTTGAATCTGATACCTACAAACCAATACACGCATTAAAGTTAAGTCTATTAAATGAATTATTGCAAGTATAAATATTTATAAAATTAGAATTACCTCATAATTTGTGAAAAACTTCTTTATAGACCACATTAGTGGTCACATCGCTCGTTTGACCGTCCTTTTCACAAATCAGAACTTTGAGACCCTTTTTGCTTGTAACTCTCGAGATTGCTACATACAACTGCCCGTGACTGAATACAGGTCGAGGAAGGTAAAGCCCTACATGAGAAGAGATTGTCCCTGACTCTTATTTATAGTCATAGCGAAGCAAAGATTCAATGGGAACTGTCTACGCTGGAATTTAACTGGGAATTTTGTCAAATCGGATGGGCTCAACATCATTCTAGGCACAAACACCTTCATGCCAGTATTCTTTCCAGAGAGCATTCTTGCTTCAACTATATGTTTTCCTAGATTTGTAACCATCAGTCTCGTTCCGTTGCATAATTCAGAAGCTTGATCAATGTTTCTGAGTAGCACGACTATACACCCAACCTTCAGACGTATGGAATGGTTCGGCAAGCCCGAACATTTGGTCGTATTAAGAAACTCAACAGAAAATACATCATCGTGTCCAGCAATATCGCCGTCCTCCTTGCTGATGCTATCTGAACTCATATACAACACTTCTTCACCGGGCAACTGTGACATCACATTATCATTGATAGTATCTACTATCTCATTAGTTGGTGCCAAAATTGCTCTATCCTGAAAAAATCCATCAATACCCATATTATGTAATATGTCAGGATAAGTTTTTTGAACAATAGTTGCAATAGGATCAGCTGTATCCGTTATCAAAATATCATTTGGTAATTTAATGTCAACTTCTCCATCATTTTCTTCACCGACATCACCATCTCCTACCCTTAGTATCCATTCAGCAAAATTTTTGATCTCCATAGCATCGGAAGAGGAAGAGGAACCGACCTACATAGATTCACAAAATGAATGAGATAGAAATATTTAATTACTGGAATAGGAAAATGTAAAATATTAAAGTTTAATATAAGATGATTTACCTGCAATCTCATATTTTTTGTCAATTTTAGAACCTCACACGAATTCCAAAGTTTAGATGAACTAATGGCAGCATGTACAATATCATGTCGGCTTCCTTTAGGCACAACAGACAATATTTGCCTGAAATCTCCTCCAAACACAACAACTAATCCACCGAAGGGTTTATCAGAGCATCGTCCAGCAGAAGTACGCATAATGTCCCTCAAGCTCCTATCAAGAGCCTCAAAGCCGGTGCTTGTGGGTCATTGGAGCCTCATCCCAAATTATGAGCTTCGTTTTCTTTAGGAGACCACACACATCGAACCAGGTTTAATCTTGCCGCAAGTTGAGCTTTCGTCCACCTGAATAGGTATGCCAAATGGAGTGAGCAGATCCTACCTCTTGGAAGAAGTAAGGAAGCAACACCGCTAGAAGCAACTGGAAGAACTATGTCCCTCCTGCTTCGCAATGCCGAGCACAAAGTCCTCCATATGAACGTCTTCCCCGTGCCACCATACCCGTACAAAAAGAACACTCCACCATCGCATAAATCAACAGCAGACATAATCTTTTCATAAACCATCCTTTGTTCCTCATTCAAACATTTATGTAATCTGGAGTGCTCAGCCTGCATCTCCTCAACGTCATATGACATTTCATCTAATATTAGCATATTCTCCGCATCAGAAATAACAGAAGTGCTTGGTTGAGGCATGTCTTTAAAATTTCGGAGACCACTGCAATTTGCTGCCAGTAACTTATCAATTTCAGCCAATGCAAAATTTTTTACTTGATCATCACTGAGTTTCAGCCCTACAATATGAAAAGATTCACATTAAAAAAATAATCAAAATATAATTAATTCACATCATTTTAAAAAATAATATAAAAAACGTGACAAATCATATAAACATTAATATATTTCATTAAAAAATTAAATCAAACATCAAAAAAGTTTTACCAGGATTGTTAAAATTCTTCTGATGCTTGTAAATGATATCATCTGACAGTACTACTAAACATTTTTCATATGTAATAGTCTTCTTAAATAATCAGGTGACCCCCATTCACTTGCTTCTTTTATTCCATCCACATACTCTTTATCATCATCTAACAATCCTAGAGCATAACATGCTGCTTTGTAATCATCGTGCACTTTGTTATTTACGGTTTTCAAATCATCATAACATGTAGCACCAGGAATATGATTTAACATCAGCCTCAGATAGTATATATCTCCAGTATTGATGGGGACATGATAAATCCGTCCTATTGATGTGCCTTTCTTTCTAGGACGCCATTCTCGCTTTGTCTTATCCCAAACAAAATTATTTGGAAACTCATGATACATGTAACGTCGAGCCTCTGAATTTTCACGATTGATTTTCATCCACTGTAAAAACTGTGATTGACTAACAGTAGGTTTACCCACAACATCCGGAAGATAATCACCGTCTTTAAAAGGAATGACCTGGTCTCCTTCTAAATGGAAAGATAAGCTCTCAACAGGGGGTGTCCTGTAATGGAGATCAAATCCAAATATTCTCCACATCACCTCACATGCAGAAACATATCTGCAATCCATATAATGTTTCACTTCATCATCGATGCAAAACTTAACCCCTATTCTGTCACTTCCCTTGCTGATATACTTGAATAAGTACTTTATGGATTTGCTTTGATTACAATATTTCACGTTGATGTGAGCCTGATACTTCAACAACAACTCAGCATTATAAGACACAATATACCTATTATCAAGCAAAACTCCACATTTTTCTACATTGGCTCCGGTGTCTCTCCTCCGATAAACATGATATCCATTCTCATCAATGGATGTTCCTTCATTAATGGTTTTAGGGAAGTTCTTTGAGCACCTTTTATTTTCCATGCAAGGGGACTTTGGGTTAGCAGTAACACAAGGATCATGTACCATATATTCTTTTACAGCCTCGTACAATTTAGGATTAGTTTCTTTATCGAGAATCTCAGCACATATCCACTTGTCGACATTTTCGGCTGTTCCTGCTCGGTCCTTACTTTTGAGAAAAAGAAGAATATGAGCATGGGGAAGACCTCGCTTTTGAAACTCCACAGTGTAAACAACTGTATCAAATAAGCATGGAAAGAAATAAAATTATTTTCACATAAAAATTAAATAATTATATATATCATCCGTCCTAGTACAACTGAAACTTTTGATAAATTTGATTACACTTTGAATAATTGTTTAAATTTAAAATTTAAAATCTTAATAATAATTAAAAAATTCTTATTGTATCATGCTTAATGAATTAACAAAACTCTTTTTAATTTTTATTAGGACATTGTTTTTATAAATGTATTGATATAAGAGTAATCAAGTTGATGACAGTTACTAAAAGAAAAAAAAGAAAAAAAACGGTGGACTTAAAGACTTACGTGCAGTAGGCTCGCCAAAAATCTTCTTTTTCTTCAAATCTTTTACTAATTCGTCAACCTTCATCTTAAAAACCCGACATATAATATCAGCCCTATCTTCTAGCCTTAGCCCCTCCTTCTGAACAAATCTCGTAATCTCTGGCCACTTTGGATTGCAGGTAAACGTGATAAAGAGTGACGAATATCCTGTCCACCTGCAAATAGCTAATGCATCCTGAAAATTTTGAGTCATCCAACGCCGTTTGTCCTCCGGTGTACGTTGATGGCAACACAACTTCGCCTACTGCAGATGATGGATCGGTATCTCCTCTCGAAACCGCTTCTGGTAGTTTTCGGTAAGATTCAACACGAAGAGCGGGTTGATTGTGACGCATCCACTGAAGCCTCTGTGTATCCATCATTATGTACGAATCAACCATGAAGCTCGCCGGTAGTCTTCCATTTCTCATAAGTTGGGATCCCTCTGTAGACCTCTCCTGTAGTCGGAATGATAAGAACTCCTTCAAAGAAAGATTGGGTCGCTTTGTCATAGGAGGCATATTCCTAGGAATATCAGTATAGTATCCATCTTCCCCATAAACAAACAGCAGCGGGTACTGAAGAGGAAGATAACACGGGTTGAACTCGTGTATTTGTTTTAAGTCACCACACCTATTCTCAACCATGATGTCTCTCACATCAGGTGCATCTTCAATATCACCCTCGATAAGAGCTGCCACTTCTGAGGTAGTTGGCAAATTATACATTCGTCCATCTCTATTTTAACGAAATTGTTAGGCGTAAATACCATCTCTCTATTTTTTTTTTTCAATATTTATGTACTCCCTCAGTCCCTAAATTAATATTAAAACAATTTGCTCTTGATTGTTATTTGTAGTCAGGGTTGGTGAGAGGATTTGAGACTCTCTGTGGACAAGCTTTTGGAGCAAAGAATTACAGGAGAGTTGGCATATATACTTTCAGTGCCGTGATCTCTCTCCTTGTAGTTTGTCCCCATAAGTGTGTTATGGTTTTACTTAGATTGATTTCTAATTCTCAATGCTCATCAAGACCCATAATTGATATCCATGAGTCATCCTTATTATTGGCATACTATATAGTATTTGTGTGAATAATGCTCGTCCTAGGATGATGGTGTTTGGGTCATTTTTATTGACATTTTTTGCTTCGATAATCTTGCCAGATATAGTTTAGGGTTTAGGGTTCTGTATGTGTTTTATGACTTTGTTTATGCAGATTATGAGCTGCACACTTGGCTCTATGGGAGTGTTATTGGAGAGATTAGTAAAATATTAAAGTGAAATATCATATCATTTATTACTCCCTCCGTCCCTAAATGTTTGTCCCTTTTCTCATTTATTTCTCTTGTCCCAAAAAGTTTGTCACTTTTCTAAAATTAAATAATCAAATTAATGGAACTTCCAATACCACCCCTGGAATAAAAATAGTCAGTTGCACCACCAACCTCAACGGAAAACAACTGCCGATCTTCGGGAACTCGTCGGCCATTCGCCAGCTCATCGTCGCCGATTGCCGGTAAATTTTCCGGCCACCGGAATTTTCTTACAATAATATTATCTTCTTTAGACCGTGAAAATGAGATTTTAGAAAAGAAGAAAGGGATCTTATTCTGGAAGTTTCTGACCGTCATTTCTAAAATCTCATTTCTGAAATTTTCTGACAGTGATATTTACAGATCTGAAATTTCCGGTCGCCGAATTTTCTCATTTTCTCATTTTCAGATCTTTCTAAAATCTGAGTGATATTTTTCCAATACCACTTTTGCACCGTCTAAAGAAGAGAATAGATCTATTTCAGATCCGAGATGAGAAAGAAGGAAGTTCAATGGAGATCGGGATATGATTTTTGCAGATCTGATCTTGGACAAGAATGAACGGTCGCCGGAGACGAAGGAGATAGCCGGAGAATGGAGGTGGATTTGAGCTTTTACCGGCGTCAGTGATCGGAGTTGGACGAAAAGAGGATGGGAGGGTTCGCCGGAGAAGGGATGGAAGGTTGTCGGAGATGGGAAAGAGAGTCACCGGAGATGAGGAGGGCGGTTGCAGGGAAAGAAATTAGAGAGAGAAAGTAGAGAGAGGGAGGGAGCAAGTCTGGGAGGAGTGGTATACTGGTATCATATGGCCATATAGGTGTGAGTGTAATTAATCTCATTTGGGGCAATTTGGAAAATCAAATTTATACCATAAAATAATGTTTGAAAAGTCAATTGGGACGGAGGAAGTATTATATAATTTGAAAGCATAATGAGTAGTCAAGTGATATTAAAAACTTTAAAACTATCTTAAGAATGCATAAAAGTTGCACTAAAATTGTATGAAATTTGCAACATAATTGTTCATTCATAAAATTGTTTTAGTTAATTAAAAATATGGGTTTCGACGATTGCGACAATCTATATATATATATATATATATATATATATATATATATATATATATATATATATATATATATATATATATATATTAAAAGAGAAACATTTCCATGTCTCTCATTAAGCCACCTCACAATTTCATGTCATTATTTCATGTCATCTTTGATCCAATCACAATTTGCCATGTGTCAATGAAGAGGAAAGGTTTGTTTTTTTATTCTTTTTCATAATAAATTTCGGTTTAACTAAATTTAAAAAAATCTTCTTGAAAAAACACTTGCTAATTTAGCTCCTATTTTATCTCCTTAATATCTCTAAAATTAAATATTAAATATTTCTTATAAAGTGAAAAACTAATATTCATTTCCGAAATTAACAATTTTAAAATTAAGAGGAAATATTTTATTTTTATTCATTTTTCATAATAAATTGCGGTTTAAATAAATTAAAAAAAAACTTACTGAAAAAACACTTGCTAATTTAGCTCCTAATTTATCTCCTTAACATCTGTAAAATTAAATATTAATAAAGTGAAAAAATAAATTCATTTCCGAAATTAACAATTTTAATACATTTCTGAAATTAACAATTTTAATACATTTCCGAAATTAATAAACAAAAAATGAATTCAAAATAAAAAAATCCCAGGCAATTATTTTTGGATCACAACTAAATATTTTTAATTTTCGTAAAATACTCTTTTAATTAAGTAATGAATAATAATTTAAATTATTTCCTTAGTTATATATTAACTTTACTAAATTAAATATTCTATTTAGACGTAGTATTAAAGGAATATATTTGTAAATAAGGAAGTTTTTGCTACATTGAAGTATAAAAGAAAGGGAAGGAAATCACGGGCCATAGTTAGGCTTATTATTTGAAATATGGGTCCGAATATAGAACATCAATTTAATTATATTGCTATTATAAGTTTTTCATTACATTTGGAACTATGCTATTCCCTATGTCATAAAATAAATGTCACACATCAATTTTATGGTCAACTTGATTAAATTTTTGACAAAGGTTAAGATAATTTAATTATAATATCATAATATTTAATATTGTTATTGATGCAACATTAGATATACTATCAAAAACTAATTTTTTATTTGTATGAAAATGATTTACTTTTTTAGTCAAATGTTGATTAAAATTCAATCAAGTTGACAAAAAAATCAAAGTGTGACGTGTATTATGTAACATAAAAAAATACTAAACAGTGCTATTTGAGACTATTAATTTTTCTAAGACTACCCACAATGGGGGATGAAATGGGGGATGAAATCCCATTTCATCCCACTGAAGCCTTAGACTACCCACAATGGGGGATGAAATGGGGGATGAAATCCCATTTCATCCCACTGAAGCCTTACAATGGGCGAATGAAACAGGGCCGGATGAAATCACGGGATGAAATGTTTCATCCCGGATGAAACACTTTTTTTTTTTTTTTTATAAGTTGCCACGTGTCAAGACCTTATTGGTCTTGACTTTATCACTTTTTCACCCAATTATTTAAACTCAATTATCTCATAATAAATGATTTAAAAATAAAAAGAAAAATTCACCAAAATTCATCATTTTTTTTCCCTACAAATTGATATAAGTTTCATTTGATTTGGATACAAAAAAAAAACATTTAATTTTCAATTTGGGCTGAATTATTACCTAGTAAATTATTTTTTTTTTAATTTTTTTTTCACCAAAATTCATCATTTTTTTCCCTACAAATCGATATAAGTTTCATTTGATTTGGATACAAAAAAAAAAACACTTAGTTTTCAATTTGGGCTGAATTATTACCTAGTAAATTAATTTTTTTTTAATTTTTTTTTTCACCAAAATTCATCATTTTTTTCCCTACAAATCGATATAAGTTTCATTTGATTTGGATACAAAAAAAAAACACTTAATTTTCAATTTGGGCTGAATTATTACCTAGTAAATTAATTTTTTTTTTAATTTTTTTTTCACCAAAATTCATCATTTTTTTCCCCTACAAATCGATATAAGTTTCATTTGATTTGGACAAAAAAAAAACACTTAGTTTTCAATTTGGGCTGAATTATTACCTAGTAAATTATTATTTTTTTTAATTTTTTTTTCACCAAAATTCATTATTTTTTTCCCTACAAATCGATATAAGTTTCATTTGATTTGGACACAAAAAAAAACACTTAATTTTCAATTTGGGCTTAATTTTTTTTTAATTAAGTGTGAAATATTTTTTTAATTATAAATAATAATAATAATTATTATTATTTAACTAATCATAAAAATAAAGAATATAAATAAAATAAAATAAAAGTAGTGGGGTATAGAATGATGAGTTGGAGGGAGTTGAAATTTAATTTAAGTTAGCTATTGGAGTGGGGGTAGATGAAATGGGTAGATGAAATATTAGGTGAATGAGAAAAAGTGTAAAAAGTGTTAGATAAAATGGAGAAGTGGTATAAAACCACTGTGGGTAGTCTAAGGAACATTAGTTTTCTTGTTCAATTGAAAACAAAGTCATAATATTAAACTTTGAAAAGGATATTAATTTTTTATTCAGTTGTAAGTCTGTTACTGGGTTCCAGCTATTCATGAAATTTTCAAAATTATATTTAAATTCTTCTAAAAAATATATGAGCATAACTTCTAAAAACATTAATGACTCAAAATTTAAATTATTGTTGCAACATTTTTGAAGATGATTTAATCATAGTAATTTAATTTATAAATGTATGTTTATACCATTATTTAGGATAAAAAATATATTTTTTTTGTTCAAAAACTAACTCAAAAAGTTGGTATTTACAAAAAAAAAAAACACATAAGATGAGAAATTACAAAAAACTACTCAAATAATATGAAAATTTCAAAAAACTAATTTTTTTCATATTTTTTTTGTCAAACAACTGTGAATTAATGCTAATCAATAAGCTTAATAATAGGAAAATATGTACATAATATATATTTACAATATGCAAAGGAAGATATGTGCAGAACATATATTTACAATATTCGTGTATCTCATTATAATAGGCAGTTATATAATTGATTGATAAGGATGATTGTTATTGTTAGTATTGATGATAAGTAGGTCAAATGATAGATCCTAAATTATAGTCTTAGATTTTGGTCGACGTTTGTATATATTTCCGAGCTTGGAATGTAAATTTGACAGAATGAGGATTTGAAATGATTTTAAAGCTCATGTTTATCTAAATTTTTAAACAAATTAATACCAATCAAGCCAAATTTAATTTCAAATCAGTTGTTAATATTTCAATTCTTACCTTAACTAATGAGTGAAAAGTGTAGAGATTATTTGATGCTAATATTTAATTAGTCAAAATTTGAAATATAAATATTCTTTATTATCGGATGATATCTTAGTTAGTGGTTTAAATTTGAGAAAATATGGTTTAAGTTATATTCAAAGTTAATTTCTAAATAAAAAAAAGTAGATCAATAAAAAAAAAAAGAAAAAATGAAAGGAGGGCATGATTTCATTAGTATTCAAAATTTTCGAAGTCAAAACTACCTAAAATATAGTAATTTTCAAAGTCAAAACTACCTAAAATATAGTAACAAAACTCTTACACCAGTCTTTTTCTAAAAAATGTTAAATATTTAAACCGATTAATATTAAAAATTTGCAAATTCATTACTTCGTTCTTCATTGTCAATACCCTTAATTTTTTTTTCATTATTTCTCAATTAGTAATATTCTTGCAATATTTTTAGAATTTTTGTTTTTTTAATTCCCTTAAATAATAATTTCTGAGTAATATTTGAATGAGTTAGAGTTTGAATTAGCCCAATGGAATTTGCAATTGACAGTTACATATGAAAAATGTTTAGCAGGACCACTGTAGCTAACATATTATCGACATTTTTTCCAGCAATATGTTAATTTAGAAACATGATTTTTTAAATGATAATACCACTTAAAAATGATAATATATGTACTCTTTACATATAATATTTTTTAATTTAGAAAAAAATATAATAAATTAAAATTTCAAAATTTTAAATGGTAAAGATTTATTAAAGATTTAGTGTTTTTATTTTTTAATTATTAAGCTGATAATATTTTAAGTTGATAAAAAAAAGGTTTTTATATTTAACTGTTAAGATAAAAAAAGTGATAATATATATAATTTTTAAAACATGGTATTTTTTTAGAAATTTTAACTGGTAAAGATAATGTTTAATTTTATTTGAACTTAAATTTTTAGGCTGAAAATTAAATAAATTTCGAAATTGGCTTCATCATTAGTAACACGTGGAATGATTTGATTGGTGAAAACTTCCACGTGGCTTTCCACGTCATAATGCCACGTGGATGGGCTGAGAGACCTAGAAATGTTTTTGATTTTAAATATTATATAGATAAGTGTTTATATATATATTATATAATATACAAATAATCGATTCGATCATATTCTATTGGCCGATTTGATTTCACGATTTTTTCACAACCCTACTAATAACAACCGTGACATCTATAGTATAAATGGCAACGGTGGTGAACAGTTCTATGAACAGTTCCAATTTAATTTTTCCCATTTTGCTCCTCAAATTCTGTCAAGATTCTTTATTTCCAGTTTTATCCTTAATTTTCAAAATAACTTTTCCCTATTAAAATTTGAATTTTTGTAAAAAGAGATACACATGAATAGTTGTATGAATAGTGTCAAAAGTTTTTTTTCCATTTTATCCTCACTAAGTTGTCACTTTCCCATTTTGCTCTCACTTTTAATTAAAAAAAATACCACATGTCCTCGAACACGGACTTTTACTAGTGGCCTATATTTTTGGGTGTTGTTGATATTGAAAAGTCACAAAATTAACGGGGCGTCCTTTTTCTTTTTTCAGGGGGTAAAATATGAATATGTGATAAAACAGGAGGCTATCTGCAATTTATCATTCGGTTTGTTTTTTTTTTTTTTTTTTTAAAGAAGGGATCAACACATTTCATCGCTCCGTGTCTATCCGCACGCGTAGGCCCAGTAAAAGCAGGCGAAACAACAATCCAAAAGCCCAAACAACAATCCAATAAATGGGCCTGGACTGGACCTTTGTTTAAAGTAATATTATCAGGTTAATAAAATTTCCAAATTTTCAAACAAAGGTTTGGGCACAATTTTTCTCTCCCCCGCCGTCTCTCTCCCTTGCCTCACTCTTTTCTCACCGCCGCCTCTCACCTCGCCGGACCGTTGCTCCCATTACCAGTAAGAATTCTCTCTGTGGTCTATTCGCTTCGAATCCTTTATTAGTTTTTTTTTCTAAATATTTGATTTTGTTTCTCAAAATCCACTTCATCTTCATCTGTTGATTTCTATCTCAGTTCAGGGGGATGAGCTCACTCTTTTTGTGTATAATCTCTGTCTACTTGCATCCATATATATTTGGTGTTTAATCTCTGCCTTTTTGCATCCATATGAGATATGAATCAGTTTACATGTTTTAGTCCCCAATAACAAGTGAATGCCATTCCATTAGGGTTTCAGATTCTGAATGTTTAAGAAAGTGAATCTTGCTTTAGTTTTTGAATTTATGTATGTTTGAGTTATAGTGATTTCATGTTTGAATTTGTTTATATTTTTTATCTTTGTTTTTGTTGTTGTTGCTAAAGTAGCAATATTAAATGTAAATCTAAATACTAACTGAACTATGGAACCAATAACCAAACAGACCTGTTCATTTCAGTTCAACAGTTTTGGTTGTTACGGTTTGGTTCTATCTCATTGTAACCGATTGAGGTCGGTTCAGTTTCCAGTTTTCGTATGTTTTTGAAGAAGTTGTGATGCATGGACGTTGTAAGCCCCACAACGATAGGCCTATACGACTATTCAAACATTTTAACAACCTATATATATTTTCATCTCTAACCTTAATGATGATTACTTTGTTATGAATTAGGGTTCTTAGTGAATATGGAGTGACCATTGGAGTATTGTCGTTATTGTTATTTTATTCAATAAACAGTGCGTCGCCGTTTTAGCATATGAGTACGGTGTCATTTTATTAAGTAAGAAGGGCTTGGTTCAATAGGGTTGTTTAGTCCTGTTCACTTTTGTTATTTTCCTTTTTTGTCGTTAGTGATTATGTATACAAAATGTGAAGGGATTGTTGTTGAGACGATTATGAAATGAGATACATGCTTCTTCCCCAATTTCTGTTTCTCTCTCTTATCCGCATTCTCTCTCCTCTCAACCTAATTCATCTTCTGCCTCATCTCAATTTCTTCTTCCTTTTCTCAATTATTAATTCTTTTACTGTGAGTAGTGTATTCTGGGACAGAGGGAGTAGTATGTTTTTTTGTTGGAGAAGTTTGTTGCTTATTGAATGACTTTTTCCTTTTTAGCTATCCTTGATGATTATAACATCCATCATTAGAATACTGAATAGCACCTGAACGTTAATACGACCACAATTTCGAACATTGTGGGGTCATTTTTCTGATCTTATGAAGAAAAATATGTTTATTAAAGTTTCATGAAACTTAGATAAATTTCAGAAGCGAGTTTTCCATTGGTTTCTTATCTTTCTTGTTTTCCCCTTTTCTCCTGTTGCTACCGTAATGTTTCCTTGTCTTATTGTGCTTTGTAGTGTTGGTAAAGCAATATCTTTCCAATATTTGTTCTACAACAGCACACAAGGTTCTTGTATCATTTAATTGTATCGTATGAATCTGTAAATTTTTGTATTATGAGTCTTGGATAACTTGATCAAGATTTTTTATGTGTAAAATTTTGATGACTTCATTTCTTACATAACATATTGTTGAGTGACTAAATCTAATTTCTAAAACTGGGTAAAATAGTATCTGCTGCTTCTGTGCTTGGGCGTAACATGTAATTCCATATGTTTTTGTTTGTATAAAGTAGATGCTTTATTACTTCCTGTTCTAATTGGGTGATTGTGCTTCTTTCTTATCAGATATTTGAATGGCTGTACTGAAAAATAATCCGCCAGCATCTGATGATGAGATTGTAACAGATGATGATGGTCCTGAAGATCTTGATGATGTCCCTGAAGATCTTGATGAGGTCATGGATTTAGAGTCTGAATCAGAGGAGGATGATGAAGACATGAAGTTGACTGAACCTAAAAAGAACTCGGTATACAACAGGGATGGTCTTCTAGATAAACTTAACGACATCAGCTGGCCTGAAAATGTGGATTGGAAACACAAACTCTCAGTTGACTTTGACCAAGAGCAAAAAGTTGATGTAAATGATGACCTTAATCGAGAGCTTGCTTTCTACACACAAGCATTAGAGGGCACAAGGCAGGCCTTCCTCAAATTTCAAACCATGGGCCTTCCTTTTCTCAGGCCTCCTGACTATTACGCTGAGATGGTCAAGACTGACTCTCACATGGAGAAAGTCAAGGGCCGACTTTTAGCCGAAAAGAAAAGGATCGTGGAGGCTGAAGAGAGAAGGAAAGCTAGGGATAACAAGCAGAAGTCGAAAGAAGTACAGGCCCAAAAGCAGAAAGAGAGGCTTAAGCAGAAAAAAGACGATATTGAGGGTGTCAAAAAGTGGAGGAAGCAGAGACAGCAAAGTGGGTTTCCTGCCATGGAGAAAGATGGGGACATGGGTTTGCCTTTTGAAGATGGAAATAGTTTTGAAAAGGGTAATAAGAAGAGGCCAGGGGCGTCCCCGGGCAAAGGGTCCGATAAGGGTAACAAGAAGAGGCCAGGGGTATATCCTTGGGATCGGTCAGGTGGAAAGGCAAAACTAGGCAGTGGGAAGGATAAAAAAGGTGGAGATAAGAAGAGAAAGAGTAGGGATTATAAGGATTCCAAGTTTGGATTTGGTGGGAAGAAAGGCATGAAGAAGCAGAACACATCTGAAACCACTAGTGATTTAAGAGGCTTCAATCAAAATAACTTCTCCAAAAATAAGAAAATGAAGAAGTGATGTTACAAAATGGTTGCCTAATGAGTTTTCTTTCTTGAGTTTCCCTCCTATGTTCATGAAGGTAACTATTGAAGATCCGTTATCTAATACTCGAGCTGTAGCCTTCTCTATCTTTTGTTTATGTAGTAAAGTGGATCATATTTTGGATTTTTGGTACAACCAATGTCAGTTTTCCTGAAAATGGAGATTTTGTTTTATTTATCTATTCCTGAAAATGGAGATTTTCTTCTTCTTCTTCTTCTTCTTCTTCTTCTTCTTCATCATCGTGTTACAAATCTCTATGAAATGTATTACAAATTTATTGTCTTGTCTATTACAAATTCCTATCCTGTGAAGTTTCATCACTATTGGATTTTGTTACAGAATATGAAGAGAGTCGAACTTGGGACCTCCACCGTGTGGAGACCTCTAACCCACCAGGATACCGCTCGGCCAAGAGGCCTTTGGTTCCGCTGGTTATCTTGAACCAACGCTCTCTCGATCTATGGTACCATGTGGGCGTTGTGTTTGACTGAGTCTTTGTTTATAGATGGCATCTTCTTAGCAAAAGTCAATGCATTCTGATCAAATGAACTTAGATCACTAGTTTCAATGACGTATCTCTTGTTTTAATGGTCAATTGATTGGGAAGTGGCAACTGTAGCGTCTTCATGAGAGGCAGTTTTGGGGATACCTGCAATTAGGATGACTATGATGAGGTTGCAGGTGTGAATTTGGAGCAGCCATGGTGATCAAATCAAATGTAGTATTCAACATGTTTGTGATTGTTCGAGAGAGAGAGAGAGAGAGAGAGAGAGAGAGAGAGAGAGAGAGATGATTGGGACATGGGAAGCCTTTTAAAGGGCTTGTTTTGGAAGGAGGAAAAGGTGTGCTCTGAAAGATTATTAAAACGATAATAATACTCCATCCGTTCATCCCAAAATAAATATCTCAATATCCATTATTGATCCGTTCATCCCAAAATAAATATCTCAATATCCATTATTGATCGGTGATCAAATACAGATTCATTTTGGGACGGATGTAGTAC
Source organism: Adenophora triphylla var. japonica (assembly GCA_022495995.1). NCBI lineage: Eukaryota > Viridiplantae > Streptophyta > Magnoliopsida > Asterales > Campanulaceae > Adenophora > Adenophora triphylla. The sequence goes on along the minus strand of JAFEMH010000576.1, from coordinate 439,716 downwards.
TCCGTAATCAATAACAAAATGAAGCAACACACTGTAATTCCTGATACAGGCAAACTTAATTATTTCAACAACACTTGAATTAACAACATAAAAATCACTTTCTACAAACTTCAAATCCATGTTTCCTCAGTCAGATTACAAGTCATTACAACAAACATAGGCTAAATTACAGTACTACATAATCATATCACAACAGCCGAAAAATAAGCCACCATTACCTACCCTTTCACTGAGTCCTATCCTAATCTAATACGAGTACCTAAGTAAAACTACATCATGCCCTCCAACAATAAGCACTACTCGCTCACCCCCATACCAAAAAACTTTTAAATTTTGATCTTGAATAAGAGCAAATTTGATTTTTTTTTATCATTCAATTTGGGACGGAGTAAATGGATATTACAAATATAACCAAGTCAGCTAAAGACAAGCCTCCAGTCAGCAAGTAACCTCGTACAGTGTAGGGTTGACATCTTTTGATTCTGAACCATTTGCTGGATTATTAAAGTTGAGATTGTGGTCGTTATAAGACCTCTCAAACCCACTCCCGAAAGTTATGTTAGTGGGGTACTTTGTGGGGTAAGAGGTGAAAAGTGTAGAGGGTGCTGATTCAGGTTCAGATCTTGTTCTTTTCACTTTTGGCTCTCGTTTGTGATCTTGCTGGCGGCCATGGAGAAATGTGCCCACAATAACCTGAAATTCACTCAAAATGTTTTAGGCAATTAATCAACACACTGGTATTCTGATCATAAGCAACTACTCCCTCCGTCCCAAAATGAATGTCCAAACAAGAGCAAATTTGATTTTTTTTGGACATTCATTTTTGGACAGAGGGAGTATAAGACATTGCAGGTACAAGTTGATTTGAGTAGAGGACTGTGTGCCCCGAGTCACTTGGAGAAAGGCTTACTTGACTTGAATTGAGCTGGTAGCATATTTTTATATATATATTTTTAACATAATTTTAATTGCCCCAAGTTTCAATTTGATTTAGCTAGAAGTTAAAATTACTAGGAGGAAATTTTATCTACCTTAAAGCCCTCATTTTGGCAAAAGGGGGAGCAGGTTTTTTTTTTTTTTAAATCTATTTAATACACTCGATGTAAGTTTTTAAAGTTGATGATTTTTTTTTTTTAAAAAAAACTTCTGACACCTGCCCACAGTCTTAAATGTAAATGATTCAAAATTTAACCAACACTTCATTTTAAAAGGATGGTGTCTAACCTGAACAGGAGAAGCGGCCACTAGCAAACCAGCAAGTCCTCCAGCAATTATACGTCCATCTGGAGCAACTAATGCAACGCTCATTCCACCGGCTCTACTTTTAGTTCCACCGCTTTCATTCACAATGAATGAGCCATTTAGAGAAATAAGGTCAAACCAACCCTGCAAGAAGCACATAATTACAACCATTTCTTGTTCAATGTTGTAAATAGTCACAGCCAAGTTGTTATGATCATTCAACTACTACTATATTGAGTATATTCTACACGTTTAGGCCTTCTATTATCAGGTTTTACACAAAGGGTTGACCAGTGTTCATGCTTGAAAACTGTATCGCGAATGCTTGGTACCCAAAAACATAAATGTGGCTCAAGGACACGCCAAGGATACCATGATTGCTATTATTTATAGATTTCCATATGTATATTGGTATAGATATGGTTCAAAGTATACTAGTACCTCTGTCTCAAAATGAATGTCCAAAACAAAATTCAATCAAGAGCAAATTTGAATCTTTTTTTTGGACATTCATTTTGGGACGGGAGGGAGTACTAAAAAGTGAAAAAGATCATCTCATGAAGCAATCGTACATGCATCTTCCTCATAAAGGGAAGGGGGAATGGCCAATAAGAGATCACCTCCCTCTCTCTCACACACACAACAGCAACAACAAAAAAAGCTAAACAAACTCCAATCATCCTTTATTCCGGCTTGGGAGTTGGGATTGATGTGGATAAAGTGGGACACAGCATACACTGGCCATGTTTACCTTCAGCTATCCGATCTACCCCCAAATCTCAACGAAAGTAACAGTGTTTTCAACCAGCTTTTCCATTCATTAATCCCCAAACCAGAATTTTCAATCAGAAGTTGCAAATTAACCTTTCTCCTTTTCTACACATCTACTTTGAGTTGCATATGCACAAATATCCTGGTGTTCTCACTACAGTCTTGCAATGCCAAGGCACGTGACAGGTAGACAAAGTTAATTTGGTAACAATATAGGAGACACTCATTTTTGGGACAAATATAAGAATAATAATTAAAAGACAAGACAAAAGATATATAAAAAGAGGAAGATAAAGAACTCCATAGGAGCATTCTTTAGAGACTAGTAGTTGTTTAGTTCCATGCACATGCATTTGCAAGTAAAGATGGTAAGTCGCTATCCCCTTGTACTTCAGATAATGTACACAAGTACGGAAATAAAGAAAAGAAAAGAAAAGAAAAGAAAAGAAAAGGGTCCCACCTCATGTGTCAGTGTACCCCCAGACGAATTTGGTTGGCGTAAAGTCACGTTTGAGATTGAACCAGTTGCGCAAAGAATGCAAATAGCAGTCGACCCTTGTTGTGAAAATGACATTATTTTCTGACTCACATCCTGAAACAATCACAAAGGAAAGTAATGCTGCTGTAAATAAATGTGATCATTTTATCTTCAAGAAGTTACAAAATGAGTAAGATATCAAAATTCTAGCTTGCTTTCCTCCCTTAAGCTACTTCTTAAGGGCACATTAAATGAATAAAATAAAAGAATCCAATGAAAGCTAAATTAAATTCAAGTTCAATCACAACAATAATTTATGCTCCAACCGTGATATATACTCCCTCCGTCCCAGTAGAAGCTTCCCATTTTGCCATTTTGGGTGTCCCGTTAAAAGCTTCCACTTTCCTTTTTTGACAAAGAATCTTTACTATTTCATCCACTCATTCTCTCTCCTACATTATTTTAATACTCACAACACCATTATAATTTACTATTCCCTCCACTCATTCTCTCTCCTATTTTCAAATTACACTCACAACATTTTTTCCTCCCACCCATTTTCTTAATTTGCGTGCAAAGCCAAAAGTGGGAAGCTTATGTTGGGACGGAGGGAGTATATAATAGGGAATGAATTAAATGATTCAACTTTGTCACTGATGCCAATCTAGATCTTGCAAAATTCCCAGAATCTATCTGAAGAGTCCCAAACAAATGGCCCCTTCCATACACAAATATTGAGTAACAAACTGATCTCTAATAACTAAATTACAGCAGATAATGCCCAGGGCATTGAACTATATACACTTATATACATAGAGAAATCAAAATGAGCTTTGTCAGTCATCCAAAATGTAGTTATATCCAATGAATGAGGCCCATATCTTTTTATTCAGCTGTATTTGAATTTAATCTTGATGAGACACAACAATCAAACATTGGATTCTGGATGCCGCCATGCCGGTTGAATTACATAAAACGGCAGTAATTCAATCAAACTCAAGATACATTAATCATTTAAGTGTATTCACATCTACAAAGTTCGAGCCTTTGACATACCAGATTGAAGGTGTGTTCAACAAAACTTTCAAGACTGGTGCAAGCCTGTGAATACCCCGATCTGATCCCGCCCCGGGATGTTTATCGGTTAAGTGAGAAAGATCCGGAAAGTACTTAAATTAAACAACATTATTGAGTGAATGAGAGACGCCAACCCCCTTTTATTGAGGCTCAAAGCATTGAAAAAGGCCTATGAATATGCATGACATTTAGGTCCGGAGGTCAAGTTACAGGGGGGAAGATTATCAAGAGATCACCCCCCTGTAACCATGTTCGAATCAATATGTGTGTGTAAATTGTGTTCAAAATGCTAAGCTAAGATGTTTTGAGGAATAGATCAGAAGGAGAAGGATCATGCATAAGAAATTGGGAGATTGGGACATGAATCTGTCATTCTGGAAATGATTGTCGCGTTGCAATCATTAATGTCGCGCAGCAACAATGAACACTGTCGCGTGACAATGATTTCCAGAGGACAGAAACAGAAATGAACAGATCAGCAACAAATCATAACAGAAGTAATGGATTAACAGATTCAGATCGATTCGATTGTGATGCTCAATCCATATATGAATTGGATATTGATGATTTGATCATCCATAGGCATAGATTCACCATAGAAATAAATCCGATTGGTGAATCCAACAAACCATCATTGGAGAATTAGATTCAATTCAACAACATGTCAATTTACATATATGAATTAGGGATCACAATAGAAAGAGAAGGAAAAGAAGAGATAAACAATTTAAACAACATAAAGTAAATTGCATAAATGGAATCAATACATAGGAATTGGATGAACTTTCATATTCATGCACTAGATCTCCCTTTGATTAGCAAAAATCAAGGGTTGGATCTAGGCAATCCTTATAGAGTTAGCCTAGTTCATCCAAGTAAATAGGCAATTGAATAGAGATTATAGATTAGGCAATTAACCGACAATCAATAGAACAATTGCACAATTAAGTAAAGTAGCTCGCACTTGAATTAATAATTCAAGTCGGTGAGTGTGAGATAGAGGGATTAGAGTTAGAGAATTATACCAATATTGGAATGGGAAATCAAGGTTGATGTAGAGCTTCCGTAGCTTGAATCAACTTCGATTTGGGGTTTGGATTGTGTTTGGGTTAGATTGGGATTGGTTTGGATAGAGTATGAGAGAGGTTGGGTTGATTTTGGAGAGAAAGAGTGAGTATTGATTTTGGCAGGGCTTCCTGTCTGTTTTCCGTGTGTGAAAAGTGGTGAGGAGGCCCTTTTATTTATAGGCAACCTGTGTCAGGAAATTACTATAGCGTGACAATGGTCAACACTGTCGCGCGGCACTAACGACTTACACGCGGCATTTGTTAACACTGTCGCATGACAATGTTTAACATTGTCGCATGACAATCATTGAACCTTTCTTCCCAAGGCTTCTAGAAGACTTCCTCTCAGATCCCTGCAAGGCCTGATAGGAAGTACCAAAGAGGTACCTGGAAGGTTATAAATGCGTGTAGGGTCCTCCAAGTTCAAAAAAAAAAAGAAGGGAAAATAACAGGATTTTCCAGAATGAGGTACTAACAAAGCCAACCTACGAACTTACATTGTTTGCGGTAGAATGGGATACTAGTTACTAAGCCATGTAACATGTTGCAAAATCTCGAGTAACATAATTTTTCAAAAAGAAATTGCGATAAAAAATTTACTCACAAGTGCTGTTGAATATAGATGACAATTTCTAGAAAAAGATGATGCTATGCGAAAATGGATTTTGCGGACAAGTGCTCCTGTTACACTTGTTAAGGTTTCACTCGATGGAAGAAGGTGCATTAAAATCATCCCTAGTGCCTGAAGCTCCCCCAACGCATTTGTATTGGTTCAAGAAGACCCTATAAGAATTTACTAGGAAGTGCAAGCTTGAGGAACTTGCAAACTGACTATGCGAAACTTGGACAATTATTAAGTATGATCATTGTAAACAGTATCCACTGTATAAGAATCAAACATGAGGGCAGCTTTGACCAAGTAAGATGTAGGAATGCAACAAAAAGTGCGTGAAGGAGATTTGGGCAAAAGTTGTAAAGTTGCAAGCTACGCGACTCGAACCCACATTGTTCTTAAAAGTAGTGATACTCTTTCCGTTGAACCATATGATGTATTGCTTTCCTTTCTCATCCTTTCTTACTCTCAATACAACCAACACTTAATTTTTTTTACTGATTAAACGATTATTACATACAAGATAAATATTAATCTTGGAGGGTGTATACATAGATATATAATCACACTGTCTAGGCCCTCTCCATTGTATGTATTTTTCAAATTTCGCATTCTCCTCTTTGTTTTAAAGAATTAGTGCCCTTATTTGCAGAAAATTAGACAAATTCCCGCCTGAGGAGCAACGAACAACTTAAGCTCAAAATTCTCAAATTATAAGAACAAATCCAAGCAATCATATCCAGTATATCACTTTCAAACGGAACATAGATTTGACCGAGATTTGTGCAAGCACAAGGAATTCTTAATAAAATCAGAGCCACAGATCAAATATTTTGAAGTAAAAGGACTTCAAACTTGTGACCAGAGGAGACCAAGAGAGGGAAGACATTGGCTAGATGAACATGTGATTACTTCGAGCTTCCTCTCATACTACCCCTAAGGCCCTAACTACAATGTTACGGATGTGAACTGCATATTCTGCCCAACCATATACGTCACTTCATACATATTATAGACTACGTTGTACTTTACTTTATACATGTGCTGCAGTAAAATCATTTATACCAGGGCATCTGATATCATGCAAATTCCCTAATTGTGCATTACATCAAAGTACTTTATACATTTTCCCGTATACTATGTTCATTTAAAATCAGTCAAAGCATGACCCATATTGTTGCTTCATCTCTCTAATAGCATAAGCTTTTGACTGGATGGTTACTTAACGTGGTATCTTGCATAAGGTTTTGGTTTCAATCATTTCGCCTACTTTTGTACCTCTAGTATCAGTACACACTTGTCTCTGTGATACACCCTTAGTTTTCAGCCTCCAGTGTCAGTAAGGGATCAAAAAAATATATCGCTTTCCAATCAAGCTCCTTTGTTACCTACTAGCCATCTTCACCATAAGAATAAAATAAATATGAGATGAAAGGTGAGTAAAAAAAAATTAATTTTTATTGTGTCTTAATCATTAGTATTAGTTAATTAAAGAAGTACATTAATTTCCTGCTCAAATTTGACTTTGCGATTGTACTTCAGCTCCACCAAGTAAAATGTCCCAGAGTCTGCTCCTGTTCCCTAGCCCAAAGGCCAAACTTACTATTGAATAAAAACAATGGTTTAATTGGACATAGGCTCATTATATATCCCCTTAGTTACATGTTAATCGTCAACTATTCATTTTTTTGGTTGTTCCATATTAATAATCCACTTCCAAAAATTTACCTAAAATATTTATTTATTTTCTCAACATCTTTATTTCATGTTAAAAATATGATAATTTTCTTTCATATTGTAGAAAAAAAATATAATTATAGAACTAATTACAAGAAATATAAAGGCATAAAACTACAAAATTAATAAGTCAAACTTTTAAATGTGGTCTACATGGCATGGAGGGAGTAAGATTCAATTTCACCCTTCCACACTATCTTCAATTGAGAACTGTTGCTAGTTCACTTCACCTACCACTTCTGTAGGGATGACGATCAATTTTACTAGATAGAAATAACCTTGATTCACATTTAATAAAATATACACGCAGGTCGCATATATGTATAAACTTGGAAAAACTCCCGAGCACTTGAGGTCCACACTTTGTTTTCCATGCATCCTTTGATTTTTTTATTACAAACAAGGGAATTTTATAAACATACAGAGCAAAACAAATAAGTGAACCTGAAAAAAGAATCATAAGTGAACCTGAAAAAAGAATCACCAATCTTGGGGCAAGATTCTGTTTCAGATGAATTTAAAAGAATCGAACTAGCCTCAAGGAAACAAAGCATATAGCTATCCAGTCTACAAAGTGTCTCATGTTTTTTTTAGTCACCTGGGACAAACGCATCAAATAAAGATTAAAAAGATAGAACTGAAAGCCTGGTCATAGCTCTAGTTCTCATACTTATTTCTGATATGGCCTTGAAAGTAGGATATGAACTTGCTTATATTCAGCAAGCTTGTTCACCCAAAAAACATACAAATTTGATGTGGAGTAGCAGTCAAAAACTGCCACAAAAGTATCATGCAAGCTCCAATAAGATAAATTACAATAAATAAATAAAATCAATATTTGATGGATGTGCAAAATCCAATAATGATTAATTACAAATAGAATTAAGAAATTACTATTAAATGGATGTACCTCTCCTGCATTGACAGTCAGCAGGTGCGGCGTGAAACACGAACCTGCTGTATGAGAAAGAGGTTGATCTGCAAAACATTGTTATCCATTTGAATATTCAGTACAACTAAAAACAAAATATTTGACTTTTCACTAAAGTTTCGGATTGTGATACCAAGAGTTGGGACTACATAAGGCGATAACAAACCAGAACACCTTTAAATTATAGTATTTTCTTTTCCATAATTGATGGAAAGTAAACATATTTCGACTTTATTTGCTTGAATAGTAGTGGGGAAATGCCACCCTTTAACCCCACGACCAGGTGTCCACAATAATTATCCTTGAGTCCATATTATCTGTTACAAGAAACACTTCACTTCGATATGGTGAAGTAGGTTAAAGTAGAGTATGGTTGCGTTTATTTATTTATTATTTCCCAAATGGAAGGTGGGAACTGGGAAGGGGGTGAACCGTAAACCGTTAGACCTCTTATCAATCTACCACTGGCCACAACTTAGGAATTAGGATTAATTTTCCCTGTTCATTGAAACCTGTGATGGTTGGACTCTTTGATTTACGCCGCCGGACCCGTGTCGACACTCGCACCCAAGTCATATCAATACGGGTACGACAAAGTAAACCAAAGAGTCCGAAAACCACAAATTAAAATCATGTAAAGGTATATTATTGTAATTGTTATCAATTGTTATCTATTTGTTGCGATAAGTAGATAAAAAGTGTCACTGCTCACATAAGAACTTTCATGAAAGCACAAAGCTTGACTTGAAACTAAATATTTGAGGGCAAACTGAAAATCACGACATAAGATGGTGGTAAAACAAGATTTATTTTTTTCAGATGTAAAGCTAATTTATTGACATTTGATATTGTTTCTAACATTCCCCATGCAAACTAATACTATATCACTAATGCATCTCTAGACGAGATCCTCCTCAACACTAGAACCCATCCATAAATATCACGCTCTATAAAGCAAATTCCAGGAGTGGGACCTGCAGTTATAAGTTAAGCAGTCACTCGGGTTCTTTATACTTTATAGTACTATATACTCCCTCCGTCCCAGAGAAATTTGCACCAAATTTTGCGACACGTAAATTAAGGAAAAGTAAGGGGTTGTGAGTATGAAAAGTGAGGTAGTAGAGAGAAAGTGAGGTAGAGAATAGTAAGTGGATAGTTGATGTGAATATAGCAAGTGGGTCACATTGAATAAATAAGTATTACTAACTTAACATTTTAGACAGTGCAATTTGCTATGAGACCAAAAAGGAAATTAGTGCAAAGTGTTATGGGACGGAGGAAGTATGTGATTCTAGATTCTATTATTCTTAACCTATGATTAAGTAAAGACAGATCTGTTGATGTCACATCCTTACAACATTTCCAGAAATAAAATAATACTCCATGGACCCATAGACTAGTTCTAACTGCTAATTCTATTGTCTAAAAGCAATCTTAGACATTTCTCGTATGCGAATAAGGTAAGAAATGTTAATGCAAGATTAACATTTCTCCTCATTTTCATTTCCCACTTCTAGTCAATTGAATCGCTTTCATTAGTGTGTTTTCAGGCCCACGTAGGTCAACGGACAAGATTGCCTCCAATCAAATATATCATACAATCGCAAGCATATATCCCAAAATTAAAGCATCACTTGTTCCAATATAACTCAGAGAATAACAATCCAACAGATCTAGCTGTCGAACCATCACACAATCATAATGAATTAATAATTTGTATTTATCAAAGATCGAATGCCAATCTAATTTTGGAGTTAAGGACTATTATCAGTCGAATTAAATACCACTTTTTGCTTCTTTTAATGGGCTCACTTGCCCTCCCTTGACTGTGGTTCCAGCCAGAATAATCTCCCGAAAGAGGAATTGAAGCTGAAATCGGCATCGGGGACAGAGTTACACGACCAGGCCCTTGGCCATCGTACTTCCTCGGCCTCCCCCTCTTCTTTTTTAATTCTGTTGCCGGTGTCATCATGCCGGCTGCTGGCGTCATTGGTGCTACCGTTGCCTCTGTTGGTGGAGGTGGTGGCGCAGCCGTCAAAAATTCCCCGATCTCGCTGGGGCCCACTTCCCTGACCAGCAAAGCTTGAACAGGTTTCTCTCCTGTTGGTTCCATCTCCCAAAATTCTACTTAAAACCCTATTAACAAAATTAAACCCTAATCCACAAAAAAATTATTAATTTTGAAACTTCAATCCTCAATATGATCAAAATCAAACAGCTTCTGACAAGATTAAAAAAATTGATGGAATTTTTTTCAACAACCGACTAAATTTTCCCACCTAACAAACACTTGGTTCCGATCAAAACTCTGGGTATAGCAAGAACACAACTTTAATGGTAAAATCTGATTTTTCAAAAATTAAAACTAAAATAAATAAATCACACTTGGTCTCAGCTTGCTAGAAAAAATATATAAAAAAAAACAACAATTTCAAAGATGAAAAGAAAATTAGGGTTTTGTAGAGAAAAAGATGAAGGATGGAGAAAATAAAGTAGGAAAATCGGAAATAAAATAAATAAGGGGTGTGGTATTTAATAAAATAATGGGAATTTGATAAAAATAATTAATATTTAAATTAAAAAAATCAAAGAATCAATTTGGATTAATAAAATGGTTTGAAGTCCGTCTTGGAAAAAATTAATGTATAAATTAAATGAAAAATAAATAAATAAATTAAAGAATAAGTAATAATTATGATAAGATTATAATAAATATATATTTTTTGGAAAAAGAAATTCCCCGGTAATTTAAAAATGCAGGCTTATGGAGCATTTATTAAAAAGCTGTAAAGTTAATTAACGTTAGAAGGTTGGAGAGTGAGTGAGCATGCTAATTTCCAACCTTTTCCTACCTTTTTTTGACCAATTATTTTGTCTTTTATTAAGGTAACATTGACCATGACTATGAAATTAAAGACACCCTTTATTTTATGTAAGGACATTTAATGTTAATGCCACTAAAATTTATAAGTGAAAACCTCTAATTATCACCTATACTTTCCTGAAATTATACTCTTCTTTTCTCGTCCCGTAATACTTTGTTAAAATAGTTACTAATTTATCCAAAAATAATTGTCATTTTATAAAATAGTTATTGTAAAAATATTTAATTATATGAATAAATGAATTATTTTAAAGATAATTCAATTTATTTATAGGTAAATAATGTTTAAGAAATTCAATTACGGATGTACAACGGTATAACATTGAAACATAGTGTGGTCATTTCAATTGATGACATTTTTGTAAAAATTGCATTGCGAGGATATTCAGTAATTGTGCGAAGATGAATAACATACACTCCCTCCGTCCCACTGAAGTGTCACTTTTTACCCAAAAGGGTGTCCCGTTTATAGTGTCACCTTTCCTAAAAAGGAAATATTTTATTAATATTCCATTATCTCATCCACTATTTCCTCCACTAATTTTCTCTCCTCTACACTCACAACACTTTTTAAATTCACTATTTCCTCTACTAATTCTCTCTCCTATTTTCAAATTACACTCACAACATTTTTTCTTTCCACACTTTTCCTTAATTTGCGTGCCACCCCTAAAAGGGTGACACTCTTGGCGGGTCGGAGGGAGTATTTTTCTTTTTTTTTTATATAAAAAAGGCTATTTTTCAAACCTATTAGTAGTATAAAAAAGATATTGGTAGGAGGATATACAAGAGTGTTGTATTGTCGCAGTCCTCTTAACATTTTAGAGAAATAATAAATAAGAACACTTTATTGCATCATAACATTTATCTTTTCTTAATCTCTTTGTCAAGTTAAACTAAGAACATTAAACCGGGATCTTGCTTATATCCCTGACTAGTACCTTGCTTCTATCCCTGACTCGTATTATGATAACATTGTATTAAAACTATATTCATATTTAGAAAAAAAATGATAATTATTAAGTAACGAAAAGAGAAAAAAGAATTTGCTTTTAGAACATGTCAAAAAGCAAAATTTACTTTTACACTTTGTGGCCACTTCTATAAAATTTGAGTTCCCATTAATCAAGAAGTTTACTTACTATATACACATTAAAAAAAGCCAATTAAAATTGACTTATCAAATATACAAACCTCCCAACACAGTTGAAAAGAATACAAGAACTCACCATAACAACAAGATTCATGATCACAGAGACCTCCAAACCTCCAAACAAAATTAAACTTCTCCGACGACGATGGTCTTCACATGTGCTCCAGGAACCACATATCCGAGGCGTCTTTCCTCAAAAGAATATTCAATTTCTCCATAATATTCTTTTACCTGATTACCAGCATTATAAGGAGTTGATGAAGCTGGTGTAATGGCAGCAGATTGCATTGGAACGGATACTGTTGAAGGCGTGGAGGGCAAAATTGCCATTGTCTTAGGAGTTCTGTTTTCTTCCTCACCAGCAGCAGTAGCAGTAGCAGTAGCAGTAGCAGTAGCAGCAGCAGCAGCAGATATTATCATTGCCTTGGAAGGAGTGGTAAATGGTGTAATATTGTTGTTACTTTGAAGAGTTGACTTTTGAAATGGTTCACTGTGCTTTCTATTAAAGTCTTCAAGTAAGTTTGCGATGTTTGACTTTGATGATTCTGTGGAGGATATGGGGGAGAAAGGTTTACGGACCATGGGAGATTCTAGCTCATGAGCATTTATTGCTTTAAGAGGGTGCTTTCTCATAGGAAGACCAGCAATGTCCAAGCCTCTTGTTCCTAATAGCATCAAGAAACCTCGGATTAAAATTATTCAGGCAATTTATTTAGTGTAATTCGCATTAATCATGGCATATGAACTTTAGCTATAATATAAAGGGTATTAACGGGAAACTATTTAATTCTTTAAAATTTAACTTCAGAAAATTTAATGATATATTTTCTTTTCCAAAATAAACCTTGACGCCCAGATTTAAGAGAACCTCCAGCTAGGAGGTATTAGACATTCCAGGTCAGCTTATTTATAAAAGGTGACAGACATATTTGGCAGTTCCTTGTTTTTATCACAAGGACAATGTTGGAAGGTTAATGGTTTTAACCCTTCAAATTTGGAAATAAGACAATATTTTTTGGACAAACAAAAACGGAAAGAGAGACTAACTTTCTGGGACGGGGAGGGGGGAGTATTAATCATGTTTTTAGAGAGGGTGTAACAGACTTGATTTTCCTAGTGGACAGCAGAAGAAGGAATAAGAGTCGATAGAAGTACAAATTTACCTGCAGATAAAGCTGCAAATCCATCATCCTTGTGATTAAAAATATCATTTTGGCGTGGACGGTCATTCCTTTTTGTTTGACGCGTATTAGGAGCTCCTTTGACAGAATGTTGTGGATCATGTTTAGGGGTTTGTATCATTGCCCCTCCAAGTGAAAGTCTTCTGTTGCTTGCACCACCACATGACAATCTATGACCTTTTTTACCATTTTGTTGCTTCATAGGACTTGGCTTCGATCCAAAAAGTGCTTCTTGTTCTGCTATCAACTGTCCTTGGAGTTTCTTCTGGTCCTGTAATGAAAGAAAGGTTGTGCATCATGAATAAACATTTACAAATACTCCCCTGTCCCAAGAGAAATTAAAAAAAAATGGACATCTATTTGGGACGGGATGGAGTATAAAGCAATCAATTTCAAGTACAAAATAGACTTTGTAGAAACAACTCATACCCTCTGCCTTTTACGTTCTTCCTCTTTTTCTTGCCTTAAAATACTATACTCCTCAAGCATGGAAAACAACCGAATCTGGACATAGAAAATACACAAAAAGGTTCACAATAACTTTCAGAAAAGTAATAAGTTGGAACCCTTTTGAATCCTCAGAACTAGAAAAAGTACTTACACCATCATAAGTGAATGCAACGCCTCTTTCATTTTCCCATGTTGTAATTTTCAAAGCTAATGCCTCCACCATTCCTGTCACAAGTCATGCAAAAAGTAGAAATAATTGTAAGTTCTTCCGCAATTTCTGTGTAACCAGAATGCATATGATTTGTTAAAATTGCACTTTCAAATATAGAGTCACTAGAATAAGCCCGTGTCCGAGGACACGCTTTTTTTTTTTTTTAAATTAAGCCCGTGTCCGAGGTCGCGTTTTTTTTTTTTTTAATTTAACTTTTTTTTTTAAGGGCAAAATGGGAAAGGGACAAAATAGTGAGGGCAAAATGGGAAATTCGGCTATTGGAACTATTCATTCAACTGTAGCACTACTACCATTTATACTATAGAAGATTTATCAAAGATATATGAAGGAGATAATTGGGTTGCTAAATTCACAAATCCTATCCTTACCTGGAATTTTATTAACCAACGCACGAGCTTTCTCGGCACGTTTCAGGGTGAGATGAGCTCCTCTCCCTGCATTATATCGGTTGTCATCCTGAAAAAGTAAATACAACTTAAGCAGGGGATTTACTTGAAGTGAACAACTTATAACCCAAAGACATAAAATGGGAAAATCTAATGAAAGAATTAAAATGCCAACCCTATTATACTCCTCGAGCCAGCACTCCTCCTCACATGCAGCCATCCACTTCTCAACTTTTTCAAGTATTTCTTTCCTGCTAAAAGCTTCTTCCTTAACTTTACCAATTTGAAGCTCAATTTGTTCAAGGATACTTCCAGGGTCAACAGCTCCTTTTTATTTAGCATTAGAAAGCAAATAAGAATACGAAAATGGTAATACTAAAGTCACAAAAAACTCTCACTAAATTTTGTTCACAAACAGTGTTGTCAATAAATGATTGGATGTTGTGTTTGTAAGTCGCACTACTCATTACTTCAGCATCCAATCAAGTTTTGCCAACTCTGTTTGTGACTAAAATTTTGTGAGATTATTTTGTGCCCCCGGCATCGCTCATAAGAAAAACATAACTAAAAGGACTGCAATATTGTCAATGTTGATGCATATGAAAATCCCATACCAGATTCAATAGCTTCAATTGCAATTTCCATAGAACTATCTGATTCTGGAATCATATGTGTTTTCCTGCAAATTTCCTCCAATTCAGATCTCTTCTTGAAAACAAGCTCTTTCAGTGTGCTTGCTTTCAAAGCTTCCAGACGAGATAACTCTGCCTCAACCTTCATTATAAGTTCGTATGAGTGTGATCCCCAAGGGAGAAAAAGAAAATCACTTAAAGAGATATAACTAAACCGATAATCTGAGAAACCTAATATCAGAATCACCAAAACTCACGTAATTAATAGAGTCCATGGAAAGCATGTTTGGTTCTGTTATTTCATGTTCTGAAGCAGCAACATTGCAGGTGATTTTCTGAAACATCTGTTGCTCTTCATATGGTGTATCCATTAAATTCCATAGCTCCAACAGAGAACTCGCAAGATCTTGGATCTGTAACAAGTTTTGGAGGTTAGAAGGTCTATATTTTAGGAAAAGGTCATGAGCTTTCTTTAAGCATCTGGAAATAAATTAAGATGCCACTTACTCTTTTCAATCGCTGGATTTTAACCTCTCGTAATCTTTGTATGGCATCTGATAGTCTATTAATAGTATCATTACTGATGCTTTTTGTTCCTTCTGATTCAACTAAACTGGGATGAACCTCATTTACTGTTTGATTAAAATCCAAGCCAAGCACCAAGCACAATGAGTTCAAAGCATTCAAATGGTCTAGAACCTGCTTCAGACGGTCACTCTGCAAGTAGGCAAAATATTAAGTAAAGCAAACCAAAGATCTCAAAGACAGGGAAGTGGGAGTGATGGTGTTGGAATATATAAATGAACAAGCAAGAATTTAACATAAATAGAATGCTGAAATACAGAAAAAATAATTTTGCATTTACCTTCTCCTTTTGAAGTGCCTGGAGATCTCTTTGCAAATCTTCAAGCTTTCTTAATGACAAATTAGTTTCATCCACTGCCATGTTTGAAGAGCTATATTCAGCAGGCATACATATTTCCGTTTGTATCTTCTGTATTTGTTCTAGAACTTCAACAAATTGGTTCCTTCTCTCGACTTTTCGTTTCTTCATCTCCTCTAGTTCTGGAAGAATGGCTCTGAGCTCTTCTTTCAAACTTCCGGGGATTTGATCAGACTGAAGAAGGGATGTGGAGTTATTTTAGTGATCTTGTGATTTTCGAAAATACGACCATGCTACCAGAAATCTATGGTTTCTAAGTTCAAATTACATATTTAAGGCAGATTGGTTTATGATCCCTCCGTCCCAACTAAAGCTTCACCTTTTACTCAAAAGGGCGTCCCATTACAAGCTTCACCTTTCCTAAAATGGTAAAAAATATGGGCCCCACTTGTCAACTGCACGCACTTTTTCCTCTCGGAGACTTGAATTCTGGGCCACACTTGTCAATCACACTCACTTTTTCCCCTCACACATTTAAATTGTGGGCCCAACTTGTCAATCCCACTCACTTTTCTCTACTCACAACCCCTTTCCTACACACCCTTTTTCTTATTTCTTGTGCCTCACCAAAATGGTGAAGCTTTAGCCGGGACGGAGGAAGTATATAAGATAATTCAGTTCCTCATAAAGACTCGTCGACAAAGATCCTCTATGATTGGGAATAAGTCGATAATTGCTACTACCTCTGTCGCAAAATGAATGACCAAAAAAATTTCAATTTTCTCTTGACTATTCAATCGGTCCTGCTTTAGCTACATTTACATTGTTGGATTGTTTATTTTTCAAAACTCAAAAGAGATATGTTAGTGTTACTATAACTAAGAACAAATGATAAGTTGACCGTCTCCCACAATTAAGGCATGACTTCATCATGCATGTAGAAGTTTCAACGTCAATTACATATCCCAAAACATTGGGATGAAAATCAGCCAATTTTTCTTACTTTTAACGAGTAAAAAGGGCTCAGAATAAGGTTATAACCAAATTTCAGAAAGGCACATGAATTATTAGGACAGATTTCGCCAAAACTTTTATCTCTTACCTGTCTAATATGTACTGGTCGCTCCCCCATTGAAGAACATATGGCTGCTAGCTCTGCTTCAGAATCAGCAATTGCTTGTCTTAGCTGAGCCCTACACCTGTTCGCCAGATCCACTTTTCTTCTGTACACTTCTAGACATTCTCGTTCAAGCTCAAGCAGCATTTTGTCCCTTTCAATGTTGGTCTCTCCAACTTCGTCCCATATAATCTGGTACACCAATTGTTCAATTTTATCACAACCAAAATAAGCTCAAACATAAAAAAATAAACATCTAGTAAAGTAAAGAAAATATGAATCTTTTATGGTCCATAGGGAAACCTGGAGCTCATATAGAAGAGATCCACACGTTGTTTCTACTTGCAGAAGGGGATCATTCTGGAGATCAGACATGTTGAAAAATTGTACCTGTCAACAAAATGTTTATGTAAGCCACCTAAGTATATGCACCACACATCGAAAACACCGGTGGCCAGAATTTCTTTTAGGTGACAGTCTTTTATCAAATTTTAGAAACTAGATTGCATTTATATAGGGAAAAACTTAAAAAACAATCATTGCAACTGTTTTGAAGTTCTGATAAGAACTAGACTATCATTTGCACATTTGTCTAAAAAAATGACATTAAGTATAAATTGCTTTTTGAATAAATTTGCTTTCCCAATTAGCAAGACCTTTAATGGATTAAATGAAGGCAAAACCCGTATTTTGGTCACTATAGAAATCATTTTGCAATGTCCTCATTCAAGTTTATTTTTTTGCAATGTCCTCATTCAAGTATACGATTTTTGCAATGTATTCAAGTTTATTTTTTTGCAATGTCCTCATACAAGTATACGATTTTTGCAATGTCCTCACTCCATAAACGGAGACGTCAATTTTTTTAATGGCAGAGGGGCACATGCTATCACTTGACTAACAGTCGTTATAAATTTAACTTTCCAGATCAAACACAACCACAAACTATCAAAAAGACCACACCATTTCATTTCCATTTCTTCAAATTCGTATAAAAACACCATTTTCTGATGGATTTTCAGTGACTGAAAGTCAAGTTTATAACGGTTGTTAGTCACGTGATAGCACGTACCCCTCTGCCGTTGAAAAAATTGACGTCTCCGTTTACGGGGCGAGGACAGTGCAAAAATCGTGTACTTGAATGAGGACAGAGCAAAAAAATAAACTTTAATGAGGACATTGCAAAAATATGGTTTCTTCAGATCAAAATATGGGTTTTGCCATGAATAGAGATTGTAGAATGTCAAGTGACCACTATGAACTTACAAAAGGAACTACCACTCTGAACAACCTTGAAAGTAAGGAGGTACCCTCAAAGTGGATAGCTGATGCTAAGAGCATTATCTTATCTTTTCAATTAAAAGATATCAAGAACTATGTTACCAAAAAATTGGAAGTTCTAAATATTAGGAATATAATATCATAATATTATATTCAAGTATATATTGTTATATATAGTTTAGGAAACTCAATCCTTGTATTAGATTATGAAGATTGTATAGATCTAGAAACCTTATAGGAGATTAACTCCTCCCATTGTAACCCTATAAATATGTACATCTAACAACATAATCAATTGAGTCATTCATATCAACTCTCTCTCGTGTATGAATTGACTTCATCTATCATCCTTTATTCTAATATGGTATCAGAGCAATAATATCCATAATAGGACTTCTCCGCCAAACCCTTAGCGGCAAAACCATAAAAGCCGTCCCACCATCAAAATTCTCTCTTTCTCCTTCATTTCAACCACGGACGTACGGGGACGTACGGTCCACTTTCCTTGGGTGCGATGGCAAAACCCATACCGCCCCACAACCAACCCGAGTTGCCATGTTCAAAACTGGCCTCCAACCACGGACGTACGGACCACTTTACTTGGGTGCGATGGCAAAACCCAAACCACCCCACAACCAACCCGAGATGCCATATTCAAAGCTGGCCTCCAACAACGGACGTACGGACCACTTTCCTTGGGTGCGATGGTAAAACCCAAAACGCCCCACAACCAAACCGAGTTGCCATGTTCAAAACTGGCCTCCGACCACGGACGTACGAACCACTTTTTTTTTCTGTCACAAACCCTACAGGAACACATCCGTCTCCACCCGCTACATCAAACCCGATTCATCTCATCATTCTTCAAGATTGGACTTATCCAAGGATCGTCCATCTTGCGGGAACATCTAATACTAAATGGTGAATGTACAGGATTAACAGCTTCTAAGGATTTTCCGAAGTGCATTCCATATTTATTGCCCTCACGGTCCTCAGTGACTGTCGAATTTGCAGCGTAGGTGTTTCTGATGATCGATATCATCAACTGATATTCTATATCTAGTATACCCTTCACAATTAATTTTTCATCACTTACAAATGTAACATACCCAGATCAGGAAGCCTTATCGAGAGGCGGGGGAGGAGGGTTTCTGGTACAAGTCAGGACTTGAGTGAACATACAAGTTCAAATTCCGAATAACCTTGATACATTATAAACAAATCCTCCAGCTTCTGAGTAGAAATGGAAGTTTCAAGAAAACACACCTAGCTTAAGTAAAGCTAGTTCAATCTATTCCCCACCAATTAACATAAAGAGAGACGAATCAGACTGCTTAAAAAATCAACAATAAAACAATAAATCCAAACCCTTAAACACAAAATCACTTCAAATCAAGTTAATCAGATTAGCTTTTCCGGTTGATCGATTTAAAACAAAAGCTATAATCTGATAATTTTACCCATTTCGTATGATTATGCCAGATTCAAAAGTGAAAGAGAAGTTGCATGAAATGTACCTGAAATTGAATCGTATGCGGGAGAGATTTGAAAGCGGAGTAGAGAGATTGTTGTTGACTGAGAGAGATCGGATTTGTTGAAAATGAAGCTAGATAGATAGTTGGGGAGGGAGGGAGGCGTTTTGAGAATTTGACCGTTGAAGATGAGTGTGTGTGTGTGTGAGAGAGAGAGAGAGAGAGAGAGAGAGGGGATTGGGATTTAATTTTGGGGGAACCAATTTAGAAATATTTGAATTTCAAATGTGGGGAGAGAGAGAAGTGGACATTATAAAAGTGACAGGGTACAAGACAAGATCAAAAAAGCTCAGCGAGAAATGTATGTGTCACGACGTCGTAACTGTTAACAATGTTTTTATTTTCTTTTTTTCTATAACCCTATAATACGGATAGGTATAAATACACGGCCCCAAAAAAATACACGGCCCGGGCATTTGACGAAATTACCCATTTATAAATAATTTTTTTTTTTTCATTTCAAATTCAATCAAACAGCCTCTTCCTCTCCCTCGCTCTCTCTCTCTTTCTCAGTACACACGACGACGAACACACCACGACCGACGAAGAATGGCTCGAGTAAAAATTCCGGCCGTCCCTGCTGGAGCTTCCGCCGCCGCTACCACCACTGCCATCGCCGCCGCCTCCGCTTCTACCACCGTGCCTGTAAAGAAGGTAATGCAATTTGAACGAAATTTAAACCTAATTTTACATTCCCAATGTCTAATTTTTTTTTTATTGCTTCAATTGATTTGGACGTCTTTCATTTCATGAACTGGTTTCTTCAATTTTATTCGACGTCTTTTTCTCATTTTTCTTCGTGTAATTTTTCTTTCTTCGATAATAACCAAACTGGAGAGGGGCACATTTCGTGTAACTCACACGAGATTAATTTCGTGTAAGTCACACGAGATTCATTTCGTGTAACTCACACGAAATGCATCTCGTGTAACTCACACGAAATGCATCTCGTGTGACTTACACGAAATGTGCCCAGTGTCGACTCTTTTCCTTTACATCGTTCATATTCATTTATAAATGCTAAATAGCTAATTTATTGTCTCTTATTTGTTTTTTTGTAGGCACGTGAACGTATGACCGCGTCAAACGAAAGAGGAAGGCCGAGACGACGGCGGCTAAGGTAGATAAACGAAGCAAAAGTATACATGATAGGACTATCGTGCGTGGGTCGAGCTTGAGATTCGGGAGGAGGTAGGAGATGATCATGATACGACTTTGCGGCTGAGCGGTGTGCGGCTGAGCGGGCGAAGCGGATTGATATTGATTCGATGATAGTGTTGAGGAGGATGGAGGAGATGATGAGGCATCTTCGATTCGGTGATAGTGGTGAGGAGGATGAGGAGGCGGAGGAGGAGGGTGGGGATGATGATGATGAGGAGGAGGAGGAGGAGGGATGATGATGATGATGATGATGATGAGGAGGAGGAGGGAGGAGGAGGAGGAGGAGGAGGAGATACATGATGTTAGACCTTTGAGGCATGGGAGGGGAGGGGAGGGATGTGGCTAGAGGGCGGGGACGGAGGAGGGCGGGGTGCGGGTGAGGTGCCACCATCATGGCGGCTCGAGTGACCCGAGGTGGCGGCCCGAGAGAATGTTTCACTTTTATACGGGTTTGGTGATCACAGAGCCCGAGAGATTTGGAGGGACTCCACTAGTGAGTCGGTGGTGACTTTTCATACGAGACTCGCAAAGATTCGCAAAAGTAAGATAATCATTTATGTTAATTTATTAAAATCTTGAAGTTGTTTGGCACACACTCTAAATATTCCATTAATTATACATCTCGTACTTTTCTCGATCTCGAGTATTGATTATATTTTTGTTTGGAATAAACAGGTTCAAGCGTGCTGATCTGGAGGCTACTGATAGAGACTGGCTGAACCTCGTTGATGCATCGGGCATCCGGCGGCTGCACGATGCCACCATTCGAGAGGCCTAACCATGCGGCGATGACGGCATTTTGGAACGGTGGTCTCCACGAGACTAACTCGTTCCACATGCCGTGGGGAGATGACCATTACGTTACACGACGTATCTCATATCACAGGTATGTTGTTATATATTATCAATTTCAAGACTATATTAACTATCTACATTCATCTCTTGTACTAAAATGTGTTATTTCATCTTCAATTTACGGTATCGGTTTGTGTAGGTGCACTGTTCGGCATCCGGATCCAGGTGCGACCTATCCGGCATCAGACACCTCGTTTTGGGCGCACTGGATACTTATTAAAGGATGTCCGGCGTCTCTTTTCTTCCCGTATACCGCACATGGCGATGCCCGGCGTGCTTCTGCGTATATCTGCACCTCTTGGGTTCCACGATGTTCGTGGACAAGAGTCGAGATAAGGTGCACTGCGGCTTTACCTTCCTTTATGCATGGATCTTGAGAGACTCCCCACTCTCTCCCGGGGATCGGCTACATTGGCTTATTTATACCGAGAGTTGGGGAAGGCGTCCGGATCCGGATGCAAGCGAGATGGAGTGGTTGTGCGACAACTGCTAGAGGTACATCTTACTCTACTCACTTTCTTTTTACTCTGTCGACTCCCCCTGTAATTACATGTTGCATTTGATTAGTATTTAATACTTTTTACATACATCTCGGGGTGGATATACGAGTACTTCCGGATTTCCGGCGACTTTCGACCCGCACTGGCGGCGAGGGCGGCCAGAGCCGTAGATGGTCACGTGCGATGCGGTGGGAGGGCATTGGATCATCTAGTGCGGTATCGCCGCACTCTTGACGGGATGCATGTTGATAGGGTGAGTTATTCATATTAAAGCTGTTTCAAATTGTTACACTCCTCCGTTATTATGTAGACTCGCCTAACAAAGTCTACTCGCGGGTTGCTTGGACTCCTTATGGTATTGGAGCGGACTCGGTGCCGGTTTCACACTTCGGGGTTATACGCTTTTGTGACATCACCGAGGCGTATATGCCCGATCGTGTTACCGGGCGGTTCGGGTACGACGAGAGGATCCCAGACGGCCCCGTGACTCCCACGAGATGTATTTTGTCAAAGGGTCGAAGGGATACCAAAAGGAGTATGGTGACGGAGATGATTTTGGGACGGGTGGGTGTTGTTCGACATGCATGAGTTCAGGCCCGTTCCCCGATGGGGGCCACCACTAGATACTACATCTTCTCCCGTGGCGATGATTATATGGAGTGGTTTCGGCTAGGAGTCATGTTCGGATATCTAATCCGATACACGATCCTCCCGTTGACATTCCACCTCCCCACCTCCCCCAGTTGATGTTCCACCGCGGCTGGGGTTGCGGCGATCGCAGATCTCATACTTCCATTAGTGACGGATGCGAGTCTCCCGAGTACGCCGAGAGATATACTTAGACGGGCACACGAGGGTTTAGGTCGTCTCATGTAGGAGGTCGCATTTATGTATTGTTGATTATGGAGTTTTGGTATATTTGTAGTGCGATTATGGAGTTGGATTTATTTTACGTAGGAAATGGATAGTTGTTGTTGTAATGGTATACCTGATTGTATTGTTGTTGTTTATGGAGTTATGGATTTGTAGTACTTGAATATGGAGTTATGGATTTGTTCTTTGTTGTTTATTTGGTGTTGTTTATTTGGTATTGACGGATGCGAGTATGAAATGGATAGTTCTTTGTTGTGTCGATTGTGTTGTTCTTTGTTGTTTATTTGGTGTTGTTGTTTACTTGGTCTTTGGTCTTGTTCGATGTGTCTCGTATGGATCCACACGAAACACGTCTCGTGTAGATCCACACGAGACACATCTCGTGTAAATCCACACGAGATGTGTCTCGTGTGGATCTACACGAGACACATCGAACAACAACAAAGACCAAAGTCATACGATGAAAAATTGTATACGAAATAAAAGTGTTAACAAGGATAAGCATATAATTCAAACATCCAAACATTCATAAAAGTGTTAACAAGGATAAGCATATAATTCAAAAACCATTACACATATACTATCCCCTACGTAATCTTTCTCTTCTTGCATCGGTATCCCGATCATAGAGTTTATTAAATCTTTGCTATCCTATCTCGGTATTGGAGGATCGGTTGACTTGCGGCTTGATCACAAAGCTGCTCCCTCCAAGTGTTCGGTGGTGGTGGAATTGGGTAATCATTGCACGACATGTGCGGTGCAAAAGTAATAACAGAGTTAAATACAACGAATTTAAGTAAGACACTTAAATATTACAAATATAGATGAGACAGTTAAGTATCATACCAATATAAAATGGTTTCTCACTTGTCCCACCACAGCTGTGTTTATCGGTGGTCCTACTCCCGTTGAGTACGATCATTTGGAAGACATAAGGCTGCCGCCGCTAGCCGAGTACGAAAGTAATGCCACATTATACCTCGTGGCAATGATGTGCACAAGATCTGGAAGGTCCATCCAATAAGTAGCGTCCGGCGCCGGCCGGACATAGCAAGCAATCCTACGTAAGAGTTCATCTACATTTATCCAAGTTAGAACTCTTTGATAAAGGTCTTGGCGAGCATTCACCTCATGGTAAGCGATCTGAGCGCACTTGAGCCCACATCTCCTCATCTCCGAATATACGTCTTCTACGGCTCTATAGCCACAATGTCCATCGGATGCCACATCTGATGCCTCCAATATATGGGATAATGAAAGGTGGAAAAGACCTCAAATACTTAGAGTTTGTATATACTAGTGTGATTGGGTGTCCATTTCCCTCTCCACGACCACGACCACGATCCCGTCCTCGTCCTCGACCTCGCCCTCGACCTCGCCCTCGACCCCGTCCTCTCCCACGACCAGGAAGCGGCTAGTGGTGGATGAGACGTAGGAGTACTAGCAGGGGTAGATGGTGTGGGTTACGAAGCGATTTCCATTTGTGCGTGGACTCAGAACTCGCTTGGGTTGATGCAATGAATGCGGATCTAGACTGAAATAGGGCAAAGAAAAGAGTGAGAAGCATTCATACTATCAACATGCAAATCAAATACATCAAGAACTTAATTGAAATGTGAGCCACAAATGAATGAAGATCTATACCCTTTGCTAGTCGAGGATGGTGTAACGGGGACTCCAAAAAGTTGTTAGTATGCTCCCAATCGACGGTTCTCTGGAACTTCCGGTCAGGGTTTATTCGCCTTTGAAATATGATCGGCTCGTAAGCATCTCTTGTTTGGTGATTTAGCCCTTCTTCCATCGTTTTGAATAACTTTCTCCTTACCGGTTCGAGTGCTTTCTCAAATTTATTCAACATAGCTTGAAAATTGTCTTTATTTATTGAAGGCTCGAGATGGAGGGTTGTCTACTTCAATATCCAACTTCTTCCAAAAATCATGAATCGAGGCCGGCTCAATCCGTCCCCACAGTCCTCTATCCTTGCAATCTCGTGACTACATGGAAGTCCATGTGTTCGCTGTAGTAACACCCGCAGGCATCCTCGGTGATGACATTACCCCATTACGACCCCGCTTGATTTTACGAAGTCGACCCCGCTCTTGTCGATAATGCGCAAGGCTTCCGTTGACACTTTAGTCAATATGTTGTGATACATATTACGGGTCCTCAAATCAATTGGAGTTACGGTCTTTGATCTATTCATACCTGTTTGATATTTTTAGTTGGATATCGAAGATCTTATGAGCCTTTTTGAAGATTGTGTCAAAAGTAGAAGAAGCACTCCCAATGCCTTCTTCAACTGTTATGCTCACCCTCGATCCTGTTTGTGGTATGGGTCCCAAAGTGTGGTAACACATCCGTGTGCATGGACGAGAATATTCGAGAGTATGGAGTAATCCATGTATCGCGGAGGTAATCCAATAATACGGGATAAGATATGAAACGGTCACTGAAAGCCCTTGCCAACGTTCGTTCCATTCGCCGGAGGTAGGGGCGAGAGATTGCATAATTGAAACTCCTCATGAATGATTACGCAAATCCTCGCTACATGTAATTTAAGTAATTATATATATTATAAACAAAGAAAATCAATAAATAAGTAAATAAGTAAATAAATAAATACTGTATGACTCAATCCATGCCTTCTAACATTGACTTCGATATGCCTCCGACACAAGAAGTGTGCGGTGTCGGGAAAAAGCTGTACGGAGCGCCGATAAAACCCAATTCACGATCGGTGACAAAAGCTGTTGGCAAGCGGGGAGGTGTAAACAGTGTGCAAATTGTCCAATGCCCATTTGTAATCATCCGCACTCGATACTTGAGGAACGCATACGCTATTGTGAAATTATGCCGGTGGAAGTAAATCCTACAAAGCTGCAAGAAGTACAGTCCATAGCAGTTGGTGTTGTAAGTGCAATCACCTTGTACAACATATGGAAAACAGTTTAGCATCTTCATTGCTAATGGGTGAGAGAAGAATATATCGCCGATCATGCCACTCTCAGCGTCTTCCCTCGTGTAGTATGTATATTCATGATCTACGAGTAATTTAAGGAATTGTTGTAGCGGGGTCCTTCCTTGTCGTTCTTTTTCTCTATATTTTGTGATGGCATTGCGGACGTGCATCGGAGTGCTCACATTCTTCTCATCGTTCATCTTTAACATTGCAACTATGTCATTTGGACGCAATGAACATTCACTTGCCCTACACACAACGTCATATTCGGCACCTGTCAATTTCCCGAGAGGAAAACCTTCCGGATACAAAGGAAAGTCATGATTATGCATACCATTCCTTACAACATAACCCCATAACCCATCATCCCTCCTTTCTTTGGCATATAGTTTAAAACTACACTCTCTCTTCTTGCTACTACTCTTCTTTATATTCTTAGATCTTAGAGACTGTGATATCCACCAAAATGACATATTATCATCGCATAAGCTAGTTTATTTCCAATTCTATTCTTCGAGTTACGTATAACAAGGTGTATATTTCGACGCCTCGCGATTTCCCGTACATGTGCAAGAAGCGCATCCTGTTTGGAAATAATTCGATGTCGTGAATTCATCAGCGATATCCGGAAATGGACCTGCAAAATACGGTACCGGTCGGTTTCAAAGCTCCGGTAAGTATATATTTCGTGTATAAATACACGACATAGTTGATACATCTCGTGTTAGTGTACACGATATGTAGCAACTATGCGTGTATTTTTACAGAAATTATCTCCGTCCAAGATGGAATTTTGATTTCGATTTTGATCACAATACAAAACAAAAGATTAAGAACTTACTTCATATAAGCTTGGATCATTAAGACTTGGAGAATGATGATGTGGAGGAGAATTTGGTGAGATTCCTTCTTCTTCATCAAGGACAAATTCTATATCATCAAGGTTAATATTTTCATAAGAATCCATGCTATGATCATAGAAGCTTGGATCATTGAAACTTGGAGAATGTTCATGTGGAGGATAATTTGGTGAGATTCCTTCTTCTTCATCAAGGACAAATTCTATATCATCAAGGTTAATATACTCATAAGAATCCATGCTATGATCATTGATTTTTGGAGAATGTTGGGGAGAATTTTGTGAGGAATCCATGCTATGAACTTAGAGATTGATTTTTTGAATAATAATGGGGTTTATGGTTTACATTCGAGAATAGGTTTGTTTTAAGGAATTATAAACGGCGAATTCAACGCAGCTCGTTTTGAAGGGTTACAGGATTTTAAACCTCTCGTGTACATTAACACGAGATAGAAGCATATATTTCGTGTGTTTTTACACGAGAGGTATAAATTATAAATGGCTGCCTATTTATTTTTTTTTAATTTTTTTCTACATTCTAAATGTCATTTAAAGTGTTTTTCATCTCTATGAAAATACTCAAAATCCAAATGGAAATTGAGTTACAAATATGTGCCATTATTTAGGGTTTTACGTGTCCCGATCTTGCCAAAAATGGTATACGGATACCTCGTTTATTTTTTTTTAATTTTTTTCTAGATTCTAAATGACATTTAAAATGTTTTTCATCTACATGAGTTTCCTCAAAATCCAAATGGATATTGAGTTACAAATTTTTGCCATTTTTTAGGGTTTTTAGGGTTTTCTGTGTCCCGATCTTGCCAAAAATGGTATACGCCTACCTCGTTTAATTTTTTTTTATTTTTTTCTAGATTCTAAATGACATTTAAAATGTTTTTCATCTACATGAGTTTCCTCAAAATCCAAATGGATATTGAGTTACAAATATTTGCCATTATTTAGGGTTTTTAGGGTTTTACGTGTCCCGATCTTGCCAAAAATGGTATACGGCTACCTCGTTTATTTTTTTTAATTTTTTTCTACATTCTAGATGACATTTAAAGTGTTTTTCATCTACATGAGTTTCCTCAAAATCCAAATGGAGATTGAGTTACAAATATTTGCCATTATTTAGGGTTTTTAGGGTTTTACGTGTCCCGATCTTGCCAAAAATGGTATACGGCTACCTCATTTATTTATTTTTAATTTTTTTCTAGATTCTAAATGACATTTAAAATGTTTTTCATCTACATGAGTTTCCTCAAAATCCAAATGGATATTGAGTTACAAATTTTGCCATTTTTTAGGGTTTTAAGGTTTTACGTGTCCCGATCTTGCCAAAAATGGTATACGCCTACCTCGTTTATTTTGTTTTGATTTTTTTCTAGATTCTAAATGACATTTAAAGTGTTTTTCATCTACATGAGTTTTCTCAAAATCCAAATGGAGATTGAGTTACAAATTTTTGCCGTTTTTTAGGGTTTTTAGGGTTTTCTGTGTCCCGATCTTGCCAAAAATGGTATACGCCTACCTCGTTTAATTTTTTTTATTTTTTCTAGATTCTAAATGACATTTAAAATGTTTTTCATCTACATGAGTTTCCTCAAAATCCAAATGGATATTGAGTTACAAATTTTTGCCATTTTTTAGGGTTTTTAGGGTTTTCTGTGTCCCGATCTTGCCAAAAATGGTATACGACTACCTCGTTTAATTTTTTTAATTTTTTTCTAGATTCTAAATGACATTTAAAATGTTTTCATCTACATGAGTTTCCTCAAAATCCAAATGGATATTGAGTTACAAATTTTGCCATTATTTAGGGTTTTTAGGGTTTTACGTGTCCCGATCTTGCCAAAAATGGTATACGCCTACCTCTTTTAATTTTTTTAATTTTTTTCTAGATTCTAAATGACATTTAAAATGTTTTTCATCTACATGAGTTTCCTCAAAATCCAAATGGATATTGAGTTACAAATTTTGCCATTTTTTAGGGTTTTTAGGGTTTTACGTGTCCCGATCTTGCAAAAAATGGTATACGCCTACCTCGTTTAATTTTTTTTTATTTTTTTCTAGATTCTAAATGACATTTAAAATGTTTTTCATCTACATGAGTTTCCTCAAAATCCAAATGGATATTGAGTTACAAATATTTGCCATTATTTAGGGTTTTAGGGTTTTACGTGTCCCGATCTTGCCAAAAATGGTATACGGCTACCTCGTTTATTTTTTTTAATTTTTTTCTACATTCTAGATGACATTTAAAGTGTTTTTCATCTACATGAGTTTCCTCAAAATCCAAATGGAGATTGAGTTACAAATATTTGCCATTATTTAGGGTTTTTAGGGTTTTACGTGTCCCGATCTTGCCAAAAATGGTATACGGCTACCTCATTTATTTTTTTTTAATTTTTTTCTAGATTCTAAATGACATTTAAAATGTTTTCATCTACATGAGTTTCCTCAAAATCCAAATGGATATTGAGTTACAAATTTTGCCATTATTTAGGGTTTTTAGGGTTTTACGTGTCCCGATCTTGCCAAAAATGGTATACGGCTACCTCGTTTAATTTTTTTTAATTTTTTTCTAGATTCTAAATTACATTTAAAGTGTTTTTCATCTACATGAGTTTCGTCAAAATCCAAATGGATATTGAGTTACAAATTTTGCCATTTTTAGGGTTTTTAGGGTTTTACGTGTCCCGATCTTGCCAAAAATGGTATACGCCTACCTCGTTTAATTTTTTTTAATTTTTTTCTAGATTCTAAATGACATTTAAAATGTTTTTCATCTACATGAGTTTCCTCAAAATCCAAATGGAGATTGAGTTACAAATATTTGCCATTATTTAGGGTTTTTAGGGTTTTACGTGTCCCGATCTTGCCAAAAATGGTATACGGCTACCTCGTTTATTTTTTTAATTTTTTCTAGATTCTAAATGACATTTAAAATGTTTTTCATCTACATGAGTTTTCTCAAAATCCAAATGGAGATTGAGTTACAAATTTTGCCGTTTTTAGGGTTTTTAGGGTTTTACGTGTCCCGATCTTGCCAAAAATGGTATACGCCTACCTCGTTTAATTTTTTTTATTTTTTTCTAGATTCTAAATGACATTTAAAATGTTTTTCATCTACATGAGTTTCCTCAAAATCCAAATGGATATTGAGTTACAAATTTTTGCCATTTTTTAGGGTTTTTAGGGTTTTACGTGTCCCGATCTTGCCAAAAATGGTATACGGCTACCTCGTTTATTTTTTTTATTTTTTTCTAGATTCTAAATGACATTTAAAATGTTTTTCATCTACATGAGTTTCCTCAAAATCCAAATGGATATTGAGTTACAAATTTTGCCATTATTTAGGGTTTTTAGGGTTTTACGTGTCCCGATCTTGCCAAAAATGGTATACGCCTACCTCGTTTAATTTTTTTAATTTTTTCTAGATTCTAAATGACATTTAAAATGTTTTCATCTAAATGAGTTTCCTCAAAATCCAAATGGATATTGAGTTACAAAATTTTGCCATTATTTAGGGTTTTTAGGGTTTTACGTGTCCCGATCTTGTCAAAAATGGTATACGGCTACCTCGTTTATTTTTTTATTTAAAGTGTTTTTCATCTACATGAGTTTCCTCAAAATCCAAATGGAGATTGAGTTACAAATATTTGCCAATTAAAGGGTTTTTAGGGTTTTATGTGTCTCGTATCTTGCTGGTATACATCTCGTGTTGATACACACGATATACATCTCGTGTATATCCACACGATACACATCTCGTGTGGATCTATGCGAGATGAGTGAAGAATTACGAAACCCATTACCAAAACAGCAACAACCATCATCATCATCAACACTAAACAACCGATTACCAAAACCTGAATATTCAATCAAATGAAAGGGCCCTTTTAATGGTGGACGGAGATAAATCTCGTGTAAAATCACACGAGATTATTCTCGTGTGAGTTCACACGAGATAAACTGAAAAGAGAGTTCCTCTACTGGACGCATCAATGGCGTCACTAACAATTCAAATCAGAACCTCCTTTTCCAACAATCAATGATCCAATTACTTCAAACCCTTTCAACAAAAGTGTCCTCAAATCATCTGCACGGAAAAAATTCAACTAAATCAATCACAAACGCACAGGCAAACAAAGAATCAGATTATTGGGAGTTAGGGTTACCTGATTCTCTGACGAAATCGGGTGAAAAGGGGTCGGAGGGGTGGGTGTGAATGCACTTGAAGGTGGATATTAATGTGATGGGAGAGACGAAGGGAGAACCTATCAACCATTGGAGACCTGCTTCGTTGTTGATGATGATATCGTTCGCAGTGTCCATGGTGAACGATTGAAATTTTTCTGCGAGGTGTGTCGTGTGATTCTACACGTGATAAAGGCATTGATATCGTGTAGAATCACACGAGACGGAAGGGCAAAATTGGAATATACCGTTCTCTGTATTTTTCGGGCCGTGTATTTAGTATTTACCCTATAATACTCTGCACTCTATTTTATTTTTTAAACTTAGTAGTAGGGGTGGGCAAATCCGTCCATCGGCTCGCGAAGTCCGCAAGCCCATAAGGCTCGTGCCCGCAAGGCCCGCGCCCGCAAGGTTTTTAACCCTGCTGGGCTTGACTGCTTGAAGGCCCGCAGGGGTTGGACTGAGATCGGACTTTTATAGTTCTTCGGCCCGTTAGGCCCGGTCCAGCCCGCATCATTCAGACATTAGGGGTAGCAATTGTTACTTTGCTGGCAGATCGAGTGTAGTTGGTTATATATGGAGGGAAAAGTCAATTTTTGGATTGTAGTTTGTTGTAGCAAACACACACTTTATACATTCAACGTATAAATACAGTAATCTTCATGTAATTTGTAACACAATTTAGATCAATATGAAGACATGTTCTCTCTCAAGCTCTAATAAATACTTCTATCTCATCATTTCCTCATGGCTCATTGTGTTTTTAGGTTTTATCTGAATTGATATGATCTTTTAGTTCTTGCAGTTTGTAAAACTTTTCCTGCATTCACTTATGTCCATTTGATTTTAAGGCTCATTGTCAAATTATTATACATGTTGACAGGCAGGCAAAGATGGGACAGAGTGAGATGAGAGTGAGAGTGGGAGTTGGAGTTGGAGTTGGAGTTGGTAAAGACTCATTACAAAATATTGTAATGTTAAATTGTTAACTTTATGAATTTATTTCTTTTGAAGTTGAAATTTGTAATTTTAAATTTGGGACTGCTTCAAATATTGTAATGTTAAATTGTTAACTTTATGGCAATTATTTTGATTTTGATTTTGAAGTTGAAATTTGTAATTTAAATTTGGGCCCGTCAAGTCCGAGCCCGCTTAATGCCAGTATAAAGCCCGCAAAAGCCCGCATGAAGCCCGCTATGTTGGGCTCTTGAAATTGAAGCCCGCAACTAAATGGGCCCATATCGGACTTTGTCAAAGCCCGCGGGTTTTAGGCTCACACACACCCCTAAAACTTAGTACTCCCTCATCCGTAGCAAGATTTCTATCAAATTTTTTACACGTTTATTAAGAAAATATATATACAAAAAGTAAACATTGACAAGTGGATTCAGAATATAATTGTTCAAAATACTATTAATTATTTAGGTGGTAAAAAATAGAGTAGCAAGTATTGATGTTTTTGTATTATATTAAAAGAAGAGGGTAGAAGCGTCGAAAAGACTATTCACTATTTTTCATTTTGAAAATAAAACAAATTAGGACTTTTGATCTAAAACGTACCAAAAGAAAAAAAGGATTCTTGATATGAGACGAAGAAAATACTATACATCATCAACAACAACAACAACAATAAAGTCTTAGTCTCAAACTAATTTGGGATCGGCTAACATGAATCATCATATGTCATCGTAAAAAAAGGTTGTTGAAAAAATTAAAAAAAAATATTAAAAATAATAATAATAATAATAAATAAATAAATAAAAATAATAATAATTAAAAAAAAATCAACCCCCACATGAATTTTTGCCCTCCACTCCGTCCTCTTCAACATCATACTTTCATCCACTCCAAGTAAACTCATATCATTTTCAATTACTCTAATTCAAGTTTGTTTGGGTCTTCCCCTACCCCTCGTCATTTTATCATTTCTCCACTGATCCGGCCTCCTAACCGGTGCATCACTCGGTCTCCTTCTCACATGTCCAAACCACCTTAGACGATTTTTTCTCATTTTATCTTCAATGGGCGCAACTCCTACTTTATCTCTGATCACCTCATTCCCCAATCGATCATTTCTTGTATGACCGCACATCCATCGAAGCATACGCATCTCCGCCACATTCATCTTATGCACGTGACACTGTTTCACGGCCCAACATTCGGTGCCGTAAAGCAATGCCGGCCTAATTGTCGTGCGGTAGAATTTTTCCTTTAATCTATTGGGCATGCCGCGATCACATAGAAACCCTGTGGCACTCTTCCACTTCAACCAACCTGCTTTAATCCTATGAGCCACATCTCCATCTAATTCTCCATCATTTTGGATAATGGATCCAAGATAGCGAAAAAACTCAGAAGCTTGGATAATATTTCCATCAAATGTGACCGCCCCTGCCTCCCTACTTCCAACTCTGCTAAACTTACACTCCAAATATTCAGTCTTGCTTACCTTAATCGAAAACCTCGAGATTCCAAAGTGTGTCTCCACAACTCCAATTTACTTTCCACACCCTCTCTTGTCTCATCAATCAGCACAATATCATCTGCGAGCAACATACACTTTGGTATATCATCTTGAACTGACCTCGTCAATTCATCCATTATCAAAGCAAAAAGAAAGGGGCTAAGTGCGGAACCTTGATGCACTCCAATCTTTATAGGAAACTCTTCAGTCTTCCCAACACTAGTCTGTACACAAGTACTAACTCCATTATACATGTCCTTGATAATATCAATATATTTATTTGAAACACCCTTCTTTGCTAATGCCCACCAAAGTACCTCTTTTGGCACTTTATCATACGCCTTCTCCAAATCAATGAAAACCATATGCAAATCTTTCTTTTGATCCCGATATTTCTCCATTGTTTGTCTCATAAGATATATTGCCTCCATAGTCGATCTTCCCGACATAAACCCAAATTGATTCTCCGAAATATCCACAATTTTTCTCAGCCTTTGTGCAATCACTCTTTCCCAAATTTTCATAGTATGGCTCATTAGTTTGATCCCCCGATAGTTGGCACAATCTTGGACATCACCTTTGTTCTTATACAAAGGGATCAGAGTACTCTTCCGCCACTCCAATGACATTGTGTTAACTCTCCATATCTTGTTAAAAAGAGTTGTTAACCAATCTATTCCCCTCTCCCCGAAACATCTCCAAATCTCAATTGGTATACCATCCGGTCCTACAGCTTTCTTCAATATCATCTTTTTCATTGCCATTTCCACTTCACTCTTTTGAATTCTCCGCATAAAATCTCGATTAACCATACTCGAAGAGATATTTAAATCTCCAATATCCTGCTCTTGACCACCATTGAACAAGGTATCAAAGTACGAACTCCATCTATTTTTTATCTCTTTATCCCCGACTAGAACTCTTTGGTATACATCCTTCACACATTTAACCGCCCCAATATCTCGTGTCCTCTTATCCCTCATAAGAGCGAGTCTGTAGATGTCCTTTTCCCCTTCTTTTGTATCCAACTTATCATAAAGTTTCTGATTCACCTTTGCACTTGCGTCTCTTACTGCTTTCTTAGCATCTCTTCTAGCTTTCTTATATTTCTCATAGTTCTTATCGCTTCTACATTTTCCCAATAATTTGTAGCATTCTCGCTTGCCCTTTATTGCTTGTTTTACTTCTTCGTTCCACCATGATGTGTCCTTACTTGGTGGCCCATTTTCTCTAGATTCTCCAAGGACTTCTTTCGCCACCTCCTTTATGGTATGTACCATCTTAGTCAAAATCGAATCTATATCCGTATCCTCCATATTATCCGACCAAATACCGGTATCGACCATCTTAGCTACAAATTTCTGTTGATTCTCCCCTTGAAGTCTCCACCACTTGATTCTAGGGTCTACCTGTGGTTTTCTCTTCCTCGAAATTCTCTTACTTCGAAAATCAAGTACCACCATTCTATGTTGAGTTGCTGTGCTCTCACCCGGAATAACCTTGCAATCTGTATAACTCTTCCTACAAGTATTTCTTATCAAGAAGAAGTCAATCTGACTCGCATTACCTCCACTCCTATAGGACACTAAGTGAGATTCTCTCTTCTTGAACCAAGTGTTCATTATACTCAAGTCATATGCCAACGCAAAGTCCAGATAGTATTTCTTGCTTCATTCCTCTCCCCAAAACCAAAACCTCCATGTATGCTCTCAAAGCCATGTCGACTAGACCCCACATGCCCGTTCAGATCACCACCAATCACTAATTTCTCACCACTAGGTACTCGTTGCACTACCTCCTCCAAATCTTCCCAGAACACTTGTTTAATAGATGCATCCAACCCTACTTGTGGTGCATAGGCAAAAATAATAGTTATAATCTCATCACGTATCACCAGTTTAATGCCATAATTCGATCACTCTTCCTATACACTTCCACCACATCATTAATATACTCCTTATCAATAATGATACCCACTCCATTTCTACCCTTATCCTTTCCTGAGTACCAAAGCTTAAAACCCCAAGGCGATATTTCTTTTGCTTTCTCTCTAACCCACTTAGTTTCCTGTAGACACATTATGTGAATCTTCCTCCTCCTCATAACTTCCACCACCTCTGCTGATCTCCCTATCAAGGATCCATTGTTCCAAGTTCCAAAGCGCATCCCACTACCCTTACACCTACCATGGACTAGCTTCTTTACCCGCACTCGTCCGCAATGCGGGAACCCTTGCATATTTGACACCACCCCTGGGCGAAGAGATGGCGCGTCGCTTCCGGGCGACGACCTAGCAACCTTTGAATACTTATCACTACACCCAGGTCTTTGAAGTGTAGCGCGTTGCTGCTGAGGAAACGCCCCAACGATACTTATATTTAGATTCATGTCATGATAATGTGACAAAATTTTACGCTGGCTGTCACATGCCTACCGCAACCCTCACCCTTTATCCTGACTTGGGACAGGCAAGGATAAATCCTATATTATTATTTTTTTCTCAAATAATTCTTTTTTAAAAATTTATTTTTCAAAATAACTCACTTTTCAAACTATTTTCCAAAATGATCACTTTTTGAAAACTCGCTACACAGTGTAGCGAGTTTGATGTAATTAGGATTTTCCATTTTGTAATTAATCACTGTAATTAAGTAAAGAAGAACTCGCTACACCGTGTAGCGAATTTGACCGGTCACAGTCAAAATCGCTACACCGTGTAGCGAGATCTCAAAAATCCCATTTCCCCTTTCCGACTTACAGTCTGATCATTAGAAAAAAAAAACTAAGATCAGCCGCCGGTGGAAGAAGAAAGAGAGAAGAATGAGACATTTTGTTATTGTTATTTTCATCAAATTCAAGCTTTTCATCACCAAAATTTCGTTATTGTAAGTTTATATTCATGTTTTTTACTTCATTTTGTGTTGATTTTGCTTGGATTTGAGTATTTGTTTACTTGCAATTTAGGTTTATTCAACTCAATTGTTGATATATTTTGAACTCAATAGTTAGTATACTTTGATATTGAGTATTTGTTTACTTTCAATTTAGGTTTATTCAACTTAATTGTTGATATATTTTGAACTCAATTGTTAGTATACTTTGATATTGAACTCAATTTTGCCGTTATTTTCATCAAATTGTAAGTTTACATTCATATTTTTAACTCAATTGTTAGTATACTTCAACTCAATTTAGGTTGATATTGAACTCACTTAGTGTTGTTATTGAACTCAATTTTTGGTATATTTGAACCCAATTGTTGATATATTTGAACCCAATTGTTGGTATATGTAAACTCCATTTTTGGTATATTTGAACTCAATAATTGGTATATTTGAACACCATTGGGGTATATTTGAAAGTTTGGAGTTTTGAACTCAATTTGTGACTCAATTTTGAAGAAGTAGAAGTATTTGCTATTGATGTTTCAAAGTCTATATTATCCGATTGTGGCTTTGCTGGAGCTCATTACGTAGGGATGATTCAATACGATTTTGGGTTGCTGGAGGCCTTGATCGAGAAATAGCATCCGAAGACTCATTCATTCCACCTCCCGGTTGGTGAGATGACGATCACCGTAGAGGATATCGGCATAATTTTCAGGTTGCCGATTGATGGGGATGCTATTACTGATGCTGACATCCCAGCACTTGTAGACTGGCGGGATGTATGTCAACAGCTTTTAGGGGCTGTCCCATCTCCCGGAGATATGGATGGAGTAGTCTAAAGCTACGGTAGATCACGAGCCAATTTCCACACTTCCATGACCTAGATGATGATTCCCCCCAGGACCTTGTTGATATGTACGTACAGGCATATATCATGCTCGCCTTGGGTTCTACGGTCATGCCCGATCGTACGAACAACAAGGTTAAGTTGTGTTATCTCCCTCTGCTTGGGGACGTTTCGAGGGTGTGCCAGTACAATTGGGGAAGTGCGTCGCTGGCTTTTCTATATCGAGAGCTGTGTAGTGCGACTAACCCTGTGACGAAACAGTGCAGAGGATTTCTCAACATTCTACAGGTATGTTTACCTCATTTTAATGTTCATTATGCTGTTGTTTTTAAGTTTGATTTCAAATTATCGGCATTATTTATAGTATTTGATATAGATTTTATTGATATAGATTTAGGCTTGGGAGCGGTTGCTGTTGTGGGTATTTTTCAGCATGGTGACATCTTCAGTTGATCCTGCATATCAAGATTTTATTTCTCTGTAAGTATTGTTTTAATATTTACTTATTTAATATTTACTAAAATCTTTATTCTTATTTTCCAGTAATTAAGAGAGAAATGCGGGATATTCTCCAGCACGTTCAACACACCTTCAACGGCTAGAGCGACTTGGTCTCACGGAGGTTGAAAGGATAAGCCTATATCCCGAGATTGTAGGAACAATATTTGACTCTTTCATACTTAATTATATTTAAGGGGAAATGGAGACGGAACATACACTAAGGCTCATACGCACACACACTCTACACACATGCTCTTGTAATCCTCTCCATTATCTTCCAAAGTTGTATTCGTGATCATTATAGTGAAACTTTTAAGGTTGGAGACCTAACTCCCGGGGTTTTTTCCAAAGAGGTTATCACCTCCAAGGTTTTCCTCGTTAACAAATCGTGGTGTCATTATTTCTTTTTTATGCTTTTTGTTCCATATAGTCGAATTCCATAGTCCCCTCCTTATTGTTCAATCCACACACTAATCAAAGTTAAGATTCTACTCTATTGTTTTTTCTACCAAAACAATTTGGCGCCACCGAGAGGCCTCGTGGTTTATCGGTTATTTGGATCATTTCCTAAGCAAATTCATTATGTCTGCGCACCCACCAATGTATCCGCGCCGGCAGAGTCCTGCTGTTGCTCCAACATCGGGAGGTAGAACCGGCTTGTTGCCGCCACCTCCTCAAACCGGACCTCGGCAAACTCAACCTACGAAGACTCCACAAAAGGGAACGACCTCTTCCAATGTAGATGCCGACATCCGGAGTATCTACGACCAAGTTGAATCGGAGAATTTGGACCAACAAGACAGCAATTCGAAGGTTGGCGATTCCATGATTAAGATGCGAAAGATCAACAGTTCATCACATCTCGGCTTGACAACATATCGCCATTACGTGCGAGGAACCTCAACTTCGACAACACCGAAGGACCTACACTTGAGTGAATTTATTCCGATGGGTAGTCCGCCTCAAACTCGTCGGTGACATCCTTAATGATGTCAACATCTTTGCCAGGGGACACCACGATGACGCCACCTTCGTAGGATACACTCCGTTCATCCCATTCATCGACAACACAAGCGTCACAACTACTACGAGACAACTCTGGTTTGCTAAATAATCTTTTCAATAATAATAATTTCAATCGTATTCCTATGGCTGACCCTTTTGCGGGAAACCCACTAGCCAAGCAGATGCGGGATCTCGAGAGAGCGATAATGAACGTGCCGGCGTAACTCCTCCAATCCAATCGGTGACTCAAAGCGCTACGGATCAATCCCGGTTTGTCCCAACAATTGCAAATGTTGACATCCCGAAGCGATTCGATGTACCATCTATGAAGTTGTACGACGGTACCACGGATCGAGAAGAACACGTTGCCCACTATCAAGAAAAGATGGACATCATCCATATTCCTCTTCAATTCGGGAGGCCTTCTTATGCGGGGATTTGGATCAACCTTGTCTGGACCAGCCCTCAAATGGTTGATTAGGCAACCTCTAGGTTCAATTGGTTCTTACGCCCGGCTTATCAACATGTTCTATAACCAATTCTCATGCGATCGACAATTTGAAAGGTTGACAAGTGATCTCTACAATGTGACCCGGCGGCCTAATGAAACTTTAAAGGACTATGTCCACCGGTTCAATAAGGAAGTGCTAGAAATTCCCAATCTTGACATGTCGACGACCACGAAGCATTCAAAATGGGGGTGAAGAAGGATTCACGGTATTACCGAGATTTGGTGATTACTCCTTATAAGCGGTTGGAAGAAGTCGGGAGCGGGCGGTGAGATTCATAAGGCCCGGAGGAAGACGAGGCTGCGAAGATCGAAATCCTCATCCAAGATGTCGACATATGACAACCCAGACGAGAAGAGCTGAGATCGTCCCATCGCAGGAACAACCGTTCCAATCCTTATCAGAGAATTGACACTAGCAAAATTAATTCAATAGAAGGTGAGGATGAAGATAATGATAATGTGCCTAACATTTACGATTATTGTTTCTCTGTTGACATTTCGGGTATACTGCGTGCAATGGGCCACCTTGGGGACAAAGCCGGATGGCGAAGAAGACGGATAAAGCCACGGGATGGCGTGACAAATCAAAATGGTGCGCTTACCATGAAGACTTTGGACATGTCACCGAAGATTGCATCGCATTAAGAAAGGAGATCAGTTACTTGCTCTCGAAAGGACATCTTAAGGAGTTGCTGGGATCCAGAAAGAAGAAGGCTGAAAATGCGGAAGCTCCTCATAAAGCCGAGAGACCAGTCTCTCCCCCAGCGTCAACAAAGGTGATTAATTTCATTAGTGGAGGTTCAGAAATATGTGGAACATCCTATTCTGCTGCAAAACGACATGCTAAGGAGTTAAAGGAGGAAAAACCAGAAAGACAGCCCAGGATGCCGACACCTTGCCAGGATCCAATCACCTTTGATGAAAGCGACCGAGATAATTTGCTGGAACCCCATCACGACGGTCTAGTTATTTCCTTGCAGATCGCCAACTGTACAATCCGGCGCATCCTAGTTGATGGGGGTAGCTCTGTTAATCTTATCATGTTGGGCACCCTTAAGGAAATGAACATCCCAGAATCGGAGATCATTAAAAAATCCTCAGTGCTGGTAGGCTTCAGCGGTGAAGTCAAAGAAACGGTGGGGGAGATAAAGCTTCCAATATACTCGAAGGGTCTCAATACCATGGAACGATTGTGCGTAATTGATTGCGCAACATCTTACAATGTCATTCTTGGAAGACCGTGGATTCATGGAATGAAGGCCGTACCCTCCACTTACCATCAATGTGTGAAGTTCCCAACACCTTGGGGTGTCGCTAAGATTTACAGTGATCAACAGGTGGCCAAGGAATGTTATAAAACTTCAATGAAGGCGTCGACATCTCCAAAACAAGCATAGCAATTACCGAAGAAAGTACGTGAAGTCACGGAAGCCGGGGAGGATGATGTGAAAGAAGTATTGCTAGACCACTTCCAACCCGGACATGAAAGTACTTATAGGGCGACATCCCACCAAAAATAGAAGAAAAGCTTGTGGACCTATTAAGAAGCGAGAATAAAGAGTTTTGCTTGGAAACATGATGACATGACGGGCATCGGCAAAGATGTTATCACTCACAAACTTAACATAGATCCTAGCTTTAAACCAGTACACCAGAAGCGTAGGAAGTTTGCAGAAACCAGAAACCAGATCATCAAGGAAGAGGTAGAGCGCCTACTCAAAGCCAACATGATACGAGAGGTCGACTATCCAAGATGGTTAGCAAACGTGGTTGTGGTAGAGAAGAGAAACGGGAAATGGCGAGTCTGCGTCGACTTCACAGACCTGAATAAAGCCTGTCCAAAAGATCCTTTCCCTTTGCCACACATAGACTCGTTGGTTGATGCCACTTCTGGACATGAGCTCCTCACATTCATGGACGCATCCTCAGGATTTCAACAAATCCAGATGGAACCATCTGACCAAGAGGACACCGCCTTCATAACACCCACAGGTATTTATTGTTATATTGCTATGCCTTTTGGTCTAAAAAATGCAGGTGCAACATATCAGAGGCTCGTCAACAAAATGTTCAAAGATCAGATTGGGGACACAATGGAAGTATACATCGACGACATGGTAGTAAAATCCAAGAAAACCGAAGATCATATAAGCAACCTCTCTCAAGCCTTTGACATCTTGGATTGTTTCAATATGAAGCTTAATCCAGCTAAATGCAACTTCGGAATGAAGGCCGGGAAGTTTTTGGGTTACATGGTTACTAAAAGAGGCATTGAAGCCGCCCCAGAACAGATACGCGCTATTATCAACCTGTCGTCACCTCAATCTGTCAAGGACGTCCAAAGATTGACAGGAAAGATTGCTGCACTCACCAAATTCATTTCAAAATCCTCGGATCGATGCAAACCTTTCTATGATATCCTAAGGAAGAACAAGAAGTTCCACTGGGAGAACCAACATGAAGAAGACTTTCAAGAACTCAAAACTTACCTGTCGACACCTCCGTTATTGGCCAAACCTCAGGAGGAGGAACATCTTTACATCTACTTAGCAGTATCAGACGGCGCTGTAAGCGCAGTCTTGGTGACAGAACGAGATGGTAATCAGCAACCCATCTACTATATAAGTAAGACACTCTTAGATGCGGAGACCAGGTATTCTCATTTACAGAAGTTAATTTTTGCTTTGATAACTGCTTCTATTAAATTAAGGCACTATTTTGAAACGCATACTATAATTGTACGCACTAACTATCCTATTAAGAATGTTATGAGAAAACCAGAGATGTCAGGTCGAATGGCGAAATGGTCTGTACAATTAAGCACGTACGACATCAAATATGAGCCCAGAACTGCAATAATATCTCAAGCCCTAGCTGATTTTGTGGCTGATTTTAGTCCAACCATGCAACAAGAGGTGGAATTGGAAGTACAGCAACTTCAAGATGATGACATCCTGAAAATTTGGACTCTCTACACAGATGGTGCCTCTAACATGAGAGGAACGGGTCTTGGAGTTGTACTAAAATCGCCACAAGGGGACATAATACCACAATCCATCAGTTGCAATTTCAAGGCTACCAACAATGAAGCAGAATATGAGGCACTAATTGCAGGATTAATAGCAGCCCAGGACCTAGATGTCAAGCATATCCGGGTGTTTATGGATTCTCTGCTAATTGTTAACCATTACAACGGATCCTACACAGCGAAAAATGCTAAGATGACGACATATTTGGAAATCGTAAAAATTCTTTCGGCCAAATTCAAATCATTTTCCTTGGAACAAATCCCACGAGAAGAAAATTCTCAAGCAGATGCTCTGACAAACTTGGGTTCAGCCTTC
Organism: Adenophora triphylla var. japonica; assembly: GCA_022495995.1. Lineage (NCBI taxonomy): Eukaryota > Viridiplantae > Streptophyta > Magnoliopsida > Asterales > Campanulaceae > Adenophora > Adenophora triphylla. The sequence goes on along the minus strand of JAFEMH010000576.1, from coordinate 397,102 downwards.
AAAAGCATTTCACAAACCAGTATCCCAATTGTGCATATTGACATCCCAGCAATTGATCATCTTGAGATGTTCGCTCTAGATGTCGACATACCTTCCTCTCCAGCAGCAACTTCTTGGACAACTCCTATTATCAAGTATCTCTTAGATGATACGATCCCAATTGAGGAGAAAAATGCTAGAGCATTCAGGGTTAGAGTATCTAAATATTTACTTATTGATAACCTCTTGTATAGAAAATCTGCTGCAGGTCACTACTTAAGATGTCTAGAAGCAGATAGAGCCCATCAGGTTCTCAAGGAGCTGTACGAAGGAGAATGTGGAAATCATACCGGGGGCAGAAGTCTACATACCAAGGCTCTTAGAATGGGCTATTTTTGGCCCACAATGAGAAAAGACGCTGTCGACTACGCAAAGAAATGTGATTCCTGTCAACGACATGGGGACATCCTGCACCAACAGCCGAGCTACTACATCCTATCTTGTCACCATGGCCATTTATGGTGCTGGGAATGGACATCGTAGGAAAATTACCCGGGGCACCAGGTGGAAGAGTATTTTTGCGGCTATGACAGTACTTTTCTAAATGGGTAGAAGGCGAGGCATACGTACAAGTTCGTGACAAAGAGGTTATATCTTTTATCAAAAGAAACATATTCGATCGATTTGGAATACCATCGAGAGATAATTTGTGACAACGGCTCTCAATTCATTAGTAAGAGAACCCAAGATTTCTTGACATCTTGGGGAGTCAAGATGGTGACATCTTCACCCGTTCACCCTCAAGCCAATGGACGGGCGAGAATCTAGCAACAAAATAATCATAAGCAACTTGAAAAAGAGGCGAACCGGAAGAAAGGGTGATGGGCGGAAGAGTTACCAATGGTTCTATGGGGCGACGGGACAACATCCAAGAACGCTCTTGGTCAAACCCCCTATTCACTTGTATTTGAAAGCGAGAATCGGTTATTCCGGCGAAGTCTTTGTACCTACGGCCGGATACAATTTGTTGACATGCGAACATAATAAAGACATCTTGATACATGACTTGGATACCGTGGACGAACCGAGGGACATGGCCAAAGTTCGCATGGCAAAGATATCAACAAAGGGTAGCCAGATCTTACAACAAAAACGTAAGGATTAGAAGGTTTCAAGTAGGAGACTTAGTCCTACGAAAGGCATTCCAAAATACAAAGGAGCCCAATGCAGGCAAGCTCGCCCCAAAATGGGAAGGACCCTACCTAATAGATGCGCAGGCTGGGAAAGGAGCATATTGCCTGCCAACCTTGGATGGCCAAATGATACCGCGAAGTTGGAACGCCATTCACCTTAAAAGGTATTATATTTAAACGAAATTCCCCATGAACTCAACTTTTCCAAGTATGGATCGTCTTTTAATTTTTTGTAACCTTTCTTTTTTTCCTATGTACTTTTTTACTTCTCTACAAATCAAGATGTCGCTAACGTACCTTGTGGAGAGGCGTCAACATTAGTTGGCGTCCGTTATTAACATGTTTCTGTTTTATGAGGTGTTAACATATTTACATGGGGACATGTCGAAAGCACGCAAAGAACAACGAATTCTCCTCCGTTAGAGACTGGCCATCTCTTCTTAAGTAAAGGTACACAATCCCTTCTAAGGTTTAAAGAGTTAATTACCTCTTTCTTAAGATGTTAGGTTACCACACCTTCGCCTGGAGCGCAAGTTATCTCTTTAATTGAGGTGTGGGGTGGGCCTATATGGGTAAAATCATATAGCTTACCCATTCCCACTCAGTTAAATGATTGATCTTACGCATTATTCTTATGGTTATGACATATACGTGTCATCTAAAGTATCTACGGGTTATGGCATATACATGTCATCTTAAGTATCCACAGTTTTGACATACTAACATGTCACCTTACGAACATAACAAATAACCGTACAAAGAAAAATTTCATCCAAAAGAAAACAAGCCTTGACATGCTTGAAAACGACTAAACTTTAACTAGATTAAACTAACCATAAAAATATCCAAGCTACCAACGTTAAAGTGCAAAAGTGTTGGACCAACCTAACACGTAAAAGAGATTGTCTTTGGTCCTTATGGACCCATTACATAACCAAACTAAAATTAAAATTGTTTTTAGGGATTCCACCCCAGTAACGTCATTAAAAAACCAAGAACAAATTTATTTTACCTCTTTCAGGTAGCATCACATTGCGAGTGTTGCTTTCAGAGAAACTTCTCCAAACTTCTAATTGAGCCTCCTACTTTTTCCATTTTGGCGGTCATCCCATGTCGCTGTCATGATCATCGTCAACCTGTTCGAGATCCTTGGAGGCCTCGTTCGCTTTTTCATCATGGATCCGCTGCAAAGCTGTTTTTTCTTCATTCAGGTTCCAATTCACATGCTCTCCTGCCTGATATTCCTTAATCATTTGGATTCTAGTTTCAAAAACTGCTTTTGCAGTCTCATGCACCAAGTCATCCCGAAGTGATTCTATCGACTAATGTCAACACTCGCAAGCCTGGACCGCCATTTTAATATCTCTTCATTCTTGTCCCTGATTTCCAAACCCCTTTCCCTTATTATCCTTGCAGCTTCTTTCAAATCCTTCTCGTATTCAACCTTGCTCATATCAAAGGTATCACATTTGTCCCTCCATATCCTAATCTCTTTGGACATCAACTTAGCCATCGAGACAATCTGTTATCAGCGAGCAAAAAGAGGCGTTTTAATAAAATGAAAAAAGATCAATGTACCAACGACCTAAATCAGATCTTACCTGATTTTCCAACACTTCTTCATTCCAAACTTGTTTCTCCACACCGGAAATATGGTCCACCCTTTTTCTTTTCGAGATGAGTTTATCCATCTCAGGTATGGTCTCTTCCGCTTTCATCTTGCCTTTGTATTTTGCCACAATATCGTTCGTCGTAAAGCCGGATCGAGTCACTGCATATAAAGATATAGATATTAGCACGGATTTAATTGAGTCGCCAACTCAATAACACGTTGATTCTGACTTACTCTCTTGGAGAACGTTATATTTGAGAAAGAAGGATAAAAATTTGCACTCTTTAAGGTTACTGTCACCGTAATCTGGTAGGAGGCGACTAATTTGGATAAGAATTTGAAGAAGATTCGATGATAACAAGGGTTGTCGAGAATTACGGTTATTAATTCTTATCGAGACTCTTTTTCAGAAAATTACTTTTTCCAAACACTACTCCCAACCGTCCATTGACGCCACGTATCCCTAAACCGTCCCATCAAGCAGAGCTGGCGGTTGGACATTTAGTGGGACAGAAAAACATTTTGCCTCTTCAGTTGCCTACATAGTCAAATGTTTTTGGGGACAAATTATTGTGGGTATTTTTCAGCATGGTGACATCTTCAGTTGATCCTGCATATCAAGATGTCATTCCCCTGTAAGTATTGTTTTAATATTTACTTATTTAATATTTACTAAAATCTTAATTCTTATTTTCCAGTAATTAAGAGAGAAATGCGGGATATTCTCCAGCACGTTCAACACACCTTCAACGGCTAGGGCGACTTGGTCTCACGGAGGTTGAAAGGATAAGCCTATATCCCGAGATTGTAGGAACAATATTTGACTCTTTCATACTTAATTATATTTAAGGGGAAATGGAGACGGAACATTCACTAAGGCTCATACGCACACACACTCTACACACAGGCTCTTGTAATCCTCTCCATTATCTTCCAAAGTTGTATTCGTGATCATTATAGTGAAACTTTTAAGGTTGGAGACCTAACTCCCGGGGTTTTTTCCAAAGAGGTTATCACCTCCAAGGTTTTCCTCGTTAACAAATCGTGGTGTCATTATTTCTTTTTTATGCTTTTTGTTCCATATAGTCGAATTCCATAGTCCCCTCCTTATTGTTCAATCCACACACTAATCAAAGTTAAGATTCTACTCTATTGTTTTTTCTACCAAAACAGTTGCTATGTGTGCAACCTGGAATTCGTAGGCGAAACAGAGATCCGGACTACAAGCACATGCCATTGGGATACAGGTATACATATATCATATGTTATTTTCTCGTCGTTATAGTTTTTTTTTTTTACTTTTTCTTATAATTATTCTGTTTATGAAATTTCAGGTGGACCCATTCACCATTGTATCTCAAGGAGGTTACTGTCCATAACATGCGAGGCTATCATGATCAGCTAGCCAAGCTAACCGATGATCATGTTGTATGACAGCCTTATAGAGATAGATATGCTCCGACCTACTGCACTCATGGACAAGACGTATGGTTGGTGCGGGTCCCTCTTATATGCTTTGAGAGGATAGAGTGGCATTTGTCGGATCGTCTTATGAGGTAGTTTGGATTGCTGCAGGGTGTCCCAGAACCGTGCAACACTCGTCCGGACTTGCATAGAGTTGATAGGCGTGGAAACAATCTCGTGATTTGGAGCGACCGCCATCGACAATACATTTTTGAAGTTATAATTTCTAGTTTTTATTAAACAAAACTTCAATTTATTAACTTATGTCTCATACTTCTTTTTTTTTTTTTGATATAAAAACAGGTGCAGAACCTTCAGCGTTTGCATGTCAACAATGAGGAGGAGGAGCATGCCAGACAAGCTGAGATGCGAAGGATTATTAGACACACGCTCACGGGAGTTAGGGAGCAACAACGCCTTGAGGCTTCTGCAGCACCTCCCCCACCGGTAGATCCCGCACAGGGGGTAGAACCTCGACAACGTCGTGTTAGATGTCGTGCAGAACCACATCCACAACCACAAATGGACTTGCACGACGAGCTAGAGCCAGAGCCCGAGCCTCAAGCCCAGACCAAGGATGATGGACAATTTGAATGGCCGTCACAGTGGACTCAGAGTCAATTTTGTGGTAGTGGGAGTAGGGGTGGGAGTGGGTAGAGTGGGTGGTAGAGTGGGAGTGGGTGGAGTGCCCAGCCAGACCCTCCCCCTGGACCCACTATAGGTTTCAGAGTATATTCGGGGAGTGGAAGTGGCTTTAGGCTTCCTCTATCTACATCACAAGCAGGGATCCGACCCTTCTACGATCCGAGTTCGACTTCTTCTAGCGGGACTCAATTTGTGGGCACTCCACCCTTCTTTGATCCGGCTGCGACTTCATCTAGTGGGGTACGACTTACCCCTGCTCAACGGGTGAAGTTGATTAAAAGAGGGTCTCGACAGCGGCAACCGACGAGGAAGTTCACCTCGGCTGACTATGAGAGGAGAAATAGGTGAAACTATTTTTTTATTTAGATGTAATAAAACATTGTAGTATTCGTTGTTATTTGGATGTTTTTATTTGTAATAAATGAAACTATGATTTTTTTTAGTTTTTATTTGGATATTTGTATATTTTGTTTTACACTTTAGTACATGTATGTAGATGTGTAGGTGTGTGTTATGATATGGTATATTGTACAGGTTTTACAGTTTGATATATTGGATATGGGAATTTCTGTATGCAAGTGGGATGACTGAAGTTTGCTGCTGCTGTGGAAACTTGTTCATGTGAAATCGCTACACCGTGTAGCGAGTTCACATGAACATGGTTTTTTTGGTAGAAATTTTATAAGCTTTCATTCAAGTTTGCCATGGATTCAAGTTTGCCATGGACAGAGAATATCAACTCAAAATAGAAACTAACTGTTATTTTGCCAAACATAAACTTTCATATTAGGTATAGTTCGTAAAAATCAACTAAAATAAAAATTACATTCAAGTTTTCAAATTTAATGAAAATTACATAAACTGAAGCTGAATCCAATTCAAACCAAACATAAATTACAAGGAAAACATTCTTCTACTCCTTAATGTTTGGGCATCTACGACGATTGTGGCCTTCTTGTTTGCATGATGAACACAAAGTCTTCCGTTTATCTGCTTTAAAGTCCATACAATTGCGGAAGCGTCTTGATCTCGGCTGTCCGGACTTCGCAGAACGTCGAAGGCGGGGATTAGGGAAAAAATGTGGCACCAAACCATCTACACCCCAATAGTCCTCATGGTGTAATGGTTCAAATGTCCCCTTCCATGTCTTGTAGTATTCCCTAATGGTGTAAAATCGAGAAACGAAATCTCGATCATCAAGATGTTGTGCATGGCAACATGCAAGAAGATGGGAACAAGGCATGTTATAGTCAACCCATTTACCACATGTGCAGGTACGCTCATTAAGTCAGACAATCTGGAAATTTCCCCCTTTATCACCCTGACGTGAGGTTGTCACTTGATACACCCCCATTTCATGATTGTTGAACCTCCTTACCTGATGTGTTGCCCCTTTCTCGCTATTCTTCAAGTATCGGTAATGAACTTTCTGGCTGAATTGGTGTAGGGGATTGATGTTAGGGTTATTAGGATTACCTCCTAAGGCCTTAAGTGAAAATCAATGCTTACTTGAAAGTACTCCACACAACGGTAGAAGGCAGTTTCAACAATTGTTGTGATTGGCATCCCACGGCCTCCTTCATGACACCATTGAAAACCTCAGACATGTTAGTAGTCATAACCACCATCGTGTGCCAATGTCCATTTTCTGGCATCTAAATTCAGAAACCATGCAATTGCCTCGGGGTTAATTGAACGGATACTCTCTAAGGTAGATTTCAATTTTCTATCTTGAGTTGCTCTACCCGCTCTCCAAAACATATACTTCAAACCTTCCCCTCTATGCTTATCCAAGAAATTTGCTCGCATATGTCTCAAGCAAAATAGATGATGGACATTTGGCCACCACGTATCTTCAGCTATATTCTTAAGAATGCCGTGATGACGGTCAGATATCAAACATACTTCACGACTCTTTATAATATGTTTGCAAAGAAGATATAAGAACCAACGCCAGTTAGTCCAGTTCTCTTTTTCAACAACAGCAAATGCAAGAGGAAGTATACTGTCTTGGGCATCAACACCCATGGCAATCAGTATTACCCTTTTATGTCTACCATGTACGGGAATGTTCCATCAACGAAATGACAGTCGACAATGAGAGAAAGCTTCAATGCAAGGCCGAAATGCCCAGAAAACCTGTTGAAACTTGTGTAATTCACCGACAGGAGGTGGAGGATGAGTATACTAAAAAATTGTGATGGGGTTGTATTTTTTGATGGATGCTAGGACGCGGGGTAACTTTATATAAGATTTCTCCCAATCTCCAAAAACCTATGCAATGCCCTTCTGCTTTCCACACCATGCCTTCTAATAGGTAATTTTCTTCTCAAATCTACTACTAATGTGTGCAATAATAACTTCAACCTTGACATCTGAATCGGCCTTAACACTACAAGAAAAACGGCAATTACCGACGGAAAAATCCGTCACTAAATGCCAAAAATCCGTCACTAAATCAATTTAGTGACGGATTTTAGACATAAAAAATCCGATGTTAAAACGTGCGTCACTAAATTTTTCGACGGATTACTGACGGTTCTCAATCAGATTAGTGACGGAAATTTCCGTCACTAACGTTTTAAAATCCGTCGGTAATTTGGTGAAATAAACGACCAATTTAAAACATTATGCCGACAGATTAGTGACGGAAAATTCCGTCGCTATTTAAACGGTCATTTTATTTTTTGAACCATTTTCGTGATCGACGGATTATTCCGTCGTTATTTAAATTGTCATTTTATTTTTTTGGACCATTTTAGTGACGAATTATCGACAGATCATTCCATCGCTATTTAAATGGTCGTTTTATTTTTTAGACCAATTTAGTGACGGATTATCGACGGATCATTCCGTCGCTAAAATTTATTCCAAATTTTCCCAATTTTATTAATTTTTTTAAATTTTCTTTTTTCAATATTTTTTATTTTTGATATATCAAATTACCGACGGATATTTCCGTCGCTAATTTGATATTTTTTATTAAAAAAAAATATATATATATTAAATCAGCCTCTTAGCTTTTTTTTTATCAAATCAGTCCCTTAACTTTTATTATTATCAAATCAGTTCCCTAAATTTCTTTTATACTCAAATAGTCCTCACAAACTTTCACCACCAATCACCACCCATCACCACCAGCAACCACCGGCAACCACAATCAACCACCAAATCTGAAAAAATAAAAATTTCCATACTAGGTTTCTAAAATTTTGAATCTTTACAAAATCACCAAATGGTAGAAGCATACAACGCAAACGGAGCTATGGTAAAATTACACAAAAGAGAGCCTGATAGATCATCCACATCTGTGTAAAAACTAAAACGCCGAAAATCATAAGCGAAATGAATCTCAGATAGCAATATTATGCACAAAAGCTTGACAAATTCATACAACTTTATAGAATAAAAACGCCAAAAATTCATCGGAAAACGGAATTAAACATGAAATTAAAAGGAAATGGATTTGAGAACCGACTGGAATTGGCCATGGAAATCTCGCTGACTTCATTAGGATCGAGCCAAACCTTGCCCTTTCCACACTTGAGGACGCTCGAGGCGAGCCTCTTCTGCAGCTTTAGCGACACCATCTCTCCTCCTCCTCCTCCTCTGGGTGAGCTGCGAAAATAAACAGAGAGAAGGGTTGACAGGTTTGCAGAGGTGTTTGAGTTTTTTAAATGAAGAGAGAGAGAGAAATGAGGAGAGAAATAGAGAGAGGGAGGGAGGGCGAAGGTATCAGTAGCTGCTCCGGCGACGGCGGAGGCTCTGAAGGGCCGGTGAAGGAGCTGGGAAATGAGAGAGAGAGAGAGAACGGCGGTTCTTGCTTCAGAGGCACCGTAAATGAAATTGAAGAGAGGAGAGAGAGAGAGAAATAGGGAGAGGGAGGGATTGTGTTTGTTTAAATGATTTTGGACCGTTTGATTTAATGTTATGAATGGTTGGATCTTGCTTTGGCCCATAATCCGCGTGAAATTTTAAAATCCAATCAAACAATGTCACATCACACGTACTTATATTTATTTCACACTATATTATACACTAACTAAAATATTTATGTCTAATATTAAGAATAATAATATTTATTATTAATAATATTTATTAATAAATTATTAATTATATAATTAATTAATTAATATTAATATTAATATTAATTATTAATAATAGCTAGTAATTTTTATTATTTTTTATTATTTTTTATTGAATAGCAAAAAATATTTTTACAAAATATTTTAGATTTTTTTATCCTACTACAGTAATAATATTAATAATAGTATTAATAATATTAGTAATTTTTATTATTTTTTATTGAATAGGAAAAAATATTTTAGATTTTTTTATTACTGAAATTTACAAAAAGTTATCTAAAATATTTACATGCTTTTATTTGATTTACCCAAAATTTTAGTTATATTAGTATGCCTAATATCAAGAATAATAACATTATCATATAATTAGTAATAGTACTTAATAATAAGACTAATAATGATGTTATTGTTAATTATTCAATTATATAATTGAATATATTAATAGTTATTATTATATAATTAATAATAATATTATTATATAATTAATAATAATATTAATAATAACTAGTAATAATACATAACATCAAAAATAATAATGTTATTAATTAACAATAATATTCATTAATTTAATTATTTTGAATTTATTAATAATAATTTAATAATTTAAACTTCTAAGAAATATTAATATACCTAAGTAATAATTGATATTAATAAATTATAAAAAAATACTTATTAACAAAATTAAGTATTAAAATTCAAAAATAATTTATTACATTGATCATTACTTTTCGCACAACATAATTTTTTTTTAAAACTATATACCTAATGTACCTAGATAAAATGGGGGCCCTCTAAAATTTGGGACCCGGAGCGAAGGAACCTCTTGCACACCCTTATAGCCGGCCCTGTAGGGTATACCCTATAGAGTATAGGGTATAGGGTATACCCTATAGAGTATAGGGTATACCCTATAGGATATAGGGTATAGGGTATAGAGTATAGGGTATACGGTATACGGTATAGGGTATACCCTATACCCTATCGGGTATAGGGTATAGAGTATAGGGTATAGTGTATACGGTATATGGTATACCCTATACCCTATCGGGTATAGGGTATACCCTATAGGATATAGGGTATAGGGTATAGAGTATAGGGTATAGGATATACCCTATAGAGTATAAGGTATACCCTATAGAGTATAGGGTATAGGATATAAAGTATAGGGTATAGGGTATACCCTATAGGGTATACCCTATACCCTATATAGGGTATACCCTATACCCTATATAGGGTATACCCTATAGGGTATAAGGTATAGAGTATAGGGTATAGGATATAGGGTATACCCTATAGGTTATAGGGTATACCCTATAGGGTTTAGGGTTTAGGGTATATCCTATACCCTATACTCTATACCCTATACCCTATATCCTATACCATATACCCTATACCCTATACCCTATATCCTATACTCTATACCATATACCATATATCCTATACCCTATACTCTATACCCTATACCTTATACCCTATACCCTATACCCTATACACTATAAATTATACCCTATACCCTATACACTATATACTATACCATATACACTACATACTAACCAAAATCTCAAATAATTTTATTCATCCACTACTAACCAAAATCTCAAATAATTTTATTCATCCAAAAAAAAATATAAAAAATTAAAAAAGTTTATATGTTATTGTCCGTCCCTCTTCTATTATATACTTTTATTTCTTTAAAAATTCTTAACTTTTTTATATAAAAAATCTGTCACTAATCCGTCGCTAACCTAAAATATAAATTTAATAATTATTTTGAATAATTTAGCAACGACTGAAATCCGTCGGTAACAATATGTAATTAATTTACCGACGAATTATAATCCGTCGGTAATTAAATCCGTCACTAATCCGTCGCTAACCTAAAATATAAATTTAATAATTATTTTAAATAATTTAGCAACGACTCAAATCCGTCAGTAATAATATGTAATTGATTTACCGACGAATTTTAATCCGTAGGTAATCAAATCCGTCACTAATCCGTCGCTAACCTAAAATATAAATTTAATAATTATTTTAAATAATTTAGCAACGACTCAAATTCGTCGGTAATAATATGTAATTGATTTACCGACGGATTTTAATCCGTCGGTAATCAAATCTGTCACTAATCCGTCGCTAACCTAAAATATAAATTTAATAATTATTTTAAATAATTTACCGACGGATTTTAATCTGTCGGTAATTAATTCCGTCACTAATCCGTCGCTAACCTAAAATATAAATTTAATAATTATTTTAAATAATTTAGCAACGACTCAAATCCGTCGGTAATAATATGTAATTAATTTACCGACGGATTTTAATCCGTCGGTAATTAAATCCGTCACTAATCCGTCGCTAACCTAAAATATAAATTTAATATTTATTTTAAATAATTTAGCAACGACTCAAATCCGTCAGTAAAAATATCCGTCGCCATTCCGTCACAAATTCGTCGGTAAAAAAGTGCGCAAATTTTTGGCGCCAAAATGGTGACGGATTAGAGACGAAATGGAATTCGTCGGCATATCCGTCACTAAATCCGTCGGTAATCTCGTCCTAATTTCATTTTTTGTTTTTCACCCCAGGTCGTTGCTATTTCGTCACTAATCCGTCGGTATTAGTGACGGATTTATTTCCGTCACTAATTTCCGTCAGTATCTGTCAGTTTTCTTGTAGTGTAATAAGACCAACTATTTCTCGACCAATAAACTTGACATCTAGGTTGGGGTGATCTCAACTTTCTCAAGAATATAAGCAGCAATGAGGAGCCTTATACTTGGTCACTTCCTAATAGCTAGCCAAACTTCCTCCTACTCGCACGAACATAAATATTGCATGGAAAATTTTTCAATAGACATTCAATTACCCATGTGTGAGGTGGGCTCTTTCCTACCCTGAACCGGCAATTGGTGCGAATATGATACCTTTTTATATCAAATTGCGCCTCGTTTTTGCTAGAAAAGCGCATCCCTTTAGCAATTTCATGGTTATCCGGATCCCAAACTGAAAAACTAGGTGCATTATGGTAATCAATGAAGCCTTCTTCTCTACCAATATCACTGTAAAAGGGATAATCCACTCTCTCATACCTTCGATTTTCTGGCGCTTCATAGTGAACAAAAGGTGTTTCCACATCATCATCAATCGGCCCATTATCACCCTCTCCTAAATCGACATCATAATCATTACTACCCTCATGATATTCATCATCATCGTCTAGCATTGCATCTACATCCGTGTGTATTTCTTCTTCTTCATAATCTACATCATCTTCAGAATTATCGTCATTAACAGGATCATTTTGGCATGCCACATCATCATAATTTGGTGTTTGGGTTGATACAAGTGTTTAGGTACTTGGACCAACCCCTGCATCACGGTGACCACTTGGTGAATACCCATAAATGGTCTCTGTGTGCAGTGTTTCAAACTCTGAACTGGGTCGATTATCAATCAATTTTACAACAACATACAACTGCAAATTACCCATCTCCCCAAATTTAGCTAAATGATCGAACATTATATGCGTGTATGGATATAATCCCGCATTTTTATATAGTTCATCAATTAACTCATTGTATAGCCATCGGCAATTAGCCCTAATTGCACATTTTTGACCCTTTTTGGAAATGAGGACCATCAAATGGTTGTTCATCATCACCTCCCCAATAACACATGAAAATGATTGAACCCCCGTTCATCTTTAACCTTACATTACAAAATTAAAGTGTTAAAACATATATAACAAAATCCTAACATTTATATCTACAATATACTAAAACACAGTTAAATACTTAAATTTTATATCTAAACACAAGTGAAAAAATGATTAAGATGATGTTAATTTACCTTGATTCTTGATCTTCAACGATTTTGATGGAATAAAATGATATGAAGATTTGAGTTTTTTTTAAGAGTAAGTATGAGGGATACGAGAGACTGAGAATGAATCTGAATCTGCTGTGGAAACCTTATCTACTGGTGCCAGCTTAAACTCGCTAAACCATGTAGTGAGTTTCATGGACCGAGTGAAATCGCTACATGGTGTAGCGATTTATGTCAGGGTGAAATCGCTACATGGTGTAGCGGTTTAGATCAGAATTTGTAATATATTCAACTCTTCTTCATGAATTATGTTTTTGTTTACAAACATTTTTTTACATGTGTTAAAAAAATGATGACAGGAAAAATTGCAACAAAACCAAACACAAACTGTATCAAAATATTTTTAAAAACTAAAATAACATTAAAATGAATATTATCAAGTTAGTGACCACATCCCGGTCACATAGAAAATCTTACATTAATTCATTCAAAAATTTAGGAAATTCATGTAAACCAAATGAGATTAACATTCATTTAACTTCATTATTCTTAGGAAATACCTGCAAACCAAATGAGCTTAACATCATTAACTATATGATTCCAACAATTCAGCAAAATTAAGAAAATTTGTACCTTGAAGACATTGTTGAGTGTGATGTTAAGATAACGTGATGATCGTGTGGGGGCAAAAACAACAACCTAAAAATTTCAAAACAAACAATTAGATGGAAGTAATAATGACAATTCCAAAGTGTACTGACTTCCACTATTTAATATATCATACCTTCTGAAGTATCAGAACAGAACTGACATATACTCCCTCCGTCCCGGACCTTGGTGCCTAGTTTGACTTTTCACGTAAATTAAGGAGAGAGTATTATATTGAAAGTGTTGTGAGTGTGAAAATAAAATAGGAGAAAGAATGAGTGGAGGAAATAGTAAATTATAATGGTGTTGTGAGTATTAAAATAATGTAGGAGAGAGAATAAGTGGAGGGAATAGTAAAGATTTCTTTCCATTTTAGGAAATGTGCACGTAGGTTTGGGACGCCCAAAATGGAAAGTGTGCACATAGGTATGGGACGGAGGGAGTATATCACTTGCAAATTCACTCTCAGTTAGCACTTTCCGATTAATGGAAGAATCTATGGTATCTGTAGGAGCCTAATAATTTTATCCCAATTAGTAACTCAAAATACATATCCTAACCTCTAAAGTCACCATACGATCACCAAGACCATTTGGTGTGCAGGACTTGATAACAGCAACAACCTAATAGAATATACATAAATGTAAAAAATCAATTATCTTTACACATATTTAACTATAATTAATCTTGATATTATACCTGATCCACCGTGTCAATATTATGGCATTTCTTCTTGATAGAGCTCAACAGATAATATGTACCGGCTTCAGTGAGAAATTCCATTGCAGAGAGCCAAGGACTGTCTTGCAAATCTTCATCCTTCACCGGATCTTCAATCGCTCTTCGTATATACTCTTGTGTTGCGATCGAGGATTCCTGCGAAGATGAGCTCTGACGGTCGAGGATTTTTCGGTGCATGGCGGACTGTACGACATCGGTGGGACTAGGAATAAGAGGCGATGAAGAGGAGGATTGAGAAGATTGAGGGGTGGAGGATTGACCAAAGGAATTGGAACGGCGGTTCATATAACGGAGGAGAGATTGATCCATTTTTTGGGTTTAATTGAATTTGGATTGAGAAGATTGAGGGGTGGAGACTGAAAATTCTGTTCGGAGGAGGTATACGGGAGAATAAATGAATCTGCTGTGAAAAAACCTTATTACTGGGAAAAAAAAAGGAACTCGCTACACGGTGTAGCGATTTTGAGTGTGACCGGTCAAACTTGCTACACGGTGTAGCGAGTTCTTCTTTACTTAATTACAGTGATTAATTACAAAATGGCAAACCCTAATTACACCAAACTCGCTACACCGTGTAGCGAATTTCCAAAAAATGATTATTTTGGAAAATAGTTTGAAATGTGAGTTATTTTGAGAAATAGATTTTTAAAAAAGAATTATTTGAGAAAAAAAATCCTCAAAAGTAAAAGCTCACCACCCTAAGTATAACATGAGTATGTTGAATAATCTTAGACTTGTTAAAAATACAATCTACTAATACAAATTCATTATGTCGACTATTTAAAGTGAGAACAAATAATGTTTATCGATGAAAGCATAAAGTGAAAACAAAGAATATTTATCGACGAAAGCTGATAACTGAAATTATCAGTTGTTTGATCAAAATTGATAAAAAAAAACAAATTTTTTTTTTTAACTTCGAACTTATGTGGTTTTTTTTTTTTTTTTTTTTTTTTTTTTAATTTCTATCTTTCTAAAGTAGTTTATTGTAAATGTCTCATTTCTAATTTATTAATAAATTGACAATTAATAAATGTAAAAAAAAAAAAGGATGAATCAAATCATGAGAAAACAAGAGGAAAAGATCAGATTACAAAAAAGAAGAAGAAGAAACGAGAAGGAAAAAGAGGTATACTCATTCATTAAGGTGGTGTTATTGTAATGAACTTATATACTCCCCTCTTACTCTAAATAAATGTCTAATTTAAAATAAAATTTGTTTCAAAATAAATGACATTTTAACAAAAAAAATAAATAAAATTCCTTAATCTCTTTTTATCAAACTATTCATTTTATCATCGTGGAACTAAGTGTTTAGAAGGTGGATAACAAAAATAATTACGAATCCCCGTTAAATATTAATGTATACTCCTTCCGTTCCGGCCGAAGTGTCTCAAGTTTCCTTTTTGGGCGTCCCATTTAAAATGTCTCATTCCTAAAAAGGAAAGTTTTTATTATTTTTATATTCTTCCTACCCCACTCATTCTCTCTCCTACTTAACTTTTACACTCACAACATTCTCTCTCTTAATTATTCCTCCCACTCATTCTCTCTCCTATTTAATTTTTCATACTCACAACATTTAACCTTTTTCTCTTTCTTACATCACTTTTCTTAATTCTCGTGCAATTGTCATTTTGAAACACTTCGACCGGGACGGAGGGAGTATAATATAATACACACATTTTCAGAATATGTTTGTTAATATGAAATTTGAACATTCAATTAGTGAGGTACCTATTTTCAAATACACTTTCTCTCAAGATAAGTAGTATTATAGTTGATTTGTCAAACTTTTTTAAATTTTAATTTACTTATTTTTAAATTGCTTGTGCCACAGTAAAAATTTACTAAAAATATTTTCATATTTAAAATGGCAATAAAAGGCGCAATATTTATATTTATTTATTATAACGAAAGGAGTATAAAATATTTTAGCATTTTTAGTTATTTCATTTTGCCCTCAAAACACCTGGACTCGACCATTACACTTTTTCCACATGTTAATTTCACTGCCAGTCTGCCTGCCATGCTTGGAGTTTGATTTCGTCTCATTTTTTTTATTTTCTTTTTGCCAACTTTATGAAATGACTATTTTAATTTTAAATCTTTGAGGTAACTAATTTAATATTTGTAAAAATAAAAAGAATAAAATAGTCGTATCATTTAAATATTGTTTAAATAAAGTTGACAAAGAGGTAATTGAGATGAAACCATACCTAAGTTGGGTAGAGAGGCAATGAAATTAGGGGCTAACTTACAGCCCAACTAAAAAGGGGGCAAGTGCACCCTTTTTTTACTAATGCAAATATTTTTAAAATTTAGGGATATTACTGTAATTTATTAAAACTTACCCTTTCTGTGTGAAGTAAAAATTGTTGAAAATTTGATTTTGGAAAATTGGTGTCTGACCAATTTTTGACCAAAAATTACATTTAGTTTCATTTTTCGTAAGTGAAAATAAGTTGTATAAATGTAATCTACATTTTAAGTAGATTAAAATGATATATTTATTTTCACAAAATTAATTTTGGGTGAATGAGAAATTAATGTTGGAAGTATGATACTTGGTGTTATAAGTTGAAGAGTTTAATTGATAAAAAAAAGGACATTTTTGGTTTCAAGAGGCACCAAATTATGTGAAAGATGTGTTGGATCAAGAGATTAATATGTTTGATTAACATATTATCACTTTTGAGTCCTAAAACATAACTTTGTTAGTCTTCTGTAAGAAAAATAGCGAAAAGACATGTCTATATTATATGTAATAGTATTTAACAAAAAGACATGACTTTCTGTTAGAAATTTAACTGTAACTGTCAAAATCAGTTAGAAATTTAACGGTAACCGTCAGTTTTCGTCAAAAAGTTTGCAGAAATGCCACCTTCTGTCAGAACCTTATAGGAACTGTCAGAAATTAACAGGATTCAGGTATTTCAGTTAAATATTTAACGAATCAGATTGTTTTAAACTGATTTTCAGTTTAAAGGCTAACAGATGTATCATTTGCTTGGATGGAATAGATTCATCTATACTGTCTTTTGGCTAAAAAGACACCATAACTCTTCAATTACTATAAATAGTCAATCCTTGTTTGTCATAATTTCATTCAAATCTCATTCACAATTTAGAAACATAATTCAATGGAATTATGTGAATTGTTCATAGAATTCAATGGATTCTCAAAACATTTATTATAAAATAGATCATTTTGTTGCATAAAATCTCATTCGACGCCTGAAATTGACAAACACAGTTGAGTTCGCCTAGTTTTTTATTTGAATTGTTTTTATAAAAAATAATAAGTCGTTTTATCTTAAAAGAAGATTGCCACAAAACCGTTAGTACGAGTACGGGGCAATATCTTCTTGTGGAGATTGTATTACACAAGACTCGACTTCCCTTATTTTGTTCGGTTTGATTTAATTTTCGTATTTCTAGTTTTATGCAAATTTCCTGCCTGTTAATTATATGTTTTGGTTCATTAATATGATATTTTTCATTTCGTTAAATTTAAGAAAGCCATTATTCATTGTTATATGATAAAATTTTCCTAACAAAAATTGCACTAACTTTTTTTTGGCCCCCTTTCACTCATAAAATATAATTTTGCCTCCTTCAATAAAATAAAAATCTGGATCCGCCACCGAATGAAATTAACCCCTTTCTCCGCCATCTCCACCAACTTCGCAAAAAGTAATTCTCCATCAAGAGTATGCATGCATGCCAAATGATAAGAATCTAAACTTATATGCACATCAGACACCAAATTCCCAAGAAAAGAACAATCCACACTCTAATTGCTCCAAAACTTGAGCTCGAACTTCATTTTAAGGGACAATCTGAAAACGTGTGCTTTGGACATTCACCATTTAGGGACGGAGGGAAGGAATAGAAGAATTAGCAGCTGAGCATGAATCAATGAAAGCTAATCGATTCTCCCTGCAGCATGCATTGGAAAAGGAAAACTTGCAAAATGAAAGCAAAACACCCTAATGTCTGCCCAGTGAACGCAAACTACTATTTTCCGTATAAATATATCAACCACCACTTACCGTGTCAGCACTTCAAGCTCCAAATCTTCTGCAAAATCAACGAACGAGATATCAAAGCTAAAGAAGACCAAATGAAATTACAGAAGGAAAAAAAAAACTGAGAATTTTTCTGCAACAAAGGTAGAAAGTCATAAACAAAAGGCATTAAGCTTCATTAGTATTACTTCCAAGTGAGTTTAACTCCAACAATGCAACTATTAGGTGCATTACAACAAAAAGGAAACATAGCATCAGAAAGACGAAGCAGTCAAACCGTATTCGCAAAATACCTGCAATAGCCGTAATCATCAATTTCAGGTGAATACGGTGCTGCCCCTGACAACATACCTGCAAGGCTGCAACTAACATGAATGAAAAATGAATTAAGATTCAATGTATCTAAAAGTTGACCACTGGTTTTTATTTAACAAAGAATCACAACATAAGCAATGTTTCTTGATATTTCTATGTATACAGAAAGATGTCCTTCTTGCTCTTTATGAGCTGCCTGCTAGAATACAAGTAAATTTTCCTAGACTCATATTATGACAAAAGTGGATTAGACTAACCATGGCTCTAAATGTCTTTCAAAATCCTCCCGAGCAAATTACCCAACAAATTAGGAAAAGAAAAAATATAACATCTACTCCCTCCGTCCCAAAATCAATGACCAAAAAACTTCCAATTTTGTTTTGACCAAGAGCAAATTTGAAATTTTTTTTTTTATGGTCATTCACTTTGGGACAGAGGTAGTAGTTAACATCCGATAATCAGAATTTCTTATGACAGAGTGCAATGACCAAAAAACTTCCAATTTTGCTTTTGACCAAGAGCAAATTTGAATTTTTTATGGTCATTCACTTTGGGACAGAGGTAGGTAGTAGTTAACATCCGATAATCAGAATTTCTCATGACAGAGTGCTCTGGATACCCTCGAAATCTCTTCTTATAATTTCAAAAACCAGTTCATTCCAAGTATCTACTGGACCAGGCATGCACCAGTGTAAGCAATCCTGAGGTGGAGGCTTCCCATCTGGGCCTCGTTTCGTGATCTTGTTTGGATCAGGGCTCCGATATGGGCCTGGATGCCCATCATGACGATACCCAAAAGCTTTTGTGATATCCATCAACCTCAGTTTCGATTTATTCGTCTTCTTCTTATTGATTGCTCGGTTAAATCCCGCCACTTGCTTCTCATGCATTATATTAGTAAATCCATTTTCAACAAATTCACCCTCTGATGCAGGCTTTACCTTTCCGGTACATGATCCTCCTGTATTCCAGGCCCCACCCTCATAATGATCAGGCGAGTACGATCGAACGATGGTGAGACCAGTGTAATTGGGATGTGTTCCCAGTGCAGTGAGTATTGTCTCAACAGATATCCCAAAAGCTTCAATGTTGTCGATTTTCTTTGGGCGAGATTTATCTGGCCACCATAACTGTCCGCCTACTATCTCATTGTTCAGGATATAAACAGATTGCTTTGCGAACCAGTGACCTGAGGAAAGGACTAGAACGTCAAAACTGGGAATAAATTCCATGATAGTTTCGTCTGGAGCATCAAGATGGAGCTTGTCTACACCCTCTGGAGCAAAGTCAAATTTCTCAGATGTTCTATGGACGAGCCAAGATGACCATATCCGGACAATCATCGTAGATGTAGACTTGAAGTAATAGCGCTGCATTCTTTTGTTTCCACGGTTTTTTGGAACTTCAACCTAAATTTTCCAAATCACGAAATAGTCATTAACATGTGCAATATAACTGCAGACATAAGCCATCCCAAAATAAATGTTCAAGTTTCTAAATAAGGAAATAGTCTTAGTGCAATTTCACCATTGTACAAGCAATGCACAAACAATTAAAGCACATTCCTTAAAAATGTTGACAAGTCAAGTGCGACATTTATTATGGGACGGAGGGAGTACAAACTTTCGTGATTACTTAACTTAAGACTCTAGCCACTCGAACCTTACAGCTTTTTCTAGATCAGACATCAATAACCGGAAAAGAGTCCAGCAGGATATTGGTATTTGTACAAACTTCCTCACAAGTATTGTCTATGGTTGTACCCGCTTGTCAAACCCAATTTCTGGATCAGATCATTACCAGATCTTTGCTTAAGCTTTTCTAAAGAATAGTTATGGGAGATGGAAAAAATAATAGTGTATCAAAGTTGACTTATATGCAATTTTAGTAGCAAATATACACAAGTACCCCTATTATCTACCTATTATAAGCAATTAAAATAGGATGATATGAGAAAGTACTCGAACTTGCCTGCCAAAGGATGCACAGCATTGATTCCATCTGGTTTCGAGCAACTGAGTCGCCAATGTAAGCTAATGTTTTCCCTCTCATCAACTCCAGGAACTTCCTGGCATCAAAGCGGGGAAGGTCACATTGTGCAGGTTTCCATCGCCAATTTTCATAATCTTTGTCAGGCCTTCCATTTCCCTGGCAATTCTGCATTTGCGTCAAGACAGGGCATGAGTCGTTCGAGTACAATGGTCCAGCTGAGTCATATACCCATTTCCCGTCAAGCAGATCACAACCAAAGAGCTCACCTATAACAAACAAACAGTTGCATAGTTATGAGGGGAAATGTCTAAATGAATGAGAATTTTGGAGGACATCAATGCCTTCAATATACCCTCTGTCCAAAAATAAGTGTCACATATTTCTTTTTGAGACGTCTAAAAATGTATCCCCTTCAATTTCAGCAAATTTATATTTGTCAATTGCATTTAATGTCTATTAATGCATCAAATCTCACTTTATATTCCTGAGATGCTAACATTGACTAACAGATTTTACCAATGTACTCATAAATTCCCAAATACAAAATAACCAAGAATATAACAACATGAAAAATATAATTACTTGGCATTGTGAAGCTGATGAGACATGTAAGGAATCCCTGGAGGGAATAGAGTATGGATTCATTAAAGAGCTGGGGTACATAAAAAAATCAATTGAAAGAGACCAATAGTAGATTCACAATTAAGGAAGTAACTAGTCACTTACCATTTAGTCACAGGTATTCTTGCAAACATATAAAAACAATTATCCGAAGATAATCAATAATGTGAAGAAGGTAATATAAAATAAAACATGAAGCAAGAAATGGGGTTGATACCTGAATCAACTAAACCAGTTTGACTTATATTACTGACAGTAGGAGATAAGGGCAAGACAGCTTCCAAACCCGGCATCCGATGTTCAGCATTTTCAAGACCCTTTATGTTACTGGGTGGTAAAGTATTTCTATTGGTATTCCCTCCTTCAGATGGTGGATCCATTGTCACTGGTTGATCGACCTCCTTCTTGGTTCTTAATGCAACCGGGGAACTAGATGAACTCCCAGACACTTCTTCTCTAGAATCAGATACCCTATCTTTATCTTGAGACACGGAAGATTGATTTCCATCTATTGCTTCTCCTCTGTTTTTATGTGTCAAATCAGATGTCAATCCAACCGCGGGTTCACTGCCACCCAATGTAGATGCATTTGATTTTATCTCTTTAAGATCATTATCATTAAGCGTAGAATCAATGACTGTTTCATTTGTGAAAGAATATGTAGCAAATTTGCTCGAGCTACCACCATCATAGAAATACCCACGAACTGTGGACCCAAATGGTCCTGAGACCAGAAGCAATGAAGCAAAGATCAAGAACAAGGCAAGTCCCCCCACTGAAGCTGCAATTGAGTGAAGTGATTTTGGATAGGCAGCCCTAGTTACAGGCTCTTTAGGGGAACCAACGGCCATTGCTCTAAAAATTAAAGGATTTCATCAATACTGATGTAACTGATGTAATCATCAAATCTTCGTTTTCAATAAGCAATAATCAAGACTGAAAATGTGTTGCCCTGTAATGGGTATCAAGAAACACAACAGACAACGCCAATTTCACTACAATATTAGCACCCTCCAAATCACCTAGTTGAGCATCCAATCCAGCAAATAACCTACAAAACAAGTTGAAGTTTCACATAATTGCGTAAACACGCTCTAGTACTGAAATAGGAATCCTGCAAGGCAAAAGGTGAAGATGAGAGTATGCAAGCACATTTGACTGCTTAAAATCTCAATATCCCACAAACTTCCAGAAAACCATGTATCAAGTGATGTTGCTAAAGACTGCCCCCTTAGGGCACTTGTTTATCTGGAAAACAAAAAAAAAAATGGCATGGGAGATCATCACCGGTGCTCTAAGGGATTCTGGGAATATGTTGTCCAATAAAGTTTCGTCTTAACTCTTTATGGAATCAACTTTTAAATGCCCTCCTTAAACATCCTCCAGCAGAAACAGTAAAGAAACAACCTGAGATTGTACTATTACTTAGTAGCATTCCACATTGCAAGAGTCTTAATGCAAAATGTTCAACTGAACAACAAAAATTAAATTGCATTGAATCATACAAATCTCACTTTGCCAAAAAAATAGCATGCCCTTACACAGTCATTTCCTAGTTTCACTGTCTACTTGAGAAGTTGTTTAACCAACTGAAACCCTTGATGGTAAACATATTAAGTCAAAATAAATACCCCCTCCGTCTCATGATGAGTTTCGGTCATTTCATTATGGTCTATCGCAAAATAAGTGTCACGTTTCTAAATAATGAAATACTTTTAGTACAAGTTTACCACCAATGTACAAACAAGTAATGCACGTTTCTTAAATAACATTAGCAATTTAGCAAGTCAACTACATGGGTAAGGTGGAGTAATTTTCTTTAACGGAAAAAACATAAATTTTGATGGAGCATTCAATCATGAAATTCGGCAATTTCCCAAAAAGTAAAAAAATTTCAATACATCTATCGCCATACTTTCGTGCTTTACTTGAATGTTGTCAACTAAATTTATGCAGTTCCTGTAACCAAACGCTAAATTCTTCCAGTAGTTCAATAATTATAATCGCTAATTCAATTATTCTTTTTTTTTTAAAAATGGGTTTTTCATTAATGAATAACTTAATCTATTAGGATAGTGACCCTTAAAAGTGAATTGGGTAAATTGAAACCCCGAGCTTTCATATGGAACCGAATAAGTAATACCAGAAGAAGCTGCTTGCTCGATGATCGAGCTAGAGATCTTTGGCTAATCGCTACTTAATTCAACAACATTGCAAACAAAACAAAAAACAAGATTCAGAATTTTCAAAGATCGAACCTGAACAGGAAAACGAATCTGCAGAAAGATCCAATTTCAGAAGCGAAACGATACGCCTGTTGAAAGTGAAGTGGTTAATCTGGAATTCGCTGAAAAATTGAGTTCGTTATTTCAGCTGTTGGGGAAATGCAATGGCGGCAAGGCAACGATGTGAGGAAAGGCTTGGATCCGGAAATATAGTGATGAAGGCTTCAATTAATGATGGATTTCGTGTATAATTAATAATAATAAATAAAATAATTGAAGGGTTTGATTGATTGATTCCAATTATACCTGAGAAGAAAAGGTAGCCAAAATAATTTAATTCTTTTTATTTTTTTAAAAAAGAAAATAATTTAATTCTTGAACGCGGTGTGTCAAAAATCCTAGTCTGGATGTGACCGACTAAATAAAAATAAAAACAAATTGGAGATTTTATATTGACGCAAAGTGTTAGTTTGTTTCCGGTTATTTTGAATGACTTATAACTGTTGGCTTTAATTAAGTTAAAATTGAAATGTTTATTTTCAGTTATAAGCTTATAAGTGAGATACAAATTAGTTATATCACGAATAAATAAAAGCCAAAAAGTTATAAAAATATTGTTTTTCATGAGTTATCTTACCATTTAGATTATGAGTTCAAAATTTCAAATACTACTACCTGCGCATTTATTTATTTTCTTTCTTTCTTGCATACTTATTCAATTAATTCAATTCTTTAACTTTTTTTTTATTTTCTTATTATCATTTAATATTACAAAAGCAAATTATTTATTTTGGGGCTCATTTTTATTTAATA
The DNA here is from genome assembly GCA_022495995.1 of Adenophora triphylla var. japonica. NCBI lineage: Eukaryota > Viridiplantae > Streptophyta > Magnoliopsida > Asterales > Campanulaceae > Adenophora > Adenophora triphylla. The sequence continues at coordinate 372,910 of JAFEMH010000576.1, read as the reverse complement.
TTTTTTACTTTTATAAACATAAATAAATTAACAAAAGAGAAAAAATATACAATAAATAAATATTTTGCAAATTCAAATTATATTCTTTATTATATTTCAATAAATTAAATTTTTGTATTTACTTAGTATTTAATTTCAATATATAAATGTAAATTTATAATTATTATAATTTTAAATTATTTCTTTTATCTTTAGTGCAAACATTCATATTTATTTTTTTACAAATAATGTTTTTTTCTTGAAAACAATATCAAAACTAGTATTATATATTAAATTCATCAAGTATCAATCATTAAGTTATCAGCTTTTATATAAGAGACATCAGTAATCAGATGAAACAAGCAAATTATCAATCAATCAGCTATAAATCATTAAGCAAGCTATAAATCATTAAGCAACCAATTATCAACTATAACTTATCAACCATTACCTACGATAAGCGAGTTTTTAGTAACTACGCTCTGGTTCACCCATTAGCCAAAATCAATTGAAATACTTAATTTAATAAAAATATCCACATATATCCCAATTTTAACCCTGGTTTAGCAAACTCAATCCAATTTTAACCCACCCAATTAGGTTCAGGGTATGTTTGGCTACCTCAATTTCAAGACTTGAATTTGGAATTGGAAGAACAAAATGAATTTCGTGAAACTAATTTAACCCTTTCAATTTCAATTCAATGAATTAGATCGAGTTGCCAAACATACGGTCAATCCAAACACCGACATCCGATCTCACTTGACCCACCTTCCAGCTGAACAATGTACAAATGTTCGGCCAAGCTTATAGAATATAACAAAATTGTTTGGTAACCTATTGTTGAATTATTTAAATTTGTTCGTTTACGTTCACTTAACAAAACTGGTTTAACTAAAATAAGTGTTTATATAGTGAAAGTTTCTTTGTTTTAGAACAATATTGAAAACTCGTGCAACATCAATAGCCGATTTTTTGTTGCGAGTTATTACGAATATTAAACGGTTATATATCGATATCTTGATATACGATTAAAAGAAAACTTACATTCGATGTCCATGTTTGAGTAGCTTGGGATCCATATTTGATCTTCGTGTGTAGAAGAGATTGTAGTTTTCTTTTTATTTTTTTAATGAAGAAGAAGTATCAAGAGTTTGAATGAAGTATGAATTTAAGAGTACTTTAGAATAAAAAATTTAGGAGGTACGTTCAATCTCCAATAAATTTTTTTTAAGAAGTATCAAAAGTTTGAATGGAGTTTGAATGGAGTATGACTTTAAGAGTACTTTAAGAAGTATCAAGAGTTTGATGGTATAGTTCTTTTTAACAAATTTCAAAATAAATATTGCATTTCTAAATAAAAAAAATAATGTTAGTGAATTTTTACGGTAATACAATCATTATACAAACAACGCACACTCCTTAAAAACATTAATAAGTCACATGGAGTTTTTATTAAGTGTGTGATCATGTGAGGCATACATTGATGAGCAGGGCCGGTCCTGTTCAATTTGGGGCCCTAAGCAAACTATTTGACTGAGGCCCCTATATTTTCTTATTGGCAACATTGCGGTGTAACGTTTATCTCTCCATCTTTTCGTATCCAATCATTCTTTTTCTAGTAAGAGACATAAATTTTCGTATTTTCTTAGGTTTTAACGAGATTTGGAGAATATTTTAGCGAAAATACAAATTTTTGGACAATTGGGTTTGGAAATTAAATTAAGTTGAGATGATTGCAAATTTAACTTGAGATGATTGTAAAGAAATCAAGAAAATATAGCAATAAATTTTAGTGATAATAATTTATTTTGAGACAATAAAAGTTATTTATTTTGAGACAAATGAATTAAGCTAAAATCCTCTATCAAATATTAACTTATAACTTAGGGTTGGAAAATTGTTGGTTTTGAGCTAAGAAGCCTAGAAGCTCGGATTGGGATGTCCCTTACAAAAAGAAAATAATTGTCTCCACAAAGGATTGAACTCTGGTCATCTAATACACCAAGAATTTAAAGCAACTTCCTTAACCACAAGAACACTCATCATCTTTGTTATAAGATGTGGAACATTTAATATATACAATAAAACTAGATATTTGGGGCCCCTAAAACGCGACAAAATTCGGGCGGCTTCTTTTGTCGTGGATTCACGCCGGGCGGCTTCTTTAAGAAGCACACAACAGCCTATAAATAGAGGCCTCCTCTATTCATTTTGATATACAATTTCAGCACTGTTACTCTGCCCAAATTAAAACCCGAATTTCCAGTAAACAAAATCATTCAAAACTCACCTCTTTCATACACAAATCCCATCCTAATCTATTCCTAAATAGGACAATCCCCTTGGGAGATAGAGAGAACCACCATTGGTAATCTTTTCTTCCTATTTTTGCAATGTAATCATCATATTCCCACTCCCCCTACACAAAGGATTCATTGGGGATCCTCTCCCAAGGATGAACAAGGTTCCACAAGTGGCTTGTTCTAGGGAAGATCCACCACATGATGATGTGATGTCCCTTTACGTTTATGCATAAAAATGCAATCTTTATTCATATTATCTCATCCCCTTCCCTTGATCTAGCTTTCCAAGGATTGTCCACCTTATGAGGTATTAAAGAACATAGAAAAAGCCATAAAGATTATTCCTTTTACATTATTTCTCTAGTTTAATGATGTTCATTGTATTATTTACATTAAAAATGCAATCTTTACTTTAATGTCATTCTCCCCATGTCCCTAAAAGATGGATCTCTCTCCGAGGATTGTCTAGTAGCCTTTTAAGACACGAAAGACATAGGATGAGTATAAAGATCCAATCTTTATGTGAGGACCCCGACCCGGAACCTCCACGTGTCCCGAGCCGGAGCGTCCTCAAACTAACCCGAATTTCCTAATACTTTTAAAACTTTGATCTAACTTTCAAACATAATTACAATTGTCATAACCATTTCAAAATAACTCTTCACCTTTCTACAATGAAGAAAGAGTTGACTAACTTTGAAAGTGAGAAACTATTTTAGTTACAAAAAGTTATCGGTTATAACATAAAATTGAGGTTTATAAATACAAACTCCTTAAATGAATTATACCAAAATACACTTTTTACTCCAACCTATATATACCCCGACAATTCCCAAAATATCACTTCCAAACTCCTCACCGCCCTTACTTGGCCGGTCCGCCTGTCTCAGAATCTAAAAACATTAAAGGGAGAGGGGTGAGAATAAATCTCAGCAAGCTATTATGAATGCAGCAATATGCCATATAAAATGCAACACATAACAAGTTACATACAACACATTGGAAAAACTGTAAACACATTCCGTTACCTTGGTTTACCTTTTCTCGTCTGAACAATAGTCGTACAACATTGGGTATAATAATACTCCAATCTTAAGTGAGCTGCTTAAGCAATACTCACATCTTATAAGACCCGTTTTTCAGGGAACCAAATAAGATAGTAGCAACTCTGTAAGGCTTTTGGCTCACTACAGATGCTATAACCCCAACCTGTGGCCACAGGAGGGGACGGTCACAGATATAACATAATCCGATCACATTAGGTCACACTTCCATAATTGATCGTATTATGTTATACCCCCAAACATCAGCTGATTAACACATTATCAAGCACATAATAGTTACTTGAAATATAATTCACAAACGGGATAAACAATATAGCCACATGGTAAAATATACTCATGTTCAACAAATCTCATAGTGTAACATTTATTTAAAACACTATGCATAAATAAGCAATATAACCACATGGTAAAATATACTCATGTTCAACCAATAATCAGAGTGCAACATTTATGTAATACACTAAGCATAATACAATCCATGAATATGTACTCAAGTAAGATAATGAGATATAATCAACCCTTCTTACTTAGTCATTATACAACAATATATGATCTCTATAAGGATCCAAGTTAACTCTACCAAGTTGGAGTGACATTTAATAAACTGCCAAATGATTTCTAAGTCGGAGATAAAGTGCTTCCGTATTTCCATTTAAACCCAATTAAAGTACCATTAAATGTTCTAATTATAACTTAAGTTAAAAAGACTAGTTCATATCCGGTTTGAATTAGGTTCCACTAATTTATAATGGTTAGGAATCACACCACTAGGTTATTGGTGAAAATCAGCAAGAAAAGTATCTAAGGAGAATCTGGCACCATGGGCGACCGCCCATGTCACTTGGGCGACCGCCCAAGTGGTCTTCAAAATTAACCCAAGTTGCTGCCTAGATGGGCGGCCACTCATCATCACTTGGGCGACCGCCCAAGGCCCCTGTCCAGAAATATCAACTTCCAAACCCTTGTTTATCTAGGTTCTTTTCCTTTTTAAATCTTCCTAACTTCTATGATCACCAAATGAATTTTCTCACTTTACAACCTCATCCTAAATCCTTTAAACCCAAAATAACATAAACCTAGATTATTTTTCATAAGATTTCCAACCCATTTTATCAACACATTTCCAGTTTAATTCTATAAAATTAACTTCACCCATTACTTACATTCTAAATCAACTTCTAGGAACAAGAGTATCATTTCATATCATTTATCAATTCCCCAACTTCAAGAGGGTTCCAAAGCAATTTAACAACTATCATCATAACAAGAACAAGCATAAAGAGTTCATGAACATTCAATGAAGGAAAAGGTCATAATAACTCACTTTAGAATTTTAGGATGAAATAATGATCTTCTTAGGTTGATAGATTCCCCTAGTTGCTCCAAGCTAAAAAGTATCCTTAGATTTGAAAATGGAGTAGAATTGAACTTAGTAGGCTCTTGGAAAGTAAGGCTTTCATAATGTAGCTTCCATGGAGATTTGTAAAAGAAAATAAAAATGAAGGAGAAGAAGAAGGAAGATGGAGTATAAGAATGGTAAAGGAGGTATGGGGGGGGGGCGGATCTTGAAGGGGGAGAGTGAGGGAAAAAGGGAAGAAAGGTATGGTCCCCTCATACCAATGATTAAAGGCTTTCAACATTTTACTTCTTTTCCCTACACAAACTAAAGCCTAACTACTCACATTTTATTTATTGTCAATTATTATACTTTCCCCATGGACTTTATTTAATTTTCTCAATTATCTCATCCTAATATAAGAAATCAAAGATATATAAAAATGAACACATAATATTAACAATAATATTAAAAGCACACAATATGATGTTAAATTAGTGCCTAGGGTTAGGGTCGTTACACTCACTCCCCCTTAAAGAAAATTTGTCCCGAATTTGACTGTCACTTACCTGACTGATCAACCCGCCTCGGTTACATGTATACCCCAGACTTCAATTCCCAAATAGTCTCTTCAAGGTTGATTCTTACCCAAGATTCTCATTCCATTAATGATACGATATTACAACTTAATTTTCCAAGAATACCTTACAATATCACTAACCCGAATTTTCACGACCTCAATAACTATATAAATAAATAAAAGTTATTACAACTTATATCACCAAATACATTACAATATTGCATTTAAAACTTTAAATAATCTATAAGCTGCTCCAAGCCAGTCTATGAGTCAAATCACCAACCTTTTCCAAAACTTCAAATGGATTAGCAAATTTTGGCGCCAATTTACCTTAGGCCTTGCTTCTCCAACCTCACCCCCAACAAATTAGAGATCGATATTTTCTTCCCTAACAACGCCTCATACGGTTTTATCTCAATGCTAGAATGATAACTGCTATTATACGCACCCAACCACTGTTAATCATACGTCCTATCGACTACAAAAATCCATTGTACATGTCCGTAGCATATCCTCAATAATAAGTAATGATTCCTCAAATTTTCACAAAGTTAAACTCAATAGCATTCCTACACTCCAAAAGGATCTTCCCAACTGAATGACTATCCCATCTATTTAATACTATGGGGTTTATACAATCAAGCTATCTCCTAACATATATAAGGACTTGATCAATGAATCTCATCAATATAAATATATAATAAGTAGAAAATACTATCAACTTCCTATAAACAAAACGACATACTCCCTTTTACTACCAAGATAACCCAATCACAAAATTCATCGTGATAATACTCTCAGTTCAATCTAGAACTCTAAATATTTTAATAAATCTTCTAACGTCAAATTTCTATTTTTACATCTATGACCAAACCACCTTATGTCTTGACTCACTTGAAACGAGTTATTTAAATTATCTCGTCCGAAATTCTCATAATACAAACATTAAACAACTGCCATGGAATAATAAATATGGACACGCTAATAAGATCCTGATTCCAGGAACAGAATATTAATTAACCACATCCCACAATTCAATGTTCCAATTATGTTCAGGTCCAGCGACAGATCAATATTCAATTCAAATGGTTGGCCGCCCACAACGGAGCCGATCCAACTCCAATACAGAAACCGAGTCTACTGCGACCGACACATTACTAACCCCACAATATATCAAATTATTTCTCGGATCAAAACTTTAATACAATTAATCATTATAGGGGAACTAGGTGGCCTTTTTACCTGCTTCTGTACGAACTATATCTTTAAAATAACATGTCTTTCTAAAATTTACAACATCTTTCAGAATTACAAAGGGTATATAAAAAGGGATCCAATGAGACTCGAATGGTTTATTTATTTAAAACTGTCCCATACCAGTTTTAATTAACTAAACCACTCACAATTTTTAGAAATTTCAAAAGATTTATAAGCTAAACAAACTAACTCGAGTGATTTAATTATCTACAACCGTCCCATACCAGTGGTAGATAATTAAATTACTCACAAATTTTAATGTACACAAAAACGGTTCACTGACCTTATAAACTATCCCCGAAGGGCACAATTGCTCATACCGAAGTTCAATATACAATCCAAAGTTTAAAGCACATTTAAAACAATTCTAACATGATATTCTTGTTTGACTTCTATTTATAGTGTAGCCACAACTCATAATATTTATACTTAGTTAAATTCTCTATAAGAAAACACAATCTCGCAATACTATTACTATCTCCGATAAATAACACTAAAACATTCATTAAGATTATAAACTTGGTAAATCATCCTCAATTCAATAATTTCTCAAGTTGAATATTCAACACTTTTACTTAATTTGAGTCATCTATTCCCTACCTTTGATATTGGTATTGTACTTAGTAACAACGTATTGCATACTTCAAGTTTCCGATCAATTTCCATGATCTCCTAATAAGAAAATATAATTGGAACTCACATAGGTCAATCATCCCCAAATTGCGATTAAACAGTGTAAACTAACTTACCTCTCGATAACCATTAACAACTCAAAATCCGTATACACCAATACCTTCCTAAGCATCACACCAATCTCTCATATGAGTCACACAACTAAGTCAACATATAGGGTGTAATCATCCTAAAGTATCCCGTCTTCCAATAAGATTTATCCTCGTTCTATATTCTCAACTAATGATAATCGTTTCTCAAAACAAACCATATACATACATTACCAATTTCTGAAGTTGATCCTATAAGTCACCAATAACTACATCTATTATACTTCTTCACATTTACCCTATTTACCTCTCCATAACTAATACACAACCTCAAACCAAAACGGTCATACTAGATACAAATGTTGTCTTAAGTATATCCTTACAACAAATTTTCACTATAATTGTAACATCCCGAAATTTTAACTAATAACCATTGAGTATTCTACTAATTTCTAAAATCAGTCATACACATCCTCAACAAGTGATAACGAATACTTATTCTTCACAGTTACTAATTTGAGATCTCCATAATCTATAAATAACCACCAAGTATCATCTTTTCTAAATATAGTACTAATTTATCCTTGCGGAGGTTCGCTAAGCTAATTATCTTCTTTATCAAATAATTTCCCAAGTTGAATCATCAATTCCATTATCCCAATTAGTGTCATCTATCTAGGGAGCCGAATACCATAATATTACCTTATCTCAACTCAAAGCCTCAATATCCTGGTATGATACCTGATGGAAACCCAATTTGAAACTCACATGGAAAACACCACTTAATCAACTTATAGGGTGATATCACCTACAAGAATATCTGATTTCCTATTCAAATTAGTAGCAAGAATACAATCAATTTCTCATTAGAGAATATACTTATAACACATAAGGCAAATATATGTCAGTTCTATAAGAGCTCGTACTCGCGATATCTTATAAACCATATAATCCCACTTAGACTATCACTTTCAATAGTAGTCTCATATATATAGTCTCCACCACGAGACACCAATGTATAAATACTCACGCAACTTATACAACCATAAACCACTCTTAATTAGGCCATATACCTAACCTCAACTAAGAGTTCACAAATTCATTTACCACCGTACCTGAGATAATTCAAGTGTCCTTTACTCAAAATTAACACATAACCCACATAACCTTCACATTCCTTAGGCCATACTTTCGACATTTACGCATATATGACATAATATCAATTAATGACTTATCCGCCTCAACTATACACGGAGGCAAATCAAACATAGATAAGGAGACTCGCTTCTTGCGACAGTCCTCCCAAAACAAAACAACTACTCAACTAATTCAGGTCAATATAACAATAATTCACGGATTGGTATCTCTACCACATCCTCCGGCAATCCATGCCCACTTAATCACAATTACCATGAAAATCAAGAATGATTTGAGGTACTCTCCCATAAGAGTAGAACCTCCAGCACATAAGGCAACTCTTAGGCCATTTATGCAAATAAAGCGAAATGTAATGCCACATGAGAATAAAATGAATGGGACTTTAGAAAAGTATGACTCCTAACTCCGAAGACAGGTAATATACCTCAAATGATTGTGGAGGAATCTATCTCTCCATATTGCTCACATTTCCTTGATTCTTTGGTTGGTCATTATCATTTTCTGTCATTGAACAAATTCCTGCATTAAACCCTCGACGTCTGTTATCACACACTCTCACTCAGCTAGACTCTACCCGAGAACTCTAACCGAGCTCTGATACCAACTGTGAGGACCCCGACCCGGAACCTCCACGTGTCCCGAGCCGGAGCGTCCTCAAACTAACCCGAATTTCCTAATACTTTTAAAACTTTGATCTAACTTTCAAACATAATTACAATTGTCATAACCATTTCAAAATAACTCTTCACCTTTCTACAATGAAGAAAGAGTTGACTAACTTTGAAAGTGAGAAACTATTTTAGTTACAAAAAGTTATCGGTTATAACATAAAATTGAGGTTTATAAATACAAACTCCTTAAATGAATTATACCAAAATACACTTTTTACTCCAACCTATATATACCCCGACAATTCCCAAAATATCACTTCCAAACTCCTCACCGCCCTTACTTGGCCGGTCCGCCTGTCTCGGAATCTAAAAACATTAAAGGGAGAGGGGTGAGAATAAATCTCAGCAAGCTATTATGAATGCAGCAATATGCCATATAAAATGCAACACATAACAAGTTACATACAACACATTGGAAAAACTGTAAACACATTCCGTTACCTTGGTTTACCTTTTCCCGTCTGAACAATAGTCGTACAACATTGGGTATAATAATACTCCAATCTTAAGTGAGCTGCTTAAGCAATACTCACATCTTATAAGACCCATTTTTCAGGGAACCAAATAAGATAGTAGCAACTCTGTAAGACTTTTGGCTCACTACAGATGCTATAACCCCAACCTGTGGCCACAGGAGGGAACGGTCACAGATATAACATAATCCGATCACATTAGGTCACACTTCCATAATTGATCGTATTATGTTATACCCCCAAACATCAGCTGATTAACACATTATCAAGCACATAATAGTTACTTGAAATATAATCCACAAACGGGATAAACAATATAGCCACATGGTAAAATATACTCATGTTCAACAAATCTCATAGTGTAACATTTATTTAAAACACTATGCATAAATAAGCAATATAACCACATGGTAAAATATACTCATGTTCAACCAATAATCAGAGTGCAACATTTATGTAATACACTAAGCATAATACAATCCATGAATATGTACTCAAGTAAGATAATGAGATATAATCAACCCTTCTTACTTAGTCATTATACAACAATATATGATCTCTATAAGGATCCAAGTTAACTCTACCAAGTTGGAGTCACATTTAATAAACTGCCAAATGATTTCTAAGTCGGAGATAAAGTGCTTCCGTATTTCCATTTAAACCCAATTAAAGTACCATTAAATGTTCTAATTATAACTTAAGTTAAAAAGACTAGTTCATATCCGGTTTGAATTAGGTTCCACTAATTTATAATGGTTAGGAATCACACCACTAGGTTATTGGTGAAAATCAGCAAGAAAAGTATCTAAGGAGAATCTGGCACCATGGGCGACCGCCCATGTCACTTGGGCGACCGCCCAAGTGGTCTTCAAAATTAACCCAAGTTGCTGCCTAGATGGGCGGCCGCTCATCATCACTTGGGCGACCGCCCAAGGCCCCTGTCCAGAAATATCAACTTCCAAACCCTTGTTTATCTAGGTTCTTTTCCTTTTTAAATCTTCCTAACTTCTATGATCACCAAATGAATTTTCTCACTTTACAACCTCATCCTAAATTCTTTAAACCCAAAATAACATAAACCTAGATTATTTTCCATAAGATTTCCAACCCATTTTATCAACACATTTCCAGTTTAATTCTCTAAAATTAACTTCACCCATTACTTACATTCTAAATCAACTTCTAGGAACAAGAGTATCATTTCATATCATTTATCAATTCCCCAACTTCAAGAGGGTTCCAAAGCAATTTAACAACTATCATCATAACAAGAACAACCATAAAGAGTTCATGAACATTCAATGAAGGAAAAGGTCATAATAACTCACTTTAGGATTTTAGGATGAAATAATGATCTTCTTAGGTTGATAGATTCCCCTAGTTGCTCCAAGCTCAAAAGTACCCTTGGATTTGAAAATGGAGTAGAATTGAACTTAGTAGGCTCTTGGGAAGTAAGGCTTTCATAATGTAGCTTCCATGGAGATTTGTAAAAGAAAATAAAAATGAAGGAGAAGAAGAAGGAAGATGGAGTATAAGAATGGTAAAGGAGGTATGGGGGGGGGCGGATCTTGAAAGGGGAGAGTGAGGGAAAAAGGGAAGAAAGGTATGGTCCCCTCATACCAATGATTAAAGGCTTTCAACATTTTACTTCTTTTCCCTACACAAACTAAAGCCTAACTACTCACATTTTATTTATTGTCAATTATCATACTTTCCCCGTGGACTTTATTTAATTTTCTCAATTATCTCATCCTAATATAAGAAATCAAAGATATATAAAAATGAACACATAATATTAACAATAATATTAAAAGCACACAATATGATGTTAAATTAGTGCCTAGGGTTAGGGTCGTTACACTTTATACCCCTTTCCCCTAGTCCCTTGGTTCTTGGAGAATTTCGTGGTGAGGATCGGTGTAAAGACTCCATCTTTATATCGTTTCCATCATAAAAAATTCCACAATCTATGTCCCTTTGGAAACTGACGAATCTTAGTCCCGACATCTCCGATAATCACTTGAGACGAGCATAAAATGTCCCTACGAATCATTATCGTCTCAAGATGTAGGATCATGGGCAAAGATTCCTCCTTTTCTAAAGAGCCTCATTCTTGGACTTAAAAGACGACCCCCTCTCGATCACATGTGACTATATCCCCAAAGAACGTTAGTTTAAGACATACCAAGGCTCTTACGCCTACCATGGTTGATTAATCTAACGGGAGGGTAGAAAAGTCCCGTAATGATGATCACAAGTCCAAAATGAGCACGGTATCAAAATCCCGAAAATATCAAATCCAAGGAATCCCGAGCTATAACCTACTTAAATGGTTTATATGTCCGGCAGATAAACTTGGCACATTCCCTCCTCTTTTCAAATCACACATGCACATGAGCACACAAACAAGCACAAACTTCGGATCTAGGAAGACTTGCATTTGCAAGGCTCCTTGGGTGAACGTCAAACGTTCTTCCCAAGGAGTTACTTAACCTCCAGACCCTTATCCTTTTTTTTCAAAGTTTTGAGAAAATCAAAATGGCGTGGCGACTCCGTTTTTCAATAAAACCGGTGTCTTCAAACTGAGGTGAACGGCGACCCTTAAAACGGTTCAATCCCGAGGGCCACATTCACAATATGGTATATCTGAAATTCGTTAATGAGCAAGGAATATCATAATATGATTTTTAATGCACAAAAAGGTCGGTAAAGGACTGTTTTGACGTTTCGGACCTCGGTACGAGGTCCCAAGGTCCGTATTTTTGTAAATATGTTCGTTTACTCGATTTTTCGTCCTGATTAAGAATATGGACTCCGTTTTCCATATCATGCACTGATAAGGCGAACGAACTTCCCGCGTGGCCAAATTGAGCCTTTTAGGTCAATTGCAAGGGTTTAGACCAATTAAAAGGATTCTTCGGGGGATGCGAGATCGGGGTGTCTACAAAGCCCATCGGCGAATCTCCTTGTAAAGTAAAGGGGATTCGACGATCACTAAGAGACAACGATCTCATCTAGGTTAATGGGTGGGCCCAAAGTAGGGCTTCCTACGTATCCCTTGCGGGAATCAAGCCTCCGTAGTTCTACTCAAACGAACTTGGATGCCCAAGTTTCCTACGTATCCCGCACGGGAATCAGACCAGACGTAGTTCGGCTTATTGTTAGAGAGGAAAAGATTTCTAGGAGTCTCAGTGTCCTATGGGTCAAGTCTCAGGATGCATTGAGATCATGATCTCTTTGCTGGGGATTTCAAGTGATAAGCTTTTAGACGGAAGGGGTGGTCGTGCCTTAGGTGATAGGCTGCCTACGTATCTCGCATGAGAATCAGACCAGTCGCGTAGTTCAACAAAGTAATCAAGGTAATCATTAGAGAGGTCAAATTTGAGGTGACCGAGCAGACCAATGATAACATGAGAGAGGTCAAATTCAGGGTGACCTAACAGACCAAAAGTAACATGAGAGGGGTCAAATTCATGGTGACCGAATGGGATGTGCCAGAGTAACTAAAGTGACAAGCTTTTAGACAAATCTGGCGACCGAGCTCGAGTTCTCAAGCTGCCTACGTATCTCGCATGGGAATCAGGTCAAAACATATTTCGAAGGAGGTTCATCCCGATTTGTTCAAGAGGACCCAAGGGTAACCAAGATAAACATTAGAGGGATCAAATTCGGGGGGACCGAACATACCAAGAGTAGCATGAGAGGGGTCAAATTCGGGGTGAGCGAACGAACCAAGAGTGACATGATAGGGGTCAAATTTGGGGTGACCGAATGGACAAAGAGCAACATGATAGGGGTTAAATTCTGGGTGACCAAACAGACCAATAGTAACATGATAGGGGTCAAATTCGGGGTGATCGAATAGACCAAGAGTAACATGAGAGTGGTCAAATTCGGGGTGACCGAACGGACCTTTAGTAACATGAGAGGATGATTGAAATTATTATTTATAATGACGGTTATGATTATTGTGACGTGATAGAGCTTGTAATCAACGATTTTGACATGGTTATGATTATGACATGTTGGATGGTATGATAATGATTATGAAATGAAAAAGCGGCATGATAGAGATCATGATATGGCAAAAGTTGTAGCATGAAGAGATGACATAATGACAATTCTATCCAAGCGTTTCTCAAGGCAAAAAGTCTACTTGCAAGTAACCTTACTAAAAAAAATCGAGGATACGCTGCAAGTCATTGTTGATGATGAATGACGTTTGTGCTTTGTCATGAATGTCGTGTGATGAGATTTTTGATTCCTATGCTTCAATCGCTGGGAGCGAGCTTCTTGCAGGTCGAGACATGATTTGCTGTGCGGGTTACAGCTTTGTACCTGCATATAATTTTGATGTGTCTGTGGTAGCTAGGGATTTCCAACTTTTGCATCCGTTTTTTTAAGTTACATAAAACTTTGATGAGTACTTGGTCATCCCTGGGGTTACAGGCCGCCTACATATCTCACATGGGAATCAGACCAAACGTAGTTCGGGTCACTTAAGACTCGAGAAAGAACTTGATCGATTGAGATTTTGAAAAAGGTGTGGTCGTACCTGAGGTGACAGGCTACCTACGTATCCCACATGGGAATCAGACCAAACGTAGTTCGGGTCACTTAAGACTCGAGAAGGACAAAGGCATTTGAGATCAGTTAAGATTTTGACAAAGGTGCGGTCGTGCCTGAGGGACAGGCTGCCTACGTATCCCGCATGGGAATCAAACCAAACGTAGTTCGGGTCACTTAAGACTCGAGGAGGACAAAGGCATTTGAGATCAGTTAAGATTTTGACAAAGGTGCGGTCGTGCCTGAGGTGACAGGCTGCCTACGTATCCCGCATGGGAATCAGACCAAACGTAGTTCGGGTCACTTAAGACTCGAGAAAGAACTTGATCAATTGAGATTTTGAAAAAGGTATGGTCGTACCTGAGGTGACAGGCTGCCTAAGTATCCCGCATGGGAATCAGACCAAACGTAGTTCGAGTCACTTAACATGAAAACATTTTTTTAGAAATAGGGGAGTCGGGAATTCTAATTCCCTAAGACAAAGCATGTAATTGATTTTTTGAAACAAGGAGAGACTTTTTGGGCATCGAGAATTCAAATTCTCTAAGTCAAAGCATGTGACAAATATTTTTTTGAAAAAGAGAGATTTTTGGGCATTTGAAATTCAAATTCCTTAAGCCAAAGCATGTAATTGATTTTTTGAAACAAGGAGAGACTTTTTGAGCATCGAGAATTCGAATTCTCTAAGCCAAAGCATGTAACAAATTTTTTTTTTGAAAAAGAGAGATTTTTGGGCGTTGGGAATTCGAATTCCCTAAGCCAAAGCATGTAATTGTTTTTTTGAAACAAGGAGAGACTTTTTGGGCATCGAGAATTCGAATTCTCTAAGCCAAAGCATGTAACAAATATTTTTTAGAAAAGAGAGAGATTTTTCGGCGTCGGGAATTCGAATTCCCTAAGCAAAAGCATGTAACCGATCTTTTTTTAAGAAAGGAGAGATTTTTGGGCGTCGGGAATTCGAATCCCTTAGCCAAAACATGTAATTGTTTTTTTTGAAACAAGGAGATACTTTTTGGGCATCGAGAATTCGAATTCTCTAGGCCAAAGCATGTAACAAATATTTTTTGAAAAAGAGAGATTTTTGGGCGTCGGGAATTCGAATTCCCTAAGCAAAAGCATGTAATTGATTTTTTGAAACAAGATAAGACTTTTTGGGCATCGAGAACTCGAATTCTCTAAGCCAAAGCATGTAACAAATATTTTTTGAAAAAGAGAGAGATTTTTGGGCGCCGGGAATTTGAATTCCCTAAGCAAAAGCATGTAACCGATCTTTTTTGAAGAAATGAGAGATTTTTGTGGCTTCGAGAATTCGAATTCTCTAACCCAAAGTAGTAACTCTTAGAATGAAAATATTTTGAAAGGCATCGAGAAATCGAATTCCCTCAGCCAAATCATCTTTAGGATGGTATTGGGAAAATCGGATTCCCTAAGCCAAAACATTGGGAGGAAAAGTATTTTGAGACAGTCGAAGGCAATGGTTGGGCCTAATGAAAGGCTAGGTGCAGCGGGATGTTATTGGAGATGTACCTGCAGAAAGCTTTTCACAAGTATGCAAGATATATATTGTGGCATCCATGTGTTTTGAAAGTGTCATACATATGCGGTGATGTGCAATAATCAAAAGTAGTGACATACACGTGCAGTACTATGATTTGGGATTTCTTACATGCGCGGTGATTAGAGATCAAGCAACAGGAGCGATTGAGAGATTTAACTAAAAAATATGCATGTTTCGATGATGGGCAAAACACATCTTTTGTGATGGTTGTTTTTTGCAATTTTTTTTTTATTTTTTGACACTTTTGCATTGCTTGCATTTCAAACTTAATTTATGAGGAGTTAGTGAATGTACTATGAATGTAAGTTTAAAGAGGGAGAATGCGCCATGAAACAAATTGTGAATCTCTGGTGAGTTTCTTTTTGTGGCCAGACTGCAAAATGAGGAAAATGGAAAGGTGTAAAGTGGAGCGGGGTTGAAGGCCTAGGATAAACACTCAAAAGCTGATTCCCTACACCCATTTGATCAAGTCTACTCGGCGGTATCTCTCGGAGGGAATGCTCGGATTTGCCTCAGGTGACAGCGATGGAAGCCTCGGTGTTAGCCCCAATATTCCTTGTTGAGGACACATCTGTCTATGAGAGAAGTCATGTATCTTGATGTTAAATCATATGAAGCCCCTGGTATTGTCAAAGAGTGAGCCTTATGCTTCTTGATGTGAACTAATGATTCAAAGCAGCCCCAAATTTTGATGTTTTGAGTGTTGGGAACCTAACTGTCTCTGCGAGTTGTCTTGATATTTTGCTATTGGGATTTGAGGAATCCCCTGCGTTGACCAACGTTCGCTACCACATTTGATGATCCCTTTGATGAGTATGCAAATGTCCTCGAGAGTTGTCTCGATGATTTGATGTCTTGCTGCTGAAATCATTTATGAGTAACAAATATTGTTCTTGCATTCGATGTTTCCTCGTTAATGATCAAACTGTCTTTGAGAGTGGTCTCACATCATGCCCTTGAGCAGTATGGAGTTCGATGTAATCTGAATATCATTTCCATGAATAAAGTTTCATCTCTGAGGGACTAAATTGTCTTCCTGAGCACAACCCCTATTTTTGGTTTAATGTCTCAATACTGATTGGAATCTTGACCTTCTGATTCGATGCTTTTTCGAGAACCCATATTGTTATCTTATAGTAGCCCCAGTTTCGGTGCTCAATCATGTGGAGCCTCAGTTCATTTCACTAAGGGTCATGTCCATTCATCATGAGATTGTACGTCAATCTGACTCTTAGAGACCAATGAATTGCGTCTCTGTCTCTTTTGATGTGATGTCACGAATAGTTGGCAGGGGAAGGCAACGAGGCCAGTATTCTTGGAAGCAAAAGAAAATCACGTGGGATCCTCGACATGGTGTTTGCGCAGAAATAGAATGATAAAAAGACGGGGGTAGGGGAAAGCCCCTAGACTCAAGAGAAATGCTTACCTACGAAATCAAAGACTAGAGATTTGACTTGCGTATTTATCAATGCCTTTAAATCGATGTTTATGGGCCCTCCTTGAATTAAATTTGTATTTTGAGTTTATTTGAAAGCTTACAAATCATCTGGACGCAAATTAGATAGCAACTAATCAAGGTAAGAACATCAATAGAGAGGTTTGGCTCGAAAGGGATGTGTATATTTAGAAATTAATTTTGGAGTCTCTGGAGGCAAGGGTTTTCAATCTCCCAGTGTAGGAGATCGGGTAAGAGCATTTATATCTTTGAGAGAATCACTAGTTTTTGTCATTGATGGTGCTCACTCGAATGGAATATGCGGAAGCTTTCTTCGTAAGATATGTACATAAGTTAAAACTTTTCTTTCTTCTTTTTGTCTTATTCTTTCTTCTCACCCTTTCCTTTTCTTTTCTTTTTGATTTTTTTTTTGTTTTTTTCACACCTTCTCATTTTTTTTCTTTAAAAGAAGAAGACTTTGTTGAAGATGCACAAAAATTCGTAAGATGCACAAATTAAAAAAAAAATTGATCTTCCCAAACTTTTACAAAATTCACAATTCACATATGTGCAGATGACCTTCAATCTTCGACCTCCAATTGGTTAGATTGAACATGCAGTCGGTTTGTATTTTTGAAGGCCTTTGATTAACTTTGGGAATCCCTTCGTGGACTCCTTTGATTATTTGGTGATTCTAGTTCTCACCTTGATTAGTCACAGTCTAAATCTAGTCCAGACTTCATTGATCGCATAGATTCAAGAGATGATTAATGATTTGCGGGTCCATATTTTAAGATGATTCGTCATTAACTCATTTAATATTTACCAATTTTGATTAAGTTAATTCATCATCTTTTTTTTTAAGATTCACAATTCGAAATGCATTAGATAATAACGCAAAGTTCATTAACTGAGACAACTATGACAAGCAAGAAAATAAACACGAAGATAAGACACGCCTCTAGACTTGGAAAACAGGGAAGTGAGTCTAATTAGAACGGTACACAAAAGAGATCAGATTAGGAGTTGGGCTTATTAGGTAAGGCCTATTTACAAGCAAAAGTGGCACGTCTTCGTGTCGGCAGTCTTCAATTATGTGCAAAGTAAAACACCTTCCTTGAGAGTCGGTGAGCACCTAAGATAACCTTTCAGACATCAGACTTTCGATTGGGCTTCAAGAGTATCATCCTTTATATGGAATGAGTGGACAAAAAATGTAGGGGTCCAACAACAAGGATCACTTGAGTAGGCTTTTCTTCATGAGATAATGGTTGGCGGATCAAACCTTTTATAAGACCATATAGTTCCTGATTGGTTTTCCCTGAAAGCATCCAACGGTTAGACATCCACCTTTGAGTGAATTGAAGGAAATGCAGCAGGATATTAGTGTGAGCTTCCAAACGCTCCTCAAACCATTTCTCCAATTCCATGCTAGACTCAAACTTAGACAAACCTTTGTTCTCATTCGTTTATGATTGTTCTTTGTTGTTCATGATTTAAGAGTAACCATAGTAGAGCTTGATCAAAGTAACGCTTGGAATCTAACCCGAATGCTATCCTAGAGAACGGGTAGGATTCTCCCTCTACAAAAATGGTTCAATGTTTTTTTCAAATATGGTATATGCGAATAGTGTAGGTGTTAGTGCCCTAGGCCTATAGAGATAGACTTATTTGTAATGTCATTATTCATTTTATATGAGAGATTATCATTTTGATTATTATATATGTTTACATGTTTACTTTAATAATCGTGTCCCTAGTACTTAAGAAGCACTAGTATGAAGTTTAATGGATAATCATGTGATGATTATATGCATATGGATGCACATTAAATTCATGGGTACTTGTTAGAGAACAAGGTACTGGACTTGACCCATTATGAGATTTATGTCATGGTCAAATGTCATAATTAAATCTCATATAGTCATATCACTGATATCCTTTGACCTGAGATTATCATCGTCTTCTACTCGATGAATATTATGTTTGATATAGTTTAACGTTGTCTTTAACCGGATAATAATAAGGGCTATTATTGGCATGATAGGATTCTTGTTGGGAAGAATGATAAGTCAAGATGGAAATTTGTCCCTCGTAAAGAGAGATGTTTACTAGGCCACTCGTAAGTAAGATTGATGATGTACATGGCCATGTCCGAATGAATTAATGTGATTAATATCAATCGACTGATCAATTTACTTAGTAACGAGAAAGCATTGAACAATATGAGTTGACGTGGACCATGACTCATGTTCAATATAACATCGTGTGACAATGGAATTGTGATATGTTCTATGTAGGAAATCGAACTTGATATTATATTATTTGGGTAGGCATGATGGCTTTGCTAGAGTCCGCTCATTTCTTATGAGGATCGATGTGATCGAACTCATTGCCAACATAATATAGTCCTATGGGGTCACACGCATCGAACGAATTGTCAAAAATGAAGAATATGGACTTTTTGTACACAGGGGACGACTCGTCCCCAGGCCAGAACCAACTATTCCCTTGGCCTGGGACGAGTGAATCTGAGGGAGTGTCCTGAGGGACGACTCATGCCCATGGGGACGAGTCATGCCCACAGGGACGACTCGTGCCCTGGGCTTGTACTAACTATTCCCCTTAAGGGGGACGCCTGTATCAGAAGCTTGGTGAAAGGGGACGACTCGTACCCTGGGGGACGAGTCATCCCGTCGGCGCTGGACTGATACGTAATTGACTTAAAATTAGGGTTTTCGCAAAGGGAAAATATTTATAACGTATAAATATAAACCCTTGGTTGCCCTAGCAGTCACACTCACGTTTTGGGTTTAGAGAAACACAAAAAGGAGAGATTTCAATTGAGAATTGAGAATCGAAACACAATCCAATTCCATAATTCTTCATTGATTGAAAGGAGTTTCAATCAAAGGATCTAGCAATCCACCTAGAACTGTTCTAGGGTTCGTTCAATGCGTGGATACACATAGAGGATCTTTGCCAATCAAGATCTAACGTTCGTGATTCAAGAATCGTTCATCGAGGATTCACTAGTTCATCAATCTGGAGTTGGAACGCGTTTATCAACGACAAAGGCACATAAGGTTGGTTATTCTATTTCATCTTTCTTAATTAATCATCTAGAACGGATCCTAGGCTTCGGGTTTTTCGAGTTTATTTGCTTTCTTCCGCTGCGCATGGACCCTCGAAACCCAACAGTGGTATCAGAGCCCCGTTCATGATGTTTAAATTAGATAATCGTGATAATTATATAATGTGATTATGTTAATTTTCATGATGAATATGATTTAGAATATGAATTTATATGGGATTTGCTTATGGAAGTAATTGTATATTTTGATATGCCATGATTATGAATTGAATGATTAATGTGATTAATCTAGAATGTGGGTCTTGAAGTATTACTTAGTATATAGGCTGGAAACCAAGACCTTCCCCAAACACACTTCTTGAAAGTGAGGGATGACTTTGGATTACAACGCCAAGTACTAGTAATTACACATCAAATGTGATTTGTGATGCATAATTCCATGTTCATAATTATGCTCATATAATTTTCATGAATCAACCTTGCCATGTTAATTGATAAACATGAAAATTGAACCTTCATTGAAATTTGAGTTTGTTTATGCCACCCATTTTAAACACTTGTGAGTACACGGATAGTTTTATGTAGGCTGCGCCATAGCGAGGTACATTAATTCTATCTTTGTATGATCAAGATGAGCAAACGGTGATTGCTATATGTTTAAAATGGTTGAATTCAATTAGGCTATCAAAACAGTTTTGGGCCTAAGGCATAAGATGAGATTGAAACATGTGACATATGATGTCTATAATCTCATAAAGAATCTAAGAGTCATATGTTGATATGATTGATAAATGTTATCTACCTTTTTAGTTTAATTTTGAGCAGTCGTGCCATAGCTGACTTGAAATTAAATTAAAGTTGGGTCTTAGCCTATTAAATTATATTATGCATGATTGTATAAGAAGGTTATATAATTTAGTGGGAGTATTTATGAAATACGTTATTTAAATCTCTTAAATGAAATAGGTACTTATATGTGTTCATATTTGTTGCATATCTTTGTAGATCAATGGCTGTAAACACTAATCAAACTCTGTCACTGCGATCTGTCCTTGAGAAGGAAAAGTTAGAAGAGAATGGCAACAACTATGTGGATTGGATCCGCAGTTTGAGAATTGTTCTCAAACAGTAAAGGAAGTTGTATATTCTCGATGGACCCGTTCCACCTGAGCTTGCTGCTAATGCAACTCGAGCTGAAAAGGATCAACATAAGAAGCATATGGATGATTCTATTGATGTTGGTTGCTTGATGCTCGCTACCATGTGTAAGGCCCTTCAGAAGGACCTTGAACACATGGATGCTTATGATTTGGGAAATCATTTGAAGGAAATGTTCCAGTTGCAAGCACGTCAGGAAAGGTTTGACACCATGAAGGCTCTTCATTCATGCAAGATGATTGAAGGACAACCTGTTGGGCCTCATGTGTTGAAAATGAAGGGCCACCTCGAACATCTTGAGAGGCTTGGATATCCTATCCAGTTGGAACTGGCTACGGATATGATATTGCATTCACTCTCTGAAAGTTATAATCAATTTGTTATGAATTATAACATGAATGGGATGAATAAATCTCTCCCTGAATTGCATGGGATGCTTAAGAATGCAGAGAACAATATCGCCAAGAAAACCAATCAAGTGTTGATGGTGAATAAAGGAAAAGGGTTCAAGAAAACCAAGGTTAAAGCAAAAGTTGCTAAACCGGAGGCAAAGGTTGTCGTTGTTGAGAAGCCTCAACCCATATCCCAAAAGGATGCGGTTTGCTACCATTGCAAGGAAATTGGGCATTGGAGGCGTAACTGCAAAGCTTATCAGGAAGGACTGAAGAAGAAGGGCAATGAGATTGCCATGACTTCAGGTATCTATGTGATAGATATTCTACTTTCTACTTCTAGTTCTTGGGTATTAGATACCGGATGTGTATCTCACATTTGCCTAAATGTGCAGGGACTAAAGAATAGAAGGTCGCTCAAAGAAGGTGAAGTAGACCTACGTGTTGGAAATGGAGCAAGAGTTGCTGCATTAGCCGTAGGGACTTATGAAGTCGCTTTACCTAGTGGACTAATATTAGTTTTAAATAATTGCTATTATGTTCCGGATTTGAGCAGAAATATTATTTCAATTTCTTGTTTAGACAATGAAGGTTATAGTTTTCTTATTGCGAATAAGAAATTTTCCATTTATTTGAATGATATGCTTTATTGTATTGCTCATTCTTTTAATGGCCTTTATGTCTTAGATGTTGAAAATAATGTTGATAATGTCTATCATGTAAATAAGAAATCTAAACCAAATAATGTGAACAACACATTTAAATGGCATTGCCGTCTTGGTCACATAAATGAGAAACGCGTTTCTAAACTCCATAAAGATGGATATTTAGACTCATATGATTATGAATCATATGATGTTTGCGAATCTTGTTTATTGGGCAAGATGACTAAAGCACCTTTTACTAAGAGTAGTGAAAGGGCTAGTGATTTGTTGGCTCTCATACATACTGATGTATGTGGACCAATGAATAGCATTGCTAGGGGAGGATTTCGGTACTTCATAACGTTCACTGATGACTTATCTAGATATGGCTATGTCTATCTGATGAAGTACAAAAGTGAAGCATTTGAGATATTTAGAATATTTCAAAATGAAGTACAAAATCAACTTGGCAATACTATTAAAACACTTCGATCCGATCGAGGTGGTGAATATTTGAGCCAAGAATTTGACGATCATCTTAAAAGTTGTGGAATTGTTTCAGAACTTACTCCACCTGGAACACCACAATGGAATGGTGTGTCCGAGAGGAGAAATCAAACTCTATTAGATACGGTTCGATCGATGATGAGTCAAGTTAACCTTCCTATTTCTTTTTGGGGACATGCACTTTGAAGCATTTGCTTTCACACTTAATAAGGTCCCTACTAAATCGGCTCCTAAGACCCCACATGAGATGTGGCATGGAAGAAAACCTAGTTTATCTTTCATGAATATTTGGGGATGTGAAGCTTATGTAAAGAAATTAGTTTCTGAAAATAAGCTTGCACCCAGATCCGATAAATGTATTTTCGTTGGTTATCCCAAGGAAACGAAAGGATATCAATTTTACAACCGATCCGAGAACAAAGTGTTTGTTGCTCGACATGGTGTCTTTCTAGAGAAAGAGTTTCTCTCTAAAGAAACTAGTGGGAGTAAAATTGATCTTGAAGAAATTCAAGAACCCGAAAATGACAAGGAACCAATAGTAGAGACGGAACCAAATTCACAAGCAGTTGTGGAACCGGTTCAAGATACACAAGTTCTTCGCAGATCGGATAGGATACGATCCGAACCTGAGAGATATGGATTTCTCATGACGGATAGTAACAAAGTAGAAATCATTGAGAATGATGAACCTACTTCCTATCAAGAGGCGATGTCCACTCCTGATTCGGACAAGTGGCTAGGAGCCATGGAATCCAAGATCAAATCCATGTACGATAATCAAGTTTGGAAATTGATTGATCCACCTGAAGGTGTAAAAACCATAGGGTACAAATGGGTTTTCAAAAAGAAAACTGACATGGATGGGAAGGTACATACTTACAAGGCTAGGCTTGTTGCTAAGGGGTATAGGCAGATTCATGGCGTTGACTATGATGAAACCTTTTCGCCCGTAGCAATGCTTAAGTCTATTAGAATCTTAATTGCCATGGCCGCATATTATGACTATGAGATATGGCAAATGGACGTCAAAACAACGTTTCTTAACGGAAACCTACTTGAGGATGTATACATGATACAGCCTGAAGGGTTTGTCGATCCAAAGAATTCTAATAAAGTATGTAAGTTGCAGAGATCCATTTATGGATTGAATCAAGCTTCGAGGAGTTGGAATCTACGTTTTGATGATTCAGTCAAAGAGTTTGGCTTCATAAAAAACGAAGATGAGCCTTGTGTATACAAGAAAATAAGTGGGAGCATAGTACTATTTCTGGTGTTATATGTCGATGACATCTTGCTCATTGAAAACAATGTTCCTGCACTTGAGACTGTCAAGTCCTGATTAGGAAAATGTTTTTCAATGAAAGATATGGGTGAAGCAGCTTATATCCTTGGTATCAAGATCTATAGAGATAGATCAAGAAGGATGATTGGTTTATGTCAAAGTACATATATTGACAAGGTCCTTAGAAGATTCCGCATGGAAAATTCTAAGAGAGGGAACTTGCCAATGGGACATGGCATTACTCTTAGCAAGACTCATTGTCCTAAGACAAATGATGAGCGAAAGAGGATGAGTGATATTCCATATGCTTCGGCAATTAGGTCTATCATGTATGCCATGTTATGTACTAGGCCTGATGTCTCGTATGCCCTGAGCATGACGAGTAGATACCAGTCTGATCCTGGTGAGAACCATTGGATAGCAGTCAAGAATATCCTTAAGTACTTGAGAAGAACTAAGGATGTATTCTTGGTATTTGGAGGAATGGAAGATGATCTGGTTGTAAAGGGTTACACAGATGCAAGCTTCCAAACCGACAAAGATGACTTTAGATCGCAGTCTGGGTTCGTGTTTATGCTAAATGGAGGTGTCGTTTGTTGAAAGAGTTCCAAGCAAAGCACTGTTGCTGATTCTACAACCGAAGCCGAATACATAGCAGCATCGGATGCGGCTAAGGAGGCGGTTTGGATCAAGAAGTTCGTTAGTGACTTAGAAGTCGTTCCGAGTATCACTAACCTGATAGAACTATATTGTGACAATAACGATGCTATTGCCCAAGCAAAAGAATCAAGGTCACATCAACGATCCAAACACATTTTGAGACGTTTTCACCTCATTCGAGAAATCTGTGAAAGGGAAGACGTCAAGATATGCAAGGTACCTACGGATGACAACATTACGGACCCTCTCACCAAGCCTTTGCCACAAGCTAAACATGATGGTCATGTTAGGTCCATGGGTATAAGATACATGAATGATTGGGCCTAGTGCAAGTGGGAGACTGTAGGTGTTAGTGCCCTAGGCCTATAGAGATAGACTTATTTGTAATGTCATTATTCATTTTATATGAGAGATTATCATTTTGATTATTATATATGTTTACATGTTTACTTTAATAATCGTGTCCCTAGTACTTAAGAAGCACTAGTATGAAGTTTAATGGATAATCATGTGATGATTATATGCATATGGATGCACATTAAATTCATGGGTACTTGTTAGAGAACAAGGTACTGGACTTGACCCATTATGAGATTTATGTCATGGTCAAATGTCATAATTAAATCTCATATAGTCATATCACTGATATCCTTTGACCTGAGATTATCATCGTCTTCTACTCGATGAATATTATGTTTGATATAGTTTAACGTTGTCTTTAACCGAATAATAATAAGGGCTATTATTGGCATGATAGGATTCTTGTTGGGAAGAACGATAAGTCAAGATGGAAATTTGTCCCTCGTAAAGAAAGATGTTTGCTAGGCCACTCGTAAGTAAGATTGATGATGTACATGGCCATGTCCGAATAAATTAATGTGATTAATATCATTCAATTGATCAATTTACTTAGTAACGAGAAAGCATTGAACAATATGAGTTGACGTAGACCATGACTCATGTTCAATATAACATCGTGTGACAATGGGATTGTGATATGTTCTATGTAGGAAATCGAACTTGATATTATATTATTTGGGTAGGCATGATGGCTTTGCTAGAGTCCACTCATGTCTTATGAGGATCGATGTGATCGAACTCATTGCCAACATAATATAGTCCTATGGGGGCACACTCATCGAACGAATTGTCAAAAATGAAGAATATGGACTTTTTGTACACAGGGGATGACTCGTCCCCAGGCCAGAACCAACTATTCCCTTGGCCTGGGACGAGTGAATCTGAGGGAGTGTCCTGAGGGATGACTCGTGCCCATGGGGACGAGTCGTGCCCACAGGGACGACTCGTGCCCTGGGCTTGTACTAACTATTCCCCTTAAGGGGGGACATGTCGAAGCTTGGTGAAAGGGGACGACTCGTGCCCTGGGGGACGAGTCGTCCCGTCGGCGCTGGACTGATACGTAATTACTTAAAATTAGGGTTTTTGCAAAGGGAAAATATTTATAACGTATAAATACAAACCCTTGGTTGCCCTAGCAGTCACACTCACGTTTTGGGTTTAGAGAAACACAAAAAGGAGAGATTTCAATTGAGAATTGAGAATCGAAACACAATCCAATTCCATAATTCTTCATTGATTGAAAGGAGTTTCAATCAAAGGATCTATCAATCCACCTAGAATTTTTCTAGGGTTCGTTCAACGCGTGGATACACATAGAGGATCTTCGTCAATCAAGATCTAACGTTTGTGATTCAAGAATCGTTCATCGAGGATTCACTAGTTCATCAATCTGGAGTTGGAACGCGTTTATCAACGACAAAGGCACACAAGGTTGGTTATTCTATTTCATCTTTCTTAATTAATCATCTAGAACGGATCCTAGGCTCCGGGTTTTTCGAGTTTATTTGCTTTCTTCCGCTGCGCATGGACCCTCGAAACCTAACAAATAGAAAGAATGTTTAAATCTATGAAAAACAAAATTTGAAAAGGTTGAAGTGCAAGAAACGCACACCTAACCTATAAAAGCCGGACAAGCATTTGCTTCGTTTGACACGTTTTTCTTGATTAATTCCTGGAACAGTGGATACCGTTGAAATTACCCCCGATCCGAAATGGCGTCGCACGCGTCGGATTGCTTGAAATCACGAAAACAGGAACGGATGAATTTCTAAGAAAGAAGAGAGTCGCCATGCCATTTTTATTATAAGCCAAAACTTTGAAAAATGCTGAAAAGAGAATGTTAGGTTCGGAGGTCACGTTACGCCTCGGGAAGAGTATAATTGTGCTCACCCGAAACGCCTCGTATTGATGAGTCTTTCTACCTTTCTCAAAAACTGTGCGTGTGTGTGTGTGTGAAAATTACTTAAATATAAGTTTGGATGGAGAGTTTAAAATGATAGATATTTTGATGGGTGAAATAATGACATGATATATACATACATATAAATAAATATATATATATATATATATATATATATATAGGTAGGTGCTCAAATGAGAACCATAACAAAATGAGAACCGTGAGAACCACTTGTATACACTTGTTTACAGTAGATACTTAGCTAAGTATCTACTGTATATGTATACTGTCTATTGTATATGTATACAGTAGCTAAATATCTACTGTATACAAGTGGTTCTCACGGTTCTCATTTTAAACGGTTCTCATTGGAGAATGACCCTATATATATATATATATGTGTGTGTGTGTGTGTGTGTGTGTGTGTGAATATGTTATATCAAGATCTTCCGTTTATTCGACTCTGTAATATTCATTCCAAGGAGATGACTTTAGAGGAAATTTAGGAATCATTTCTTGATTTAAATCGGGCATTATAACATTACCCTTTTTAATAAAATGACAATAATAAATACTTTAAAAAATAAAGATATTTATAGTAATTGACAGTAATGAAATGACGATCGACAAGTCAATTTCTTGACTTGGACATTTAAAGTAAATGCGATATTTAAATGACGATCAACAAATCAAACAATTTGGAAGGTAAATGACGATCAACAAATTAAATGATTTGGAAGGTAAATGACATTATTTAAATGACGATCAACAAATCAAACGATTTGAAAGATAAATGACATTTTAAGTAAGATAAAAATGATAATCAACAAATCGGGATCTCCCCACATTTAACTCTAAATTATTTATAAGAAAAATAATAGAGAATGGATCATTTCCGAATTTGGAACGGATATCTATAATGTTTATGAAATAAATGGAGCGGCTAGAAAGTGCACAGGAACACGAAAATAGCTGATGTGAGTCCTGATGCTATCGCACCAGCACTAGCACAACAGAGAATTGCAGCGGAAATATTAAACAAGGAAATGAAATAAACAAATAATTTAACACTTATCTACAGCAAATAGCTGTAGACAATAAAACTTCTCTCAATAAAATAGTTATGAACAGGTTACAAGAATGAATCCTTAGAGAAGACAAAATAACCAAAAAGGACTCTTACTAAACTATACTCAAAGAAGACTGTTTTTCTTCAGCTTCTTAAGTCTATAAAAACGTAAAATAATGAACTACCTTGAGACTCATATTTATAGTCAAGGAGTTCAAGTCTAATGGGTAAGGATGAGCTTGATGAAGAGCTTGATCAATATCATCAATCTCCTTTATCTCTTTATCCTCTTCAAGCCTTTCTTATCCTTTGTGAGAGTCCTACATAAATGACCAAAACAATACTAAAGCATAATAAAATTTCGGTTAATAGGTTAGTAATATTAAAAATAATATACAAAATATTTACTTAATTTAAATACATAAGAAAGTAACAAAACATAAACTAAGTCAACCTTTTTGACTTGGCTAAGTGTGATGTCTTCACACTTTCAATCTCCCCCTGTTTTGTTGTTTTCTGTTCAAAAATCAAACCTCAAGCAAAATATAATGTAAACACAATTTAAACTAAAACAAGAACAAACCACAATTTTCAAAGTGGAGAGCTCGAATGCTCCCCCTAAATACTAGCTATTAAAACCATAAACAACCATGTCCAAAATATCCAAAACAAACCGAAATAAAACATCACCATTGTTCCTAATTAAAAGCACGAAATTAAAAATGTTTTAAACACCATAACCATACGATAAACAAAAGAACTCCATTCAGTTTATGCTTCTGTCCCAGCTCTGTTTTGATTCCATCTCAACTTGAGTCTCTGCAAGCAACTCCCACCTGAAGTCTTGACTTATTTCTTGGAATACATGGCTTGAGCTTGCTCCCCCTTTTTGACCAGAAAGATTTTCACGGGCTGCCAGAAGCTTGTTCCTTTTCATTGACATCTCCTTGAATTGTACCCTTGAGTTGAGCATCATCCTTTCCAAAAATTTTATTTCATCAGTGAGTACCTTCACTTGGTCAACTAGTGGTACTGAAGATGTAGGCACATCTTCACTAACATCAACAGGCTCTTCCTCATCAGCATCATGAGTTTCAATAACAGGGTCATCTGGGAACACCACAGGTAGATCTATAGTGCGCCTAGTACACTCTAACACAGGTTGAATACCAAATGGTTCAACCTTCTCACAGATTCGATCAGAAATTAAGATTTCAACTCCTTGCCTTACACAAAGACCAGTTATCAAACACGAAAAAGGGAGATCAGAAGGTAACTCTTTTTCAGCAAATTGGGCCACACTACCAAAAATAATCTCTCCAAGATTGAACTCTTGGCCAGAAAAAAATCTATAAATGAGATCAGCATGTGGCACAGTCACAATGTTTTTATTGGAAGTGGGTTTCCAATTTAAGGTAGAGATCTTAAACAGAAAACCACATAAAGCTGTGAGCATGGTGCATTTGAACTGAGTATGCCAGGTAGGATCTAGACCATTTGTGAGGTAATTAGCAATAACATCCTTAGGAGCCATGGGAGGAAGAATGTGAGGACTGGGAGCATGAAGGAAAACATTTATCATAGCAGGAGAAAAGTTAATAAGCCTGTCACGAACCATGACCTTTTCAAAGCTAACATCCCTTGGATCTTAAATAGATTGAACAAGACCCGCATAGAATTCACTCACAAGAGAAGGATAATAGCTGTTTGGGTAAGAAACAGAATAAAGGAGACCCTTTTCCTCTAGGTACCTTTTCATTCCTACATCCTCAAAAGACTTATCAATCACCCTTTCTACCAGAAAACCTTTCTTCCTAAAGAATGCAAATCTTTCCTTCACAGATTTTGACATAAACTTTTCTGGGGAATGAGGACTTACCTTCCTTGAGGAGGGTTTGGATCTTGGGGAATGCCTAGGCACAGGCATTGGAGATTTAGAGAAGCTGACTTTCCTTTGGCTTCTCCTTGGTGAGGGTGCTGATGTGATCACATCTTCAGCCACATCCTCTTTTTCAGCTTCCAATTCTTCTCTACCCAGCTTATATGTTTCGTCCTCAGCTTCATCATCATCTGACCCTATATCAGATGTTTGAGAAGAGATAGAGGCAACAGCCTCAGCCTTTGTTTTCCTCATCTTTCCATTTCCCTTCCTTAGGTCCAAGAGAGCTTAAAGAGGAATGTGCTCATCCTCATCATACTCATCAACATCATCAGCCTCTAAATGAGCCCCAAAATACCAATTGCCAGGAGAAGATAGAGCACGGGCTACAGGAGGGTTAACAGGAGGGGATGGAGTAGGGGATGAGGTAGCACCAACGGTAGCAGGAGTAGGGGACAGAGGAGGAGTTGAGATACCTCTAGGAGGCAGATCCTTAGGAGTAACTATAACATGTGGAAAAATTTCATCCATGTCTTGAGCAGCAGACTCAACGATCTCTTGAGCCTCCTTTAATTCTTCAATTTCTACAGATTGAGCCCTCCTTGATACCACCATAAAAGCTTCAGCATCTGCTTCATCGGATTTGCTAGAGTAGACAGTTAGCCCCCCCAAATACTTCCTTCGTTGAGGTTGGGGTTGAGCCTTTCCCGAAGAGCTTCCTGATCCGGTTGCAGAGGATTTGCCCCTCTTTCTCTTTAGGTCAGCAGAAGGATCATAATCCTCATCTTCTCCTTCAAAAAATTCTGGTTCAGCCATGTTAGGGCGAACCTTGGGAGTATACTCAGCCATGTTAGGCGAGAATCCCCTTTGACGGAGTGACCAGTTGGGGCCTTTTGCCAAGCCAGCAACAGCACCTACAGCCTTCAAATCCCCGGGGTTGTCAGCATCAATGGCATTATCCGGAGCACCAGGGAGAGACATGGATACGGGAGCAACATCGACATCAACAAACAGTTCAACAGCAGCTTCGGTTTGGGCCATCGAAGATGGAGAAGGCGAGCTAACGGCAGTCGGAGAAGGAGGATTTGAATGGGACGCCATTGAATTTGATGAAGAACAGAGGAAGAACAGAGAAGGGTTTTGAATTTCTAAGGGTTTTTGAAGGTGAATGGAGGTCGGTGAGGGTTTAATAAAAAGGGGTTAGGAGTATTTAAGTGATGTGATGGCATGACAATAATCACAACTAGGCTAGGTCTCTTTAGAATTGGAGTTTAATTTGAACTAGAATTACCTTGGCTAGCCAAATTCCTTGGAGAAGTGCCCTTAAATTCCTTGGACTCCTTAGATGATAAAGATAAACACAATTACTTTAGAAAAAAAAAATAATCTTTATAGATAATGTACCTGCCATAGAGAAAATAAAAATCCACATACATATACTCCCCCTAAACATATGGACATCAAAAAAGATATTATAAAATTTTGTTGAGCATAAAACTTTTTAACAAAAACAATTCGGAAGTGAGAAACATTTGGTTAAAATTTTCACCAAGGACCAGGTTGACCTAAACATATGACTAAACAAAATGATGCATAATTTACAGACATGTGAAGGATAAATCTCAGTATATGTGTGGCATAGAATGTAATTACATCAGGGGACACATCTCCTCAAGGAAAGTCAATGAATTGTAATCTTGTCTAGCTTGGCCTCTAGAATGCTTCCACACATAATAATTTTTTTATTTTTTTTGTGGAAAAATATATTTTGGGTAGCTTTCACTCTTCATTATTCTCATGGATAGCCCTCTTTCGAATGATCTTGTCAATTTGACTCAAACTTTCTCTTGATGTCATTTTGATCACATTGAAATGACTTCATACCATGGGTGGAGTAGCTGTTTCCCTTTTTTTTATTTTTGGCACCCACCAAGAGACATCCAGTAGGATAAAGTTTTGAGTAAACAGTTGTTGACTTCTTTTAAGAATAATTCACAATTCAGAGAGGAGACAAGTCAAATATGCAATACAAGTGACCACACTGAGATAAATCATGCAAAGCAAATTTTTTTTTGTTAGAAATAAATATACAGATGTAAGATATGATGTGACCACACGGGGATCACATCATCAGATGACACACAAACTCAGAGACTTCCTTAGAGTGGAAAATCTATGAAAATCAAGGGCATTGGTGAAAATGTCAGCCAACTATTTTTCAGTGCTAATTGATTCCATGCTAATGATTTTTTGCTCAACAAGATCACGAATAAAATGATGTCTAATGTCAATGTGTTTAGTACGTGAGTGTTGAACAGGATTTTTTGATATTTCTATGGCACTTAGATTATCACAAAAAACAGTAAGGATATCACTTTTAAGACCATAATCTTTAATCATCTGATTCATCCAAAGAAGTTGAGAACAACAACTGCCAACAGCCACATATTCTGAATCAACAGTAGATAGGGATACACAGTTTTGTTTTTGACTATACCAAGATACTAAATTGTTACCAAGATAGAAACAACCTCCAGTTGTGCTTTCCCTATTATCAGTGTTGCCTGCCCAATCAGAGTCTCTGAATCCTACCAGATTTGTATTGGTTTCTCGAGTATAACTTAGCCTTAAATTGACAGTTCCACCAACATATCTAATAATTCTTTTTACAGCTTTGAGGTGGGATATTTTTGGGCAAGCTTGATATCTAGCACATAGGCATACACTAAACATGATGTCAGGACGACTTGCTGAGAGGTACAACAAGCTCCCAATCAT
This sequence comes from Adenophora triphylla var. japonica, assembly GCA_022495995.1. NCBI lineage: Eukaryota > Viridiplantae > Streptophyta > Magnoliopsida > Asterales > Campanulaceae > Adenophora > Adenophora triphylla. The sequence goes on along the minus strand of JAFEMH010000576.1, from coordinate 340,082 downwards.
ACTTCTATATAAGGTGGGGTCAACATCCTCACCATTCTCATCTTTGCACAACTTTTGGGATGATCCCATAGGAGTTTTAAGGTGAGAGGCATTGTCAAGAGAGAATTTCTTAACCAAGTTTTTGGCATATTTACTTTGAGAAATAAAAATTACTTCCTTACTTTGTTTTATTTGAAGGCCTAGAAAATAGTTTAACTCACCAACCATACTCATTTCAAAGGTGGTGGTCATACTTGTGACAAAATAGTCTAACATATCTTTGGAAGAAGATCCAAATACAATGTCATCAACATAAATTTGGGCCACCAATATCCCTACATTTTCTTTTAAAATAAATAAGGTTTTATCTACCTCACCTATCTTAAACCCCATTTGTATGAGGTGCTCAGTTAGCCTCCCATACCTAGCCCTAGGGGCTTGTTTTAAGCCGTATAAGGCCTTTTTCAGCTTATAGACATGATCAGGACAATGGGGATCAGTGAAGCCCTTAGATTGCTCAACATAGGCTTTTTCATTTAGGACACCATTCAAAAATGCACTCTTTACATCCATTTGATGTAGAGTAATGTCCAAATAACAGGCAATTGCAAGTAAGAGCCTAATTGATTCTATCCTAGCAACAGGAGCAAATGTTTCTTCAAAATCTATCCCTTCTATTTGGGTGTAGCCTTGGGCTACAAGCCTAGCTTTATTTCTGGTAATTTGCCCATTTTCATCAGTTTTGTTCTTAAAAATCCACTTAGTTTCTATTACATTTCCTCCTTTAGGTCTAGGAACCAAGGTCCATACATCATTTTTATCAAATTGATTTAGTTCCTCTTGCATGGAAACAATCCAATTATCATCTTTCATAGCTTCTACAACATTCTTAGGTTCAATATTAGAAACAAATCAACATGAACTAACCTTGTTTACTTGTGAGTCAACACAACTTAGCCCAGCCAACTCACGATAGTTAACCCTTGGCTTTTCCCTTGTGCTAATTTTCTTGTTTACATCACCCACCACTTGAGAAATTGGGTGATTCTTTTGTACTCTGCTGGGTATGTCTTTGGTCCTATCCAAATTCTCACCTTCACAGTCAGAATTTTCGGATTCTGAACCAGATTCTGTTTGTCCTGATGTAGGTGATGATGTGCTCACATCAGTACCTGCATCGTCTTTCTGCAGCACATTTTGTTGCGTCTGTTCAGTTTGATTCTGAGACTCCTGCATTGTTTCTATGCAATCTGAGACATCATCTTCAAGAGTTTTTAAATTTAAGTCAGCAGTATCATCAAATGTAACATAATTGATTCCATCACAGTTTTAGTTCTAAGATTGTAAACCCTATATGCACGACTATTTGTGGAATATCCAAGAAAAACAGCTTTGTCACTTTTGGAATCAAATTTAGATAAATAATCTCTATCATTTAGAACATAGCATATGTATCAAAAAACAGGAAAGTATTTAAAAGTAGGTTTTTTACCAAGGAGGATTTCATAGGGAGTCATGGTTGATCCAACTCTTAAGTAAACTCTATTTCCTATGTGACAATCAGTATTAAGTGCTTCAGCCCAAAATCGTTTAGAGATGTTTTTAGAACTAAGCATGACACGAGCCATCTCTTGCAAAGTATGATTTTTTCTTTCAGCAACCCCATTCTGTTGAGGGGTTTTAGGGGCTGAAAAATCATGGGTGATTCCTTTGGAGTCACAAAATTTTGAGAACAACGTATTCTCATATTCAGTTCCATGATCAGACCTAATTTTAATAACTTTCTTACCATACAAATTTTTAACCTTTTTGTACCAAACTTTAAATACTTCATGTGCTTCAGATTTTTCTTTTAAATACAGCACCCAAGTATACCTAGAGAAATCATCTACACACACAAAAGAATACTTCTTAATACCTAATCTCTCAACCTCAATAGGTCCCATAAGGTCAGTATGGATTAATTCCAAAATTTCAAACGTGGAACTTTTGTCAACCTTTGGATGAGAGGCTTTGGTTTGCTTACCCTTTTGGCAAGGACCACATACACTTGATTGTTTAAAATCAAGCTTGGGCAAGTGTTTAACAACATCAAATCTAACTAATTCTTCTATTTTCCTATAGCTAGCATGTCCTAACTTTTGATGCCATAGTTCAAGTTCATTTGTTTTGGAGCTAAGGCAGGATAAATTGTCACCAAATTTGTAACAATTATCTTGAGACCTTACTCCAGTGAATAGGCATTGATTAGTGTTATCAAACACTTTGCATTCAAGTTTGTCAAAATTAACATGTAAATTGTCATCACACAGTTGGCTTATACTAATAAGATTAGCTTTCAAACCTTCTACATGATAGACATTTTTTAGTTTAGGCATGTTATTCACACATAAGGTACCTTTACCTACGATCTTACCTTGTGCTCCTCCCCCATAATTCACATTTCCACCTTTGACAATGGTGTAATATGTTAGGAACTCTGCATTACATGTCATGTGCCTTAAGCACCCGCTATCAAAGTACCATGAGCTTGCAATGCTGCTCTTGAGAGAGGTAAAAACTACCGCATTCCTCACTCTTCTTTTCTATCCATACGAACTGACATGTTTTCTGGCGATGTGAGTGGTGATGTGAGTGCATCCGTCCACTCATCTGAGGAGCATCTTTTCCAGATCATGAATCCTTTTATAACAAAAAGGTCTTATATGTCCTGGTAAAAAGCAGTAATGGCACACAAATCTTTTCTTCTTGGTTGATGATTTCTGGTTGTGAAAAGTCTTAGGTTTCGAGGAACTCTCTCCTTATTTTAAAAAAGTCGATTCAAAGCCAATACCAGTTTCGAAAAGTGACCAACATTAAGAACCTCATCAAGAGTTGCCTTTTCAGTATTCATTTTTTCAAAAGTTTCTTGGCCTCTGTGAGTTCGGTTTTGGTCTTTTCAAGTTCAATGTCACGTTTAGTGAGCATGACCTCAAGTTTAGATATTGAATCTTTTTGGTTGTCATTTTCAGTGGATACATCTTTAAGTTCATCTTTTACTTTCAATAGTTCAGTGGAGAGTTTTTCAGTTACCTTTTCAAAGACGACGATTTTTTCTACACGCTTTTGCCAATCGGCATATAGCTCAGCATAAGCATCAAGAAGTTCTTGATAGCTTCCATCTTCTTCTTCTTCATTCTCAGATTTCTTGTTCAGCGAGGAGTTATAACAGTTTATAATAGATTCAGAAGATGTGATAATAGATGTGACTGCATCTGAAGCAACAACAGATTGATGTTCATGACTTGGAGGCGAGATTTCCATGATTGCTAAGTTTAGCGATTCATCTTCGTCCTCACTATCACTAAGGGTCGCATATAAGCTCATCCCCTTTTTTTCAGAGTATTGGCACATTCATTTGCATGATGCCCAAAGCCTTTGCAGGCTCTACATTGAACAGATTCAGATCTGTTTTTAGAAAAAACTAGTGGGTTTCTTGAAACCACTCTCAGTATCCTCTTTTGGTTTATCAAAAGTAGTTGGTTTTTTAGACAAAAATTTGTTGTCCCTTTTGTTTTTCAGAAAAGAAGTAAATTGTTTTGTTAAAAGAGCAACATCTCCGGTTTCCAAATTTGAAGTATCAATTTCATTTGAGATTTCATCAATCTCTTTTGGAATTGAGGATACTTTAGAAAGAGCAAAAGCAAGAGCAACACTTTCAGCTTTATGTTGTTGCTGAATGGAAGTGTTCATTTCAAACATGGTTAGTTTACCCACAAGAGTATCTAGAGCCATGGTTGCAGTGTCATTTGCTTCTTCAATAACAGCAGTTTGAATATTAAATTTATCAGTTACAGTTCTTAACATTTTGCATACTAATCTAGCATTTGATATAGGCTCACCTAAGGAGAGGCATTCATTTGAGATTTCTCTCATTTTAGCAGAATAACTTTTTATGTCCTCTGTCTCATTCATCCTCAAGTTTTCAAACTTGGTCATGAGAATTCTTAACCTAGTGGCCTTGACACTATCATCACCTTCACAGTGAGCTTGCAAAATATCCCAGGTAGTCTTTGCTATATTTTGATTTATTACAAGTCTAAACATGTGTTCATCCACATGACTTGAAATAGCACCAAGAGCCTTGGAATTGTAATTAGCAAGAGTGACTTCATCAGTGGTCCAATCTTCCTCAGGTTTAAGTTTGTACACCTTTTCGAAGGTTTCACCCTCTTCTACTTTACTCTTACTTTCAACCTTAGGAGGGGACCATGGAATAATAATGCTAAGCCATACTCGTTCATCAATTGCTTTGATGAAGAGACGCATCTTAGCTTTCCAAATGGCATAATTAGATCCATCTAAAACCGGGGGACGAAATTGATTCAAGTGAAACTGACCTTCCATAATGACCACTCTTTATCGGATCTCACTCAGTGAAGTTGAGTGTAGCTCTGATACCAATTGAAAGAAATGGAGCGGCTAGGAAGTGCACAGGAACACAAAAATAGCTGATGTGAGTCCTGATGCTATCGCACCAGCACTAGCACAACAGAGAATTGCAGCGGAAATATTAAACAAGGAAACGAAATAAACAAATAATTTAACACTTATCTACAGCAAATAGATGTAGACAATAAAACTTCTCTTAATAAAATAGTTATGAACCGGTTACAAGAATGAATCCTAAGAGAAGACAAAATAACCAAAAAGGACTCTTACTAAACTATACTCAAAGAAGACTGTTTTTCTTCAGCTTCTTAAGTCTATAAAAACGTAAAATAATGAACTGCCTAGAGACTCATATTTATAGCCAATGAGTTCAAAGCTAATGGGTAAGGATGAGCTTGATGGAGAGCTTGATCATTATCATCAATCTCCTTTATCTCTTTATCTTCTTCAAGCCTTTCTTATCCTTGCGAGAGTCCTACATAAATGACCAAAACAATACTAAAGCATAATAAAATTTCGGTTAATAGGTTAGTAATATTAAAAATAATATACAAAATATTTACTTAATTTAAATACATAAGAAAGTAACAAAACATAAACTAAGTCAACCTTTTTGACTTGGCTAAGTGTTTGGATTAGGGTTTTATTTGGGAAAAAAATGGGATTTTCACGCAAACCAAGGCAATTTCTCTCTCTCCGGAATTTCTGGGACTTAGACAGTAAGCTTTCTGGGCTGAAACAGAAAATGGGGTGAAAATTGTTGGGTGAAACTGAATGAGATGAAAAATGTTTGTGGTGAAAATATATTGGCTGAGAACTGTTGGCTGTGAAAATGTATTGGGTGAAAATGTATTGTGGAGATGAAAAAACATGGTTGAAAAACTGAAAATGTGATCCAAAAATCCTCTCCAAAACTGAAATCTGAGGCTGTTACTTATAGGTTGTTAAACATGCAAAACAGGCCGGTCGGCCTGTTCTTCAGCCTGAGGGTATTTTGGTCATTTTACATTCTGATGTGATTTTGACCATTGATTTGACCCTTGGACGACTTTTGAGACAAGTTAACCAAAAAATTGATATTGTTTCGTCTTTTGTCGAGATTTTGACAGTTTTGTTACTTAACTGTCCGAATAAATGTCGAAACAGTCTCGGAAATCGCGTATTTTTGAAAAGTAATATTTTTAACATGTTCTAACGTATTTTTAATACACTTTAATTTTGAATGATCCGGACAGCCCCGAAAAATCTCGTTAATTTGGAAAGTGTGAATTAACGTATTTTTAATATACTTTTACGAACCGGATTTGGGTACTTACAACCGTCTCAAATCATAGGATCAACGTTTTTCACCTGTACTAATGGCCGTCCAAAACCCCTAGCGAAGGGCCCATACCCTTTCAGGGATCCACCATTCGGTTACGGTCTATTGTGAAGGTCTTAACAATTTCAAGTCAATCCCAGCATTCTTTAACAATGTCCACATTTAGGTTGTTTATAACCTTTTCGAGGAATGCATGGGTTTGAAAGGAAATTATTTAGACAAAAACCGGCTTAAAGTCAAGGACGTGTCATTTTTTGAAATCAAGGACTCTAGGCTTCCGGCAGGTTGGCTCGCATGTGGCTTACACCCTTGGCAACGGCTAGTTAGGCGCGCCTCGGGGCGGGAATGTCAACCGAGAGTACCGATTCGGGGAGCTTATAGGTCCCGTCACTCAATCGGGCTACACACCCTAAGGTTTGAAGGGTAACAATCAAATATAAGTTTGAAAATGTTCGCGTGTATGCGGTTTCGATTAATTTTTTATTATTTTTTTTGAAAACGATTTTTTGAAAGCAAGTAAGCAAATATTTACAAAGAACAATTTTCCACGTATATGTAAAAGAAAGTGGATGAAATGTCCCCGCAAGAAGAGATGTATGTACAAGCAAGACAAAACATGGAAAGCATGGCGTGCAAAACAATTGAGTCTAGCCCACTTTTGGAAAATGTCCCCAGCAGAGTCGCCACTGTGAGAGCCCGCGCTCGAGAAATTCCCGACGTCGCGTAAGACGACGAGTTTCTCTCATGCTAAGGTGCGTAGAATGCACTCGGTTTCTCATAATGATTACCCTTTTGAGTTTTGAAAATCGGAAGAGTCGCCACCCCATTTTATTTTTGGAAAAATGAAGATAAAACCTTTGGTTTGAAAAGAGTGGGTTCGGAGGCTAAGTTACGAGAAGGGAAGGTGTTAGGCACCCACCTCGCCCTTTCGGTCTCTAGCATGCACACTGTCCTAGATTGAATTTAATTGGCTTGCCTATGTCTAAAAAAAGTGGTGATTATATACGAAGACGTCTTTCTAGTCTAAGTATACTTTGTTTATTTACACGAAAGGGAGTCGGTTTGGGTGGACCCCGCTCGGTTTTGGAAAATGGTTTGAGCATATAAAGAAGAAGGAAAATAAAGTACTTGGGGGAGGGAGATAATTACATGGGGTTTTTTGTACAAATTGGGAGACAAATCCCAAATGATTCAAACTAAAAAAGGAAAAACGAGACGGTGTTCTTTGCTGTTTCCGGGACTATTATCCCGCTCGGGCCTGCATATCTCATATAAAAAGAGGTTAATCCGGAAAGAAAGAATGAGATTTTATTCCCAACACATGAAACATACCTCATTAATTTTATGACAACTTTTAGGCTCATATTTCATTCCAAACAAGTCACCACAACATGAACAACAAATCTGTCAGATGACACAAAACAGAGCAGTGTACACAAAGAGCATGCTTGAAGAGCGCTTTATCATGGAAATTTCACAAAACACTCAGAATGACTTTTGAAGTAAATATGATGAGTAAGAAGAATACAAAAAATCAGGTCCTAAGGATGAGTTTTGAGGAGTCAAATGACCTATGACATTTCAAGTTCAAAACAGGGGTTCTGACAATCTGGACATAAAGCCTTTAAAGCAAAAATAAGAAGAGGGTCTTCCAGTGGTCTAAAAAATACAAAAAAAGGAATGTTTAGTTTCCTTTATGAGGTAGCTTTCATATAGACTTGATATCATCCAAACAGGAACAGTTTTGATAGAGATAATGAAAGAACAAGTCATGAAGGTCAAAACAGTGGATTCCCAGACAGCAGTAAAACAAGTGAAATACCATCATCAAAACTCAACATAGACATGGATCCAAGCCATGAAACTTGACTTACACTTAGTTTAACATGTTATTAAGAGGTTAGAACCTTTAAATAGCATAAGACATTAATGGAAACATAGATGGAAGCATGAGATTTGCAAGTGGACAGATTGTATACTTGGAAGAACAAAGTTACTTTTCATGCTTTTTACTCCAAAAACAAACCATGAAAACTCATACAAGAACTCTAGAATCATGGATAAACATTGAAATAAAGCAAGAGACTAGAATATACAAATTCTCATGGGAAGAAAAATAAGAATAATCATAGAGATTCATAAAGGGAACTTAGATTCAACATCAACATGGAGGTCTTGCTCACAAGTAGCTAGACCTCAAACAAATTTACATTTCAAGCTTACATTTGTATGATCTACAAAGAAGAAGTATATTTACCTAGTTCAAGGGAGTGGTGTGCTTCCTTTATCTACCAAGGGAAGACTTTGATTTTGATTTGAGGAGTGTGTGTTGAAAGTTTGAAGAGTGTATGAGTGTTTGAGAGTGATTGAATGTGTTTGTGTTTGAAGTAGTGTTTTATGGTGGTTTTGTAGTGGTGTAATGGTGATGTAGGGGATGAGATCGAGAGAGTTTTGAGGGAGAGTTGAGATTGTTTTTTCTTTTGAATGGAAGAGTGAAGTGGGGGAGATGAAAATAAAGTTGTAGGATCAGTTCTCTTTCTTTAGAAATGGATGAAGGAGGGGGTAATAAGGATGAGAGGGGATAGTAAATGACCATAGAACGCCCCTAATTAAGCCTAAGGGTACTTAGGGGTCAAAGGGGTTGGTTTTGAATTGATTGAGTTGGATTAGGGGTGTAACCTTGGAAGAAGGGAATAAGAATCTCCTTTTGCCATGTGTCATCACCAGATTAGGTCTTCCTTTTTTAAACTTGGCCAATCAATGCAAGTGGCGAGTTTGGCTCCTCTTGCACTGCTTTTGTCATTTTTGTCCGGCTTCTGTCCATAGCTGCTCGGGTGTGCGCGCTTCGGAGTCCCGATTGTCCGCGAGCCAAACGTCAAAGTTGCTTGAAATAATTTTGCGGTCGATATGGTATATCTGAAATTCGTTAATGAGCAAGGAATATATAATATGATTTTTAATGCACAAAAAGGTCGATAAAGGACTGTTTTGACATTCCGGACCTTGGTCCGGGGTTCCAAGGTCCGTATTTTTGTAAATATGTCTGTTTACTCAATTTTTCGTCCTGATTAAGAATGTGGACTCTGTTTTTCTTATCATGCACCAATAAGATGAACGGACTTCCCGCGTGGCCAAATTGAGCCTTTTAGGTCAATTGCAAGGGTTTAGGCCAATTAAAAGGATTCGTCGGGAGTGCGAGATCGAGGTGTCTACAATCATATCTACCAAGATCGATCGATTGAAGTTCTATAAGGTTTCATTGGAGGAATCGTTGTGTGAAGGTACCATGGCAGCCTAAAACGTAAGCTCAAATCCAGGCAGCAACCACAACAAAAAATCCATTAATGGCGAAATCATAAAGTTCAACAATCGAAGATGCTATTGCAACTGAAAAGCAGCTGTCAAGATCTTTGAATCAGAGCGAAATCCTCACAAGTTATACTTCAAATGTGAACTTGGTAATTGCTGTTTTTATATGTTCTGGGAACCCATAAACGATGAAATTGATTTAAGGGCAATGGAGACTGTCGATTTTGAAAGTGATTGCCAAGGAATTGAGTTGTAACTAGACGTGTCCATCCGGTTATAGCCGCCGGTTAACGGTTATAACCGCCGGTTAAATAATTCGTTAAGTCTTAACCGTAACCTAACCGTTAACCGTGTACTAAAGGTTACGGCTATACGGTTAACGGTTATATCCGGTTATCACGGTTAATCCGGTTAACACGGTTAAGTCGAAGGCCTTTTTTTTTCAGATTAGTCCTTTTAACGAAATAGTTAACAGTTTCTGTTAACTTTTGTACTGTATATCCCTTTTTTTTTTTTGAATAAAGAATACTATTTGAGATGTTAGTTATTAGTGATTTTTTTGGAAAAAGTTATATAAAAAAAGTTAAGAATTTTTAAATAAATGAAATTTTAACGGAAAGTGTGTTTAACAGATTTTTTAACAGTTTTTTTTTATTTATTTGTTTTTTGGTTAAGCAAAGCTATTTGAGAAATATTTCTTTTAAAAACAGTTTTTAACATTTTTTTTAAGAAAACAGTTAAACAGATTTTTAACTAGTTCTGTAAAAAAGTTAACAAATTTTTATGAATTTGGCCGGTTAGGCGGTTATAACCGCCGGTTATTTAACCGGTTATAACCGGTTAAATAACCAACGGTTATAATCGCTGGTTGACGGTTTTTAAAAATCCTTAACCTTAACCGAACCGGTTAATCGCCGGTTACGGTTACCACGGTTGACGGTTTTGACCGGTTAGTTGACCGGTTAATAACCTCCGGTTAGCCGGTTACGGTTAGATTTTGGACACGTCTAGTTGTAACAGCGTGGTGATTTGCTTATGGAGGATCAATCAATGAAGATGATGCTACAAACCATGGAAAAGCAAAATAGTGCACAAAAGATGTTATTTAACTTCTTCTTGTTTGGTATTGAAAGTTTTGGCATCATGTTTGCACTAAACAAATAATATTATTTTTGCAATGTCGGTTTTTTTGTAAACCTGGTTGGATTTGTGTGTAAGTAAACATAAGTTTTGTAATCATGACTAGTACTCTCTTGCCCGTGCCAATGGCACGGTGACAGTATGAAATTAATTGGTCCTATAAAAATGTATAACATACTCTGCAATTAGAGATTAGAGAGAAATTGATTGCTTCAATAAATAATTAAAATTTTACACCAACATCACAAACAGGCAAACGAAAATATTTACACAACAATAAGCTATATAACATACAACATGCGTCAATGAACTATCACAGGTTATACAATGAACTATTATAGATATTCTTTTTGGACGGACTTATTATGAATTACTAAACAACAACAATTTTGCATCAATGAGACTATCATATTCTTGACATCGATTAAACTCATAAATTGTAAATATAAGAGAGAGAGATGAATTGTTAGCTAATTCAGCCCAGTTCCGGAGCTAAAAATTCATCTGAAGGGGATCAAAATAATTATTGGAGGGGAAAATTACATGGTAGAGTTTAAACTTATAAAACGGGTTATAACATAGTGCAAACAATTCTAACAAAGAGAGGGTCAAAATTGATATATGAAAAACTTATTCGTAAAATATCACATTTTCTAAAACTTTAAGGGAGTAAATTGACTATTCCCCAAACCTAAATGGGTCAGCTAACCACTAATGACACATGGGACTCTCACTGATTATGTGGCCTCAATATGCAGAGGACCCATATCAAAGAATTCCATATCCCAGATGTAGCTGAAATCTGGAAAAGGAAGGAAACACAAAATACCGAACCTAACCTAATAACAAACCAATGTTACCAACCGTATGACCAGTGTTATATTGGAGTACAATATTTTTATGATGTAATAGAACTAACAATGTATATTGATAACTACTTTTTATGCATCAGGAATGAACTGTTTGAGCAACTTAGTTTGCTATGCACGGATGAAACATACGCAATATAATAAGGGAATGTATCATTCAACAAATTCAACCAATACCAATAAATACTATGTGAACAATCACTTCCATAACCTTAAAGTAAACAGTAGATCAACATGATTGACTGGTACACCGAAGTGTTTGTGTTCAAAAGTTCACACTTCTGAGAGTTTTGAAAGGTAAACTTCACCTGAAATCAATTATTGGATCCTGTAAACAGCTCAAATATTCCACAGCAACTCTTCCACAAAGTAGTTTGCACTGTTCGAGGTGCTGAAGCTACCAAAGGATGCACATATTTAAGGTGTCTATTGTTGAGTGCTATTTTTCAACTGCTAAGTTAGTAATTAAAGATCATAAGGAGGAAAAAGAAAAGAAATGCAGATATTGCGTCTCAAAGCCGAAAAAGAATACCTGGCTATCAGAGTATTGAGGAATCTCAGACTCTTCTATGTGGCTGGCACCATTACTTGGATTGGCGTCAATCTCTTCGGCCACCAAGACCTTTGCATCTGAAGATGTTCCCAAATAGCGCACTGATCCTAAAGACGTTGCCATTTGTAGAATTGATCATTCGTTTGAGATTTAGTTGGAGATCAAGATTAAAAAAGAAGATTGCAAAACACAATTTGAGATGTAGAGGGAGATGAATAATCAAAAAGAAAAACACAAAACATAACCTAACAGGGGCATTCTAGCTACAACACCAAAAGTAGATAGATGAGAGGGAAAATTAATTGCATGAACACAATATAATATTTTTTTAAAAAAATTCAGAAATTACAAAAGATATACTTAACAGGCCAATTCTCATCCCAAATTAAAAGGTGAACTCAAGTAAACAATACAGTACATGTATAAACACATACACATGAAAACGTGAAGGGGTAATCCGCAATATAAAATGTAGAAATGTGATCATGGCTTAGAAGAGAAAAAGGAAATTACATAGTAATAAATCAGTTAAAAACTAAAAATGAAAATAGAATACAACACCGGTAATATGTAGATGTCAAAAAAAGTAAACTGAAATACAAAGTGATCAACTCCAAATTCAACAAAAAATTCTGCTCTATCTGATGAGATAATAGAAAAATGCGAAATATGAATTGTGCAAGAGAAATAAGATGACTAACTTGGATTATTGAGACTCCAAAAATCGAGTGATCTTCATGCTTAACTGCTCACCCTTCTGCAACTTCAAAATCTGAGAACTGTGGTTATATTTATGATTAGACAATAAATGGAAACAATTGAAGTTCAACCGCCAGGAGTAGTTTCCATTGTTAATTGATGGATAAAATTGATAAAATTCCACTGTGTAATAAAACCTTGCAAGTGTACAAGTCACCGAAGTAGCAACGTACAAAAGTAAGGGTCGAACCACAGAGACTCGTGTGCTTTAACAAGTAAATTTAATTAATGCAGAAATTAACAAAACGGGGTTTTTGATTTGGTTTATTAACTAAAGTACTAAAACAAGAAATTAAACTAATGAATTTAAGAAAACACGGAAGCAAGAAATACGGATTTAATCAGATCAAAGGAATTCACGGATTGGATTTCATAATTGTCTCCTCTCTATGCTAAGATTTATTAAATAAAATGACAATCTCGTTCAAAGATTCTTTCGCTAGACTAAGGGTTGGGACGTTTGATGTTCGGATTGCAACCCTAATATTTCCGTTGTATTGTAAATTCCGCTAGGTCAAAACAACACTCAAGAAATTCATTAAGCACTTTAGAAATAAATGAATCTAGGTTTCCTCGTATTCCGCTAGGTCAACAAGCAAACCTAATTGATGAAATAGTGAACTTTAAATAAACTATCCACGCTAGTGCAACAGTCTAAACCAAATAAATAAATTATCTATATTTCATCAAATATGAACGAGAAAGTTTGGAAGAATTAAATCTTAAATTAACATAGAGATTCGACAATTACTACATCCAATCCATGAAAAGGAATTTAGCTACTCATAATAAAAATTACAGAAATAAAATAAAACATAAACCTCATCGAAACGGAGACGGAGGAAGTATTGTTTTTCAATAAGCACTCATGCCACGGCTGAATTGAATCTCCCTTAGTTCGCTACAGTGCCGGCTCCAATCTCTCCTCCCTTTTTTTTAAAACCAATAACCCTTATTTATATTGCCCTAAGTTGACAAACGTGGGCCAAGCCCAAGTCAATTTCAAACCAAGCCTAAACTGCCAGTGTGAACTCGTGCGCACGACTCGTTCAACATGTACCAACTCGTTCTGATTAATTACAATATCAATATATACTCGTTTCGTCTCGCAATTTTGTCGTCGCAGTTTGACCACTATAATGACTTCTTTTGCGCTTCGCTCTTTGAGATTTTATTTTTAACTTTAACCCACGAATTTTTATAAATCAAATTTCCTCCGCTTTTTCGTATTTCCAGTTTAGTCCCTGAATTTTCAATAAATTACAACTTGGCCCTTGAACTTCCAAAGTGGGTACAAATCCTCCGTTTTCAGCATTGTTGCACTTCAATCCCTGAACTATCAAAACACTAACAAAATACATTAAATTCTCAAGGTTTCGAACAGAAAATAGGCTTAGGAACATATCTTTTGGATGGGTAAAACCACATCCATCAAATACCCCCAAACTTATCTTTTGCTCGTCCTCGAGTAAAACAAAACTAAATAAAAACAAAACTACTCTAACAACTAAAAACAATCAACAGAAAATATTTTTGATATGTTCTCAATATATACAAGGTTGTCGGCCAAACAAGTCTCAGATTCTCACAAAATATGCTAAACAAGTGCCAATAAGAAAATGCAATTACAATTACATTAATGCATCTAACCCACAATTTTCCACCTCGGCCTGAATGGTGAATGAAATATGGGAGATCATGATCACTAAGATAAGATTGTTTATGGGATCACTAACACATGCTCTAAATCACAGATACAATACAATTATTTACACAAGGATACTCATATGCATGATTACGCACTTGTCAACCCGATTACTCAATATTGAATACGAATTATGGCTCAAAGTTAAGTCCACAACAAATGTGGGGCTAGGCTCACGGGTACAAACGAAGGAAAGGATATACAAATACAAGAATGTGAAATTAAAAACCTTCCATTGCAATACTTCTTTCCGAATTTTAACTTTTCCGCTCACCTTTGTTTTCCCAATGCTTCAACCCCCAAACTAGAACTTTGTTCATACTTTATACACATTGGGGTTGAAAGCATTCCCTCTCTCAAAATAGGTCACTCATCAAACATATTTCACAAAATTGGGGGGGCAAACTTTTGATTTTATCCATATTTTTTTTTATTTTTTATTTTTTTTTCTTTATTCTTTTTTTTTTTTTTTTTTTTTTTTTTTTTTTTTTTTTTTGATTGCCCCCCTTTTATACAATACAAATCATGTTTCCAACTTTTGACCTTCCTCACTCATTCCCAAAATTTCCCCCATGTAACCCCCAAACTGATCGTTTCTAATTCCACATTCTTGCAAAGGTGGGATAACCTATTCTAGGTGTCAAGGGTTAGGGATTAGGCATCAAATGAAGGCGAATAGTGGTCTAGATGTTCCATTCTTTCTAACCGGCTCAAAAGGGATCAAGTGACAATTTATATATATAGTGACGAGAAAGTCAAAGGCTTACAAGAGGGTTGTCAAAGAAAGATAAGCCATAAATACCAAGTAATCTATTGATTTGTTATTGACAAGCATGCAATCCTGTTCTAGGACCCCGAGAATGTCAAAGTGAACCCATAAAGGGCACCTAAATTAATGACCATGATCAAGAATTAAAACGGAAGTGAATGGTGGTGCAATTATGTTTTACATGCATTCATGCAATTCTAATTAACACATTCAAATTGGCACAAACTAGCAAAACTCAATCAAAATCCCTCAAATCATCACGGACATTGGCCAACTTCCAAACATATAAAGAGAACAAATTTTTAAAATTTTCTATTTTTTGGAGGGTGACACTATATACACTCCCTATAAACCCACAAACTCGGAGAGATATCTACCCCCAAACTCAAAACATGCTATGTCCTCATAGCAAAGAGAACAAAAACATGTCTCGGGTTCAAAGGGCGATATGACACAACAAAGCAAATAAATAAAGCAATAAAACATACCTACTTGGGTTGCCTCCCACTTAGCGCATTTGTTTAAGGTCGTTAGCCCGACCATTGCTCCCAACTAAATGGGATTTGATGTGACCGCATTCATTTTGGCCTTGGCTTTCCTTCCTGGCCCACTTCGCACATTCTCGGGCACAAATGCCCACAACTTTCCACAAAAATTCACCCTTTGTTATAAGCTCGGGTGGGGCCCAAGAAACTTTTCGAACCTTTTTCTTGCTCTTTTTCTTTTTCTTCAATTTCTTTTTCTTGGGGACCTCTCCCCCAAACTCATTTGGTGCCTTATTCTTATCACAATCAAGCACCTCCTTTTCCTTCACATCATTGCAAGCATCCTGCACATTCATCTTGACAGACAAAGCATCAGAAATATCAAGAGAGCAACACTCTTCTATTTTAGCACATGAATCAATATAGGTAGACTTGAGTGGAAAGAAAGATTTCAATGGGGACACCGACTCCTTTTTGGATCGGTCTAGGGGGTGATACGGGCCATCACAAGAATCAAGATTGTCGGCCTTATTTTTCACGGCACACAAGTGGGAACCCGCACTATCCCTAGATTTCTCACCGTCATTTGGCACAACTTCACAATTATCAACATAAGAACACACCTCTCTATCCTCACTCGGATGTTTCATGGCATCAAACACATACATTTCAATTTTCTCACCCGCCACTGTCATAGATAGTTTGCCATTCTTCACATTAATAATGGTGTTGGTCGTCGCCATGAAGGGTCTCCCAAGTAATATGGGTGAATCCCGGCGACTTCCTTCACCTCTTGGCATTTCAAGCACAACGAAATCAACAGGCACAATGAATGAATTTACTTGAACTAAAACATCCTCCACAATGCCCACAGGTCTTTTAATGGACCGATCCGCAAGTTGTAGGGCCATTGTGGTGGGTTTCAATTCGGGTAAACCCAACTCCTCATATAAATAATATGGCAACAAATTAATGCTGGCCCCAAGATCCAACATCGCTTTTACCCCCTTTGACTCCCCGGCAACGGCGCCAAAAACTTGATGGATAAAATTCCACTGTGTAATAAAACCTTGCAAGTGTACAAGTCACCGAAGTAGCAACGTACAAAAGTAAGGGTCGAACCACAGAGACTCGTGTGCTTTAACAAGTAAATTTAATTAATGCAGAAATTAACAAAACGGGGTTTTTGATTTGGGTGGAAGACAATGTTGCACCACTGCGCTAGCATTTTCACTCATCACTATTCTCTCATCTGTCCCATACCTATGTTTCTTGGAATTTAATTCTTTGAAAAATTTGGAATAAGCAGGAATATTTTTTATCACATTGAGTAAAGGGATATTGATGTTCACCTTAGAAAACATGTTCATCAATTCCGACATCTGCTTATCCAATTTATGTTTTAAAATCCTTCCAGGAAACGGTACGGGAGGTACATATGGCATGGGGGTTGGAGAATTAACTTTAGAATTTTCTCCCATGTCACTTGTACTCTTATCACAACCAACTTCATTTTTATCCACATTAGCATTATTTTCTACAACAGGAGGGGGAGAAGAAGATGAAGGAGATATTACCTCACTACCTACCTGTTTGCCACTTCGGAGAGTGATAATGGCATTTGCTTGATGAGGTTGGCTAGGAAATGTCCCGGCCTTATGACTTTGTAGGGCGGTAGCTAGTTGCCCAATTTGGGTCTCCAACTTCCGAATGGCAGCTTCATGGTTCTTGGAAGCTTGTTGATTTTCCGCCCTCAATTGATTATTTTCAGCTTGCAATTTTTCCATGGCCACTTCCCACGGTTCCCTTTTATGCTCATACTGTACCGGTGGAGGTTGAGGATGGAGAGGCTTATTTTGTTCTTGATTGCCTCCCCATGAAAAATTTGGGTGTTGCCTCCACCCCGGGTTGTATGTGTTTGAAAAAGGATTGTTATTTTGAGGGAACCGCTGGCCAAATCCTTGCATTGCATGTGCCTGCTCGTGGTTAAACAAAGAAACCACTTTGACACACATTAGTAGCATGAGTGTTAGGACCACAATTAGCACAAAAATCGTTTACAAGATGAGCAAGAGAAGGCATAGCAAAGAAGAAGAAGCATTTTGTAAAGCTAACTTATCAAATCTTTGGTTCAGTAGTGCAAACTGCTTAGCCCACTCATTGTTTAGCCCTACCTCATTCACTCCTCTTGTTGCCCCCCTAGAGCCCTTTTGTTGAGAGTTTGCACTCAACATCTCAAATAGTTCTTGACATTGTTGGACGCTCTTTGTCCCCAAACTACCTCCCGCCGCATTATCAACCATGGATTGGTATTCAGGGATAAAGCCCCATAGAAAGTTTGATGCAAAGATAGAAGGTGGAAGTTATGGTGGGGGCACTGAATTTGCAACATTTTAAACCTATCCCATGCATCGTGGAAGGCTTCCCCCGCTTCCTGAGCAAATCCCATAATTTTAACCCTAAAATTTGTCAATGCATCATAAGGGTAAAACTTAGTGAGAAAAACATCATGTAACGCATCCCAAGTAGCGATGCTACTGGGAGGAAGTAATAATAGCCAAGTTTTTGCTTTGTCTTTTAATGCATAAGGGAAGCACTTCAGTCTCAAGTGCTCCGAGGTGACACCCTGTTTTGTAGGGAACCCACTCAAGGTAGACATAAATTCTCTCAAAAACGCTAACGCATCCTCACCGGCAAGGCCATAAAAATTAGGAATCATGTTAAAATATTGGCCTTTGATCTCATAAGCTAGTGCCGCATCGGGCAACACTACGCACGACACCGACGTGTCGACTCTTGGCCTAGCAAAGGCATTCATGACTTGATCCGCCATCACAAAATTAAATTCTTCTTCTTCCTCGGTGGAAGAAGTTTCCAACTCACTTAATTCTTCTTCGTCCCGGTGAGAAGTGTCGATCTGGTTTCACTCACTTGAGCAGAGGGAATGCCTCTCTCAATTCCTCGCTCTATATCGTCGCTCAAAGGAACCAAATTAGGATCCAATGACCGGCGACCAAACATGCACCGATTCAATTAACTTGTTCAAAATCACCACAAGTCCCTGCAAGAACGGCGCCAAAAACTTGATGGATAAAATTCCACTGTGTAATAAAACCTTGCAAGTGTACAAGTCACCGAAGTAGCAACGTACAAAAGTAAGGGTCGAACCACAGAGACTCGTGTGCTTTAACAAGTAAATTTAATTAATGCAGAAAGTAACAAAACGGGGTTTTTGATTTGGTTTATTAACTAAAGTACTAAAACAAGAAATTAAACTAATGAATTTAAGAAAACACGGAAGCAAGAAATACGGATTTAATCAGATCAAAGGAATTCACGGATTGGATTTCATAATTGTCTCCTCTCTATGCTAAGATTTATTAAATAAAATGACAATCTCGTTCAAAGATTCTTTCGCTAGACTAAGGGTTGGGACGTTTGATGTTCGGATTGCAACCCTAATATTTCCGTTGTATTGTAAATTCCGCTAGGTCAAAACAACACTCAAGAAATTCATTAAGCACTTTAGAAATAAATGAATCTAGGTTTCCTCGTATTCCGCTAGGTCAACAAGCAAACCTAATTGATGAAATAGTGAACTTTAAATAAACTATCCACGCTAGTGCAACAGTCTAAACCAAATAAATAAATTATCTATATTTCATCAAATATGAACGAGAAAGTTTGGAAGAATTAAATCTTAAATTAACATAGAGATTCGACAATTACTACATCCAATCCATGAAAAGGAATTTAGCTACTCATAATAAAAATTACAGAAATAAAATAAAACATAAACCTCATCGAAACGGAGACGGAGGAAGTATTTTTTTTCAATAAGCACTCATGCCACTACCGAATTGAATCTCCCTTAGTTCGCTACAGTGCCGGCTCCAATCTCTCCTCCCTTTTTTTTAAAACCAATAACCCTTATTTATATTGCCCTAAGTTGACAAACGTGGGCCAAGCCCAAGTCAATTTCAAACCAAGCCTAAACTGCCAGTGTGAACTCGTGCGCACGACTCGTTCAACATGTACCAACTCGTTCTGATTAATTACAATATCAATATATACTCGTTTCGTCTCGCAATTTTGTCGTCGCAGTTTGACCACTATAATGACTTCTTTTGCGCTTCGCTCTTTGAGATTTTATTTTTAACTTTAACCCACGAATTTTTATAAATCAAATTTCCTCCGCTTTTTCGTATTTCCAGTTTAGTCCCTGAATTTTCAATAAATTACAACTTGGCCCTTGAACTTCCAAAGTGGGTACAAATCCTCCGTTTTCAGCATTGTTGCACTTCAATCCCTGAACTATCAAAACACTAACAAAATACATTAAATTCTCAAGGTTTCGAACAGAAAATAGGCTTAGGAACATATCTTTTGGATGGGTAAAACCACATCCATCATTAATCTCCATAAAAAACTATTGACAGGAAAGTAAAACTGGGGAGAGAGATTAGAGAAATATCAGCTCTACAACTTGGAAAAGCATATGCAGCCCAAGATTAACTACAATTCTATTTCCTTCATGTCCTGCGATCAAATGAATGTGCCTGAATTCATGAAAAAAAAAAAGAAACAAAAATATGATCAAAATGCGAAATTAAGAACAAATTGAAATAGCATGCAGATTATATTTAGAAATCCTAAAACTGTGACTTGAGAAAAGAGAGAGTGTGGTTATAGGCACCACCCACAGTCAGCAAGTGGGCATAAACCCACACTATTGCTACCGAGATTAGAACAGCAAAACGATCAAAGATATTTTTTCCTGAGTGTATTAGATGGGATAAATATTGCATACAACATAAGAAACTAATATTTATGCAATTTCAAGACAGGGTTGATAATTAGTAATCTCTGCAACTAAAGAATCAGGAGTGGAAGCTATCTAATGTAAGAAACTAATATACTTTTGATACATGAGAAGTCTTACCTGAGATATGATAATTAAAAAGATAAGTTGTGGTAGCCCAATTTCAACACATTTGGCAAGCTGAGCAACCAATAAAAGATTCAGATACAAAGTCGACCCCAGAGGAGAGTTTATAAGGTCGAAGTTTCATATAGGATATGCATAAATATATCAAACCAAAATATATTTTCCTGTGGAAATCCAAACTCGTGCAGCCCAAAACCAGCAAGAGCAACTAAAGGAACGACTGAAAGTGGACTTAAGAACATAAATGATTTGTAAAGAGGAAAACTTTACACAATGGAATTTTCAGCCATTTTCAACAGTAAACATACAATATAGCTGTATCTAAACTTATTATCAATCATCAATGACACATATGGACCAAGCCGTCAAAGCATCAGAATTAAAGAAAATTTAATCTAGTTTCTGAGTTTGACTAACCTTGTAATGTTGCGCCAGAGACCACTGAAGCCTAGGACTATTTGAATAGTTGAAGGCAATGAGAGCACCCTGAATTGTCCTCATTGTCTTCTTGAATCTCTGTGTAGACACAAAATATTATCACTTTTTTAGTGAAAGACAATTCGCAAAAGGATTCAATAAGGTATTATCACATCTCAATCATGGTTGAGTCGAAAACAGTTTAAGCTTTTATGCTACTCCAAAAAAAAAGCTTTTATTATCATGCACGTATAAAGACAGAAAAGGAAGAAAGCACTGTTATATCCAGGATGCACAAAAAGCAATGCTTGATGAAATATTTCAACACTGTATTCAAAAGAATTAAAAAGGGAAAACTAACAAACATCAAAATTAGTCTTCTTCGTAATCTTATCAACATCAAAATCCCCAAAACAAACAAAAAAAATCAAACTTTACCTCGATTATTCGGGCACAAATGGCGTCAGCGATGCCCTCCCCGTGTTCTCTCTGATCTCCAGCTATAATGGTCATAATTGGCTTCGAATTGATAAAACCAATTCATAAAAGTTCACAATTTCATCGGCGAACGGCGGAGGCGTGAGAACTTCCTTCCCGTCGCCTTCACCACCGCCGGCAGCAAAAATCCTAATATCGTCATCCCGCTCCTTCAATAAAGCCTTGAAGCGATCGAGAATGGGAGTCACTGATTTCTGTGGCACAACTTCGCTTGACAACATTGGCTTGAACCTAGGGTTTTCTCGTGCTGTAAAAAAAAACCCCATCGTCGTTTGTTTAAGGAAGAAGAGAGAACTGGTTGGTTTTCTTTCTTCTGCGTTGAAAAATATTGAGATGTGCGCAGCTCTCTAGGGGAAGTTACAGACGGTTTTAAGGAGAGAGAGAGAGGAAGGATTTCAGCCGTCCGATCAACTCTCCAACTTTCAATCCTGGCCTCTTTTTATGGGTAGGATAAGAGGCAGTTAAAGCCTCCTTGTATTGTATTATAGATTGTAGTCGAATCATGAGTTCTTTGAATGAAATCATGTTTTTCTAAAGAACTTGTCTTTATTCTTGTTTGTGTTTTGTATGTCTCAAAATTGTACTCCCTCCGTAGATCCAAAATAAGTGGGATTATCATTAAACCAAACACCATAGATCCAAAACATTAACTTCATATTCAGAAATTAGTTCCGACATAAACTGTATCAAACCATTCATGACAAAATCATTACACCAACCACTTTAAATTAAAGGCTAAAACTAGTATGTAAAGTTTTTACTAGAAAAATACATAACCCAACATGAAATACTAACTAGCTGGTGTTTTCAATATACTAAGATCTTAGGTTCAGACAAAATGCTTCAATTGTCCTTCTTTTTTTCTTTGCAGCCTGGTTTTGAAGTGATTCAGATGTTACATATCTCTTCCCCCCCCCTTCTATGAAATGATTGTTTCAATGCCGTATCGTCCTAATTTTCAGTTGCACTTCTAGTATTCACATTTTCTGCAGTGTCATTGGTGGTCCTAGTATTTCTTCTTGTTTCTGAAGGTGGTACTGGAGGTAATGTGTTCATCTAGATTGGGAAAAAAATTGTTTAATTTATGAGTTGCAATTGGTTAAATGTCATAAGAATAGTGTTAAATCATACCATGACATGTTGTTGGCCTGACACAGATATATAAATGCCATATCCCCTTGAAACAACTTGGTTAAATCTTGGTATTCCTCATGTGGTTGTGGCTTCTTTCTCCCTCTCTTTTTCCTTTGCATTTGATGTTTGCTTGTTTTGTTCCTTTCCCTTTCCCTTTCCGTTTCTAGATGTAGCTTGCTCATTTTGCTTCCCTTTACCCTTAGTAGTAACCACTAAAGTCTGAACATCTTCATGTTGTACAAGTCCACTTATAGTGGATTCAACCTGAAAAAGAATGACCAATATCAAAGTGATTCATAAAATATTGAACAAACTCTTTAAATGAAATCAATTAATGAAATAAAATTACTTACATTTGGTTGTTTAGTTGGACTTGATGATTTTTTACCATTTGATGTCTTTCTTTTCCCTTTGATTCTTCAAGCCTAACAATATATATGGGCTTAGTTATTTATTGAAACAAATAATGAGAACTTTATAGTGATGAAATAAATACATTCTTACCTCTTCAGAATGTGGTTTTTTAGGACATGTCTATCTATTATGTCCTTTTTCTTTGCAAATGCTGCAAGTTACTGTCCCTCAAACTTTTGACAATTTTTTAGGCTCATTATCTTCTGTTTGTTTTTCACTCTTTGAACCCTTTGCACCCTTCTCACCAAAATCCTTTCTTATATATTTCTTTGGTCTACAGGCATCTTTCTAACAGGAGGTGCTTTTAGTGGTTTTTTGTCCGAAACAGGCCATAAAGTTGATCCATTAAGTGGCTGGAGCATGAATGAGTATGCCCTCATGTATGTTTCCCCTTTGAAATAGTCGTTTACATAATCATCAGGATTTTCTTTCATATAAGTAATTCCACTCACTGCATGGCAACATGGGATTCATGTCAAATCCCAAACCCAACATGTGCAAGTTTTCTTCTCCAAGTCAACAATCACACCCCCATACAACACTCCAATCTCAAACTTTTTTTCACCATTCCATGTAGCTGTGCAATACCTAGAATCATTCACTGCTTTATCCAACTTATCTTGAACCCTCTTCCCATATTTTTTATCACTGTTCATCATTTCATCCCTTTTCACTTGCATTCTTACCATTACATGCCTCCTTATATCCTCAATCATATCGAATAATGGCTTGAATAGCCTCCAAAATCCAAGAATTAAAAGTCTCAGACATATCATTATCCACTGAATCACATTTTGAATGGGTTTCAAAAAAGCTTTACTACAACAATGAGGACCCAAGTTCATTAACTCTTCATGTGCTTTTTTGGACAACTGTTTCATCTGCTCCATGGCCTGATTGAACTCTCCCTTTGTTGTTGATTTTGCAGCTTTCCAAAAATTGTTTCTGTAAGCAACCCCTGCATGTCTCTTCCTAAAATTTGCATATATGTGTTTAGCACAATGCCTATGCTCACCCCCTGGAAGCAATTCTTTCACAGAGATGACAAGTCCTTTTTGCTAATTACTAATGATTGTCCATCCATATCCATCTGTCAACCCTATATCCTTTAATAACAATTACAAGAACCAGCTCCATGAACTCTTGTTCTCCACTTCAACAATAGCCCAAGCTATGGGGAACATTTGATTATTCCCATCTCTTCCAATTGCAGAAAGTAATTCCCCTTAACAAAATGTTTTTAAGAACATCCATCAAGGCCTATCACAGGACTACAACCTAACAACCATCCATTCTTCAATGCTGCTAGGCAAATGTATAATCTTTTAAACTGAGGGCCATTCACATTCTCTTCATCAACAGTGTGGATAACAATCGTACTTTCAGGATTGGTTCTATCAATCTCAAGTGCATAATTCCATAACTTTGCATAATGTTGATCCATGCTACCCTTCATTTCCATCGAGCCTTTTTCTTTGCATAATAACACCTTTTAAGTGGCACATCAATCTCTAACTCTTTCTTGATATCCTTTTGTAAATCCTTCAGCTTCTAGAATGGTTTCTCCCTTAGCAAATGTGCAAATCTCTCAGCCAAATATTTTGAATACACAAGTTTCACATTCAAACTCCTTGTGCATGTAGACATCCCATTCTGAATCAATAATTGTATGATTACACTACTCTTTGTCTCTCTTTTGTGTTTTGATGAAAGCATATTAGTTTCGTCATATTTTGTTAAGTTTCTAACTAACCTTGTTAGTTTTGGACTTAACTGACTAACGAAATAACTGAAGAGGACAGAATAGTCAATTGACTAGTTGTCCCGCGTGGGACATACGTGTCTCGCGCGAGACAACTCTTCTGCAGAATGTGCAGATTCACTTCCCTTGTCGATTTCAACCTCTTTTCTTGATAAACTTTTATTTAATTCGGGTCTTTACTGATCTTAGAGTTCTGGAACCTTCTTTGGGAGGAATCCTATTCCACTTGAGTCTCCTAATCTTGGTGACCAAGTAAATCAACCCCTATAAATACTAGATGACTTTCAGTATTTCAGGGGGGGACCGAAAATACACACAATTTGCTGGTTTCTCTCCTTGAAAGATTCCTGCAAATCACTCATCAACAACACCCAAATTCGTCCATCAACCTCGTTGATTGACGAACGCCAAGATTCAAGCCTAGAATCAAGGCGGAACTCCGTCCAAATCATTTCTCGACCGAGGAAGGAGGAGGGGAAAACACAAGAACCACGTTCTAAACCAAATACTCTCTAAATTCATTTTTTATCATCTTCCTACGAAGATCTCGAACCTATGTCGAGGTTAAAATCACTCAGAAACACAAGGTAAACTCCTATACTTTCATATTCTTCTTCTCAATCCCTCTAATTGCTTTCTGAGTAGTATAATTCTATCAAAAGGGTTAGCCTAGAGTCTCTTTCATCCATGAAGGCGGTCTCGAAGCATACAACCCGACATTCCTAATTAAGAAATTAATTAGGGTTTTCTTGTTCTTATTTAATTATTATATTGTTTTGATTGATATTACTCAATTGGCAAGACCAATCTTCAGATTGGGTGGAATGGGTGCTCCACGACCTTCCCATCCCATAAATTAACCCCCGAACCTTCGAATCTCTTTAAATGATCAAAAAGGTTTTTCTTATTGTTTTCCTAAATAAATAATAAGTGGCGACTCTGTGTTCATTAAAATCGCATCGCTACAGTTTGGCGACTCCGCTGGGGATAATTAATTAAGAGGGTTAGACTTGCAAGGGAGATCCAAGATAAAATTCGAACATGCAAGGGAGATCCCAGATTACAGTATTTGCAGAGTTCTTTCATCTCAAGGCCTTCTTTAAGATGTATGATTCGAAATTATAGTTTATTTTATTTAAGTATTGATTCTTTTTTAAATTGCGTGAGATTGGGTTTTTGATTCAAAGACCGGTCCATGAAGGATTAGAGAGTTGTAAATTTAATTTAATTTATTTATCCTCTCTCTCTCTTTAAGTGGAACTACGACGGCCTGAGTCTTACTAATTTGGGAGAAACGTAGGCAACCACTTGATGCGGCCATTATCTGTTTTTCTTTTAGTTTTAAAAAAAAACTTTCTATTTTATTCTATCACCTACAATTGACACTCACACACGTGCACGTCATGATATAACTGTCATTGCACTTCATAACTTTGATAAAACCTAGGACCCACACTAAGGACGGATGACGATAATCACCTAATCGCCGGTCTATCCAAAGTTGGATCATCCCACCTTGTGCTTTTAATCCACCTAGATTGTCAATATCGCGAGGAGCCTATCCGTAAACCCTGCATCAACCACATATCATGTACTTTTTAGGACACTCCGTGATCGGTCGGTTTGATCTTGGAGTCTTTGTAATCCCTTGTCAAGATTTTTTTTGTACAATAAGCCATGGAAAAGAAATCAATAAATTGTTGCTTCGGATTTGTCCCTTCGAAAATGTCCCTATGATTGTCCCTTCGGATTTGCCCCTAAAGAGAAAAAATTTCTTACCAAGTTTATTGCACAAAATTTGATGTTACTTGAGATGACTTCGACCTCTGGGTCCTTAGGTTTGGATTTTGAATGTTAGAAACCCCCAAAACGGATTTTCCGTCCGACCAAGATTAGGATTAAAATCAGAAAAAATGCGACTTCCAGTGGTGTTGTCTCGCGCGAGACTACTTGTCCCGTGCGAGACAAGTGTTCTGTCTTTTCGTGTTTTGGCCAAAACCTTCAAGCCTTCATACACCCTATTCAGCCGACTTGTTGGGACTCGATCATGGTTTAACACAGTTGCTACACATCTAGGTTCATCGCCAAAGCTCGATACAATGTCTACTTCTCTTCCTGTCACCGAAGCTGAAATCAAGGAAACTAAGGCCGAACTTATCGAAGCCCTACTTAGGTTGGATGAACAAAGTAAGAAAATTGATGAACAAAATGCCCGAATGGCCGCCCTCATGCAAGAGCTCCACGAGATGAAAATTAAGAAAGGAAGAAAGCAAAAGAAGAAAGATGGATCCTCCTCCGATAAAGAGGAATCCTACCCCAAGAAGAATAGGAAAATCAAGAAGTCAAGAAAGAAAGAGGAAGAATCAGATTTATCCTCTTCCTCATCCTCCTCCGATGATGAGGGACATATCACCAAGGGTACTAAGACCAAGAAGGAAGGTAGTGGTGAAACTACTAAGCTTGGTAATCATGTAACTAAGAACTACCTTGATAAGAAACTTGCAACCCTTGACACTTCAAAGGGATCATTCGTCCCATTTGATCCCGATGCTCTTCAACAATCCATCACCAAGTTTTCTCGCAAGTACAAGACACCTGATATTGCCATGTTTAATGGCACTACTTATCCTTGAGCTCATGTTGAGACCTACACTTGGGCTATGTTTCCAATGGGTGTTGATAATAAAATCTTGACCCAATAATTTCCTCAAACTTTGGAGGGTGCTGCAAGGGATTGGTAAATGTCTCTTCCTATGACTACAAGGCTTGACTGGTGGTCTGCATGTTTAGTCTGCCAAAGGCAGTTTGAAGACAACTCCACTTACCGCCCTACTAGGAGGGATCTTGAACAAACCAAGCAACATGCAAATGAGTCTTTTGCCGACTTCGCTAGAAGATGGAGACTCAAACTTACTAAAATTGTCGAAAGACCTACTCTCAAAGAGCAAATCCACATCTTCCTCCAATGCCTCCGTGATGAATTTCAAGAGAAGCTCGCCGGTAATTACTTTCCTAGTTTCAATGAACTTCATGAGTCCGAAATTAGGATTGATGACTTCCTAAAAAGTAAAAAGAAGGAAAGTACTTTTCGCTACAACAAGCCCACTACAAGTAAGGATGCTTCAGTCAATACTATTGCATTCAACCGCCCCAACACCGGCAAGTATTCTGCTGTTCCTCCTCCCGAAAAGAAAAAGAGACACTATGACAAACTTGAAGGAATCACTCAAGAAGAACTCTTCGATGTGCTTGTCAAGAATGAAAAGATCAAACCAAGGGAAGGTGGTCCTCCTAGGGATATGGGTCCTAATCATGCTCATCACTTATTCTGCAAGTACCACAACTTCACTGGCCACGACACCAACACTTGCCACCACTTGAAGGACGTCATCCAAGACCTCTTTGACAATGGAGGGCTATAACGTCCCAACGTCATCACCAATCCTCTCCCTCGTAATACATGAAGAAGAAGCTCCAAGAAGAAATCTACGCTTACCACTTTGGGGCTACAACTATCCTCTCCCTTTCTCCTTTGATAGAAGTAGATTAGGTTTTAAATTTCCAAGTATGAACTCAAAGAGTCGTTCTGTCTTTCTAGTACTTCTCACCTCCTCTAGTTTGTGTCATCTAAACTATCGAGTCTATTTTTAATTCCTCCGTTAATCAAATTCATTTTCTTTTCCTAAACACTTTTCCTAAGGTTGTTCTACCTCATGAGTATCATGCAAAATAATGGACCCTAATCCATTTGAGTCTCCTAATCTTGGTGACCAAGTAAATCAACTCCTATAAATACTAGATGACTTTCAGTATTTCAGGGGGGACCGAAAATACACACAATTTGCTGGTTTCTCTCCTTGAAAGATTCCTGCAAATCACTCATCAACAACACCCAAATTCGTCCATCAACCTCGTTGATCGACGAACGCTAAGATTCAAGCCTAGAATCAAGGCGAAACTCCGTACAAATCATTTCTCAACCGAGGAAGGAGGAGGAGAAAACACAAGAACCACGTTCTAAACCAAATACTCTCTAAATTCATTTTTTATCATCTTCCTATGAAGATCTCAAACCTCTATCGAGGTTATTCATTAAAATCACTCAAAAACACAAGGTAAACTCCTATACTTTCATATTCTTCTTCTCAATCCCTCTAATTGCTTTTAGAGTAATGTAATCCTATCAAAAGGGTTAGCCTAGAGTCTCTTCCATCCATGGAGGCGATCTCGAAGCATACAACCCGACATTCCTAATTAAGAAATTAATTAGGGTTTTCTTGTTCTTATTTAATTATTATATTGTTTTGATTGATATTACTCAATTGGCAAGACCAATCTTCAGATTGGGTGGAATGGGTGCTCCACGACCTTCCCATCCCATAAATTAACCCCCGAACCTTCGAATCTCTTTAAATGATCAAAAAGGTTTTTCTTATTGTTTTCCTAAATAAATAATAAGTGGCGACTCTGTGTTCATTAAAATCGCATCGCTACAGTGCATGTATGATTTTTCTGTTAAGTCTTAATCTTTATATTAATGTCTTACTTCCCCTCACAGTACTTGCCCATAACACCCAAGGACAACCCTTAATGCATTTTTCTTCTAATCTTTCACTGTCATTTGTTGAATACCATATTTGGGCACCCTTGCATGCATCATAAGCAATGATTGCTTTCTTCAACTCTCCAGGCCCACTGAATTCCATTCCTACACAAAAATTAAATTCTTTGATTGGAACATTAGGGTTGTATGGAATAGACTTAGGTTTCCTCCTTTCTCTCTTTTGAAGCCAATCATTTTCATCACTACTTTCATCTGGACTGATTTCAACATCTGAATCTTCATAATCACTATGCCATGCCTTACTTTTATCCTTCTCAGCATTGTTTTCTTCGTCAATTACGTTATCCTCAACACCATTATTATCAATCATGGTAGTCCTTCTTTCTATCTCATCAACCTCATTCACTTCAGTCTCGTCAACCCTAATTTCATTCTCATTTGAATTACCCTCACTTAATTTCCATTTCTTTATCAGATCTGCAGTTTTGTGGACGTCATGTGATTCCTCATCTTCAGTTGCAATTGAAACTGACATTAAACTATCAACATCACTGTTAACCTCTTTATCTCTATCCCTACCAGTATCCTCATTTTGGTACTTACTATTCTCAATTTCTTCCAAATCAATAGGATCATTAATATTGTCACCACTAGATTTCAGTTCACCTAGCCCATGTTTCGCATCTACCAAAGGAGGATCTTTAAAAGACAACTGCAATATTGGAGTCATATCCAAGGCATCATCTACCAAGTGTTCAATAAACAACTCCATTTTCTTTGTCTTCATTGCGTACTCAATAGCTTCTCTAGCACTACTATCAAACCATAAAGCCCTAAGTCGATCCTTAAAAATTCCTGTTCCAGGCACCAAGAAATACACAGTGCCAACATCTCTGTACCCTAGATCTTTCAACAATATCTTTATAGTAAGGTATCCAACTTTATCAGGGTCACAGTCCCTTGCAATATATACCTCCCTCCCCAACATAATCAAACTGTGGCTCTTCAACAAATAATCCTTGATGGTGCACATAAATGTCAAAAAACCTAAAAAAAAAAAAGGCACATAAAGTCAGGGCCAGGAATTCAACACTGCATACAAATAATAAATAACAAAAGACCAGGACCATGACCATGACCATGACCCTACATTCACAGAAAATCATATGCCATGACATACCAAAAAGACAAATATATCATACTTGTTTATCATTACCTAGACAAGAAACCATAAACAAAGAAAAAGAATCTTTCATTGAACTAACTTTACTTTAATCCTTTACCTAACATCAAAAAAACATTAAAGAACCCATCAAAGTAAACCTAGAGCAACCCTAGATTGAAAACGACAAAATACTTACTCAGGCTCGTAATCTTCATCAGTTTCAGTTGAAGGCCCATATATTTTCTCCCAACGATTTTTGTTTTTGTTTCAATTTTGACTTCGCTTTTTCCCCAATTTCTAGTCGCAGACAAGAATAAACCCTAACTAGTAGAACCCTAGAAATCTTCCCAATTTGAAACATTTGAAAACCATCAAAATCTTCCCAATTTGGCCCATTTGAAAACCCTAGAAATCTTCCCCTAAATTTTCTCCTTCGATCCCACTCTGAGAGTTTATATATTTATTGAGGAGTAATCACAATAACGTGCCACACACATGTTTAATTAAGCTGGAGTATTGACCTTAACATAACGAAGTTGGGGTCATGTTAATTTTCAGGTTTCGTTAGTTAAGTTTTTAATTTTCAGGTTTGGTTCGTTATGTACTTGGGTAGTACATTGGACCAAAATTTATATAAGTGAGCACATTGGAAAAAAGTGAAAAATTAGGTGAGTAAAGGAGCATTTTTGCCATTGTTGAAACTTGTTTTAAAACATGTGGTGCTACGTTTGTAAATAACCAAAATTATTAGCTCACACAAATTATAAAAAAAATTGGTATATTTTTTGAATGTCAATAATGGAAAGTGTCCAAATTATTATTAAAGAAATATTCGGGCATCTCAAGATATTCTTCGAAAAAGGGTTTGTTGGAAGATTGAAAAAATTCTTTTAGATATCCATCCTTCTTTGTATATAACTTATGTATGTCATTGTGTCAATGTTTTGACAAGCTTTTTTTTTTCATGGCTAGAGTCTATATCAAACCATATATTCGCATTAAGCTATCACTTGCTACTAATTTGCAAATGTAAGTAATAAATATTGTTTTCGTTAAAAATAATACTTGCACTTCTTCAACGAGATATTGTTCTAATTTATTTTGTGCTAGAGTCTATATCAAACTATATATTCGGTTTATAAATAACAATTTATTTATGAGTATCAACAAGATATATTTGCACTTCAAAGGTCATGTGGTCATCTTGAAAATCTCATGCTCATTTTTACTAAGTAGTAAAAATATTTTGCTATGATTTTATGAGGTATTTGGCGAGAGAGGAACAATTGTATTTGGCAACACACAATTTTATTTGGCGACACACTGCCACTGCCACTTCCTCTAGTTGGGTTTGTCGCGATGTTCTACAAGTATTAACTGATTGTACTGCAGCAAACAATACTTGTTCAGTTTTTAATTTAAACCCTAGAAATCAAAATGTTCATTCTTGTCCGGCTTGGCATATTTCACCTCCTCCGAATTATCTCAAGGTGAACTGTGATGCCGACATTGCTAAAAAACGGACGGGGTTGGGCTGCCATTCTTCGAAATGAGCATGGGACTTTAATTAAGGGTAGGATAGTGTTGTTTTACGGACTTCTAAGAGTAGAGGAAGGAGAAGCTACAAGTCTGCTTCATAGCTTGCAGCGGGTTATTTTCATGAAACTCACAAACATTATTTTTGAGATAGATAGTGCTACTGTCTTTAATTCAGTCTATTCTGATATGGTGTATTTATCTGAGTTTAGGTGTTTGATTAAATCGTGTAAGTTGTTATTAGCCTCGGCCAATAATTATTCTCTTTCTTTGGTTAAACGAGAAGTTAATGATATGACTGATTTTGTATTTAGGGTTGCTTTTGTGCAAAGTAATCCAACTATTTGAAATAATCCCCTTGTGTTTATGATCAACATTCTGATGTATTCCGTTCTTGTTTTTAATATATACCCGTACCATTTTTCATAAAAAAAATAATTAAAAATATTGATTTTTCACAAAACATTTGCTTCTCCCCCGCACGTGTATATGGATGGTTTAGTACATGTGGGTATACAACAATTCTGATGGTTAGACTACCCACAATGGGTTAGTTGAAATAGGAATGAAAGTTAATTTAGTTAGTTGAAATAGTGTAATGGGTTAAATAAAATGGGTTAAATGAAATGTTTCAATCCGGGTGAAAAAAAAAGGCTGAGATGACACGTGGCGCGAGCTAATTGTGCCGACTTGGCGCGTGCGCCTCACCGCGCCGACAAGGCGCGTGAGGCGGTCCCTTTTTTCCTTTTTTTTGTTTTTTCTTAATCTGCCACGTGGCGTACGCTGATTGGTCCGTTGGATTTTCAGATTTTTTTAATCCCAAATCTTTGAGCTGAATTATCACCTAGTAAATTAATTTATTTATTTTTCACCAATATTCATCATTTTTTTCCCTATAAATTGATGCAAGTTTTATTTGATTTGGTCACAAAAAAAACACTCATTTCTCAATTATTCTTCTTCATTTTAACCTTTATTTAAAAAAAATCATCATCATTTATCTAAATATTTAATTGCAAAAAAAATTAATTAAGTGTGAAATATTTTTTTAATTATAAATAATAATAATTATTATTTTACTAATCATAAAAATAGAGAATATAAATAAAATAAAAGTAGTGGGGTATAGAATGATGAGTTGGAGGGAGTTGACATTTAATGTAATTCAACCATTGTAGGGTGGTTAAATGGAATGGATAGTTGAAATATGAGGTGGATGAGTTAAAATGAGGTGGATGAGAAAGTGGTTAAATGAAACCATTGTGGGTAGTCTTACCAACAAAGAAATAGAATGTCAATGATCTTTAAAAAATAAAATAAAAAAATACTTACAGTTGTATGCAGAGTGTACAACCTCTCACAACGGAACATAAGGTTCACCACACATGTACGTTTTCTCGATACTAGACAAGACTTACCCGTTACCCCATTTGCCCCGCCCAACTCCAATCCACTCACCAACACAGGCCGTGGAGATTTCACAACTCCGCCACTTCAATGGCGGCTCATTCTCTATCCTCACTCCCCCTATCGCCGTCTCCTTCTCGTTGTCTCCGCCGCCAATTAAACAATTCTTCCACACACAACCATTGGTATCCCAATTCCGACAATCTAGTCGCCTCTTTCATCAGCCTCAAGCTCTCCTCCCGGCCGGCGGATTCCCGCCAATACATCCATAGACACTGCTCATCTAACTCAGAAATGGTGTCCCTCAGTGTCTCAACTCCGTAAAGTTCATATCCTCCTCTATTTGAAGTAGTCAATGGAATTTATTTGTCTAGTTTGTTTATGGTTGAAATTGATTGAATTAGGGTTTTGCAGGGAACCAGAGAAAATTTCTACAGATATTTTACCAAGGTACATGATACAGTCATTCCTGCTAGACTAACACACATCTCTATCGCACTAAAACTCCAATTTAACAAAGCAATTTTTTTTTCCTTTCGTGCCGTGAATGACCACTTTGGTAGTATATACTTATCCTTTTGTTTTATTCCAGTGTAATTTTTATTGGATTTTTCTTTCATCGATTCTCTTTTTTAAGTTAAGCTAATTAATAGTTAATTTTGTGGTGCTGTTAGATGGTCGGCGAGGGCAATAAAGTCGATTGCATTGTCTGGAATGGAAGCGAGAAAGCTTAAGCATAACAAAGTTGGAACTGACACTCTTATCATGGGTATCTTGGTTGAAGGTTAGTCATCTCCCATTTTTTGATGATCGGGTGATTAAAGTTTAAACTACCAAATTTTTCGGCATACTACTTGAGCAACTTCAAATTAATTACTTTCAAATTCGCAAATATAACTTGTTTACTATTATTATTATAAAAGTTGCAAATCTAACCTGCGCATGCAAATCTAACTTGAGTTCTATTGTAAAATCTGCAAATGTAACCCTAATAGTTAACATGCATTAGCTACAAAAAAGTGTATGAGTAGGAATAATCGGACTCCTTCCTTACCGATGTGGCTATGATGTGGCAGTGACTAGATATATACTACAAATTTAATTTTCTTAACATTTATTTACCCTTGATAATAATACTCCATCCATTTTTTCTTATATAAAGAAATACTCCATCCATTTTCAAAAAAATTGTTGCATTTCAATTTTTCGTCTGTCCCTAAGTAAGTATTATTCTTCGAAGAATAAAATATTCTTATGCAATTTTTTTAAGACACAAATTAGTACAAATAAGTAAATACAAAAGTTAGTTCAACAAACAAATAATAACAAAAAATAGAATAATCTTTACTAGAAATGAATGTTCAAAATAGTTTAGTGGTATAGGATAATAGTCTTAAAACTATTATATTTATTTTTTAGATTCGGGATTAACTTTTAGATTTTATTTTTTTGAAATATTAATAATCAGTTAGGTAGTTAGGTTCTGGCCACTATCCACCATTACCAAGGCCAAAAATCGTTGCTAACAACCGCTAACATAGTTAATGATCTTCGCTAACCATCACCACCTCAACCTAGCACCGACAACCACCATCAGTCACCACTATCGTGACGGTTAATTAGCGGCAAAACACTTCTGCCACCCCACCCCTACTAAGCTAAAAAAAAACACCAGTACTGCCCACACACTGTCACCATCCCCAACAAAGACAAAAAAAAGGAATAAGAAATAATCTGTTGGAGATAAAGGTGCGAGAGCACATATGTTGGCAAGATGGAGATGGATCAAGAGATCGAGCTAGACAGGACGTGGGCACGTGCTAGACAGGACATGGGCACGTAAAGAATTCCTTATTGTAATAGGACTTTGTAAAGTAAGAAATCATAAAGTTTAGGTTGGAGATTCCATAGAATACTTTCCTAACTTGTTTAAGTAGGAGATATAATTTGTAATAGGGTTGCTAGGATTGTGTATAAATAGGAGACATATGCTTATGTGAATTTTGAGTTTGAGAGTTGAATAATACAAGAAATATTTAACTTCTCTTCTCCACATATTTCTAACTTAATATCAGAGCGGTGACGATCCACAGTGATGATCTGTTTGAAATTATGTTATTCTATCCATCGTCATCATCCCTTGAAGAACGATTGTTGTTTTTCCATGGTGGAGTGGATGCAACCATGGGATTTTTTTTTGAGAGGGGGGGGGGAGTAACATGGCGTGAGACGACCAAATTTGGTCCTTCGTGGTACAGATTGTGCGAGTCACACACGTTGGTGCAAGACCAGAACAGAAATCGGCGCTGCAATAATAAGCAGCAGCATGTCGGCGGAAAAAAACAAAGTAGGAGCCTATAAAAGCTTCTTCGTGGCACATGATGTACACGACAAGCACGTTGAACTAGTGGACCTTTTATGTTGACAAAGAAAATTGAATTCGGCATTGCCACGATTGGCAACATGTCGACAAGAAACCTGAAACCGCGTTGTACAAACTACTACATGTCGGAGAAGAGAGATGTACCTGAGGTTACTTGAACTGCAACACGGAGAAGGAAGAACTCGACGCTGGATAGAAGCAACATGTCGAAGTGGAAAAAATAACAGAGAACGAAAGCTTGCTAATTGGTCGCATGGATTAAAAAGCTTGCTGCTAGATTGCCATCTCTTTTACTACCTATGTTATGGGGTATTAGAAAGATGGTGGACTTTAAATCTAATTTGGTGGGCCACTTTCAATGCTTTGAAGTTGATATGAATGCTTGGTAGGATACTTTGGATCAGTTTGATTTCTTTTGGATGTCCACAATTTTTTTTTACCATAACAATTTTTATTTGGCAAGTTGGGTATCTATGATGTAGATCTTCCAACTTGGGGGGTGCTGGAGATAAAGGTGCGAGAGCACACACGCCGGCAAGATCGAGATGGATCGAGATCGAGCTGGACAGGACGTGGGCACGTAAAGAATTCCTTATTGTAATAGGACTTTGTAAAGTAAGAGATCACAGAGTTAGATAGGAGTATAATTTATAATAGGAGTATTCCTCAAGTATTATGGTTTCTAGGATTGTGTATAGATAGGAGACATATGCTTATGTGAATTTTGAGTTTTAGAGTTGAATAATACAAGAAATATTTAACTTCTTTTCTCCACATTTATAACTCAATCCACAATTGGAGCCACCACCTCCCTAATCCAAACAAATAACAAAATCGACTATATCCGCCAATCCCACCATAAAAGTTGCCTTAATTTGCCTCTTTATATAATACAAAACTGAACTCCCTCGCATATCCACTCCCAAATATGAGGTCTTTCGAGAGAGGGAGAGGAAAGAGTAAAAGAGGAAGGGACGGAGGATGCTAGACGACAACAAGGAGTAGAAAGAGATCGAGACGGCATCGAGGAAGCATGCAGAGAGGCAGAGGGAGGAGAATGAAAAAGATGGACGTAGGAAGGAGAACAAAAAGGATGGTTGGAGGGAGGAACCTGGCAGTGAGGAAGGGGATAGACGCGAAGGAGAGGGAAAAGAGAGCGAGAGAGAGGCGGAGGAAACACTAGAGGTAGAGAAGCGGAACAGTAAGTGTGTAACTTGTTATGGGACGGAGGGAGTATATATATTTTGAAAATATAGAGTTGGTGGTATGTCTTATGAGTTGCTTGACAAATCAAGTGGTTTATTTTCACGGAAATATCTACAGCAAAACGAGACTTAAAAGGGGTGTATTTCCTATGTAGTCAAAAGAGTATACAGTATAAGTTGGGATTGGAGCCAAGCCGGGGTGAAGGATCGATGCTACATGGAAGAAAAGGGAGCAAAATTGCGGAAGACAATCTGAAGCCTATGCGGTTGCATGTTGTGGTCGTATAGCTTACTGAGGATGTGCAATTTTGGGCAATGCATAGAAGTGGAAAGCGGGGCTATGCGGCTGTATAGGGGCGTGAATCAATTTCCCTATTATATGCAGAATTTCTTTTGACATAAGGTTTAAGGACTTTTTAAGGGTTTGGTCTTGTATCCTATTTAAGCCAAATGACGGACATTATCAATGTGTGCTAACAAAAAGAGCAATAAAGAATTTGTGAGATTCACAAGAGTGTTAAAGGCAATGCATGCCTTTGGGGTGCCCTTGCGGCACTCTAGGCCGAATGCATGTCTAGGGACACTTTGTGTGTGTTTACATAGAAAAGTGATGACTCCGTAGAAAGGTCATGGGCTTGGTTGTAACACGACAAATTGATGATATTAGTGAATATTCTGGCTGGTGCCTCCAAATGTAATCCAATCTCGTGGCAAGCTGAGTGAATAAATCTTGTTTTTCTTTCTTGTTGAGTACTTTCATATGGGTTGTTGCTTGTGTTGTTCTCGCCATATCACTGTTAGGGTACCACAGTCCCCAACACTATAAGTCCAATTACGCAACAACAAATCTTTACCCAAACTTAAAGGAATTTCAAACCCGAGGGGGTCTTAGATCAAGTTATGGCTCAAATCTATACCCTAAGCAAAGGTAAATATGCTTAACAAAACAACATCCGTTCGCGGATAATTCTTTTGACTTCTCTACCCACAAATAAAGTAACAACTAACAAGAGTCAATGGAGCTTTTAACTTATCTATACTAGTTTCGACTTTTTTTCAAAATTTTGCTATTCTTTCACAATAGTTGATCCAAAAGATGTGCGAAGGAGCGCGCTTTCACTATCTTTCCTTCTCAGCCGAGAAGATCCTTAACTGAATCTGGCATAACCTAGCACCATTTAGTGTTAGACGTGGTCTGGCACAAAAATAACAGTTTTTCCATCTCCCTTGCACAAAAAGCACCAACTAATCTGTAATTTACCATACTCTTTGCCAGTTGAAATTGCGTACAATCTCCCTCCCACATGAAAAGGCTACAGCTGGTCGATTTTGCTTCCCAGCTTTTTGTGCCAAGTTGTCTCTTGTTCCTTGGACAGAATCTACTATGAATATGATGATTGATTCAGAAATTTCTTTTCTTTTAAATGTTCTAGTGGCCAGCCTGCCAAGTAACTTCTCACCAAAACACTCATTTATGAAATTTTATATAAGTAAAAGGATTAAGGTTACGCCTAAAATTCGATGAACAAGATCCTGGCTTTCCTACAGGAGGCTAACTTGGTATACGCAACTTGTGTGTTATGTTTTCGTCCTATTCTAATATTTTAGTTATTATCTTATT
The DNA here is from genome assembly GCA_022495995.1 of Adenophora triphylla var. japonica. NCBI lineage: Eukaryota > Viridiplantae > Streptophyta > Magnoliopsida > Asterales > Campanulaceae > Adenophora > Adenophora triphylla. The sequence goes on along the minus strand of JAFEMH010000576.1, from coordinate 301,708 downwards.
TACTTTATTAAATTTTCTACAACATTATGAATTTTGGATATCTTATTTTTCAGACTAGTGGAGAAGTGGGGTGGTTGTTTCTAGACTTTTCAAATGAGCTGTATTTTGGATAGTGTTTTTATTCTTTAGTTATAACGGCAATCTTGTAAACTGTGATTGGTCTTCAATAGCTCTATCTTGACGCCTCCCATTAACTTCCCATTGGATAGTGGTCTTACTTCAATAATAATAACTTTGCTAAATTATGACTTCCTTCTATTAGTTCCCATCCCACTCTACACTGGTTCATGCTTTGGGAACCAATAAATTTCTCATACTGCCATTCATCAGTAACTGTATTTCCATTTAGCATTGCCCTTTGTCATGTATCTCCAGATCCATTCACATGGCATTATGGTGAGTTGATTTTGCAAATGTCTTAATCTGTTGTCTTGTTTTGTCTGTTATTTAAAAACTTATCCGATAAACTTAAAGCTATGTTCTTTGGTTGATATATGATTATTATTGAAATTTAATTCTGTCTCTCTCTTCATGTCCTCCATGTCTTTGTTGCTTAACTGAATCATTGGTATAATGTATTTAGAGGCAATTTGACGTTACATATTGACGGATTAAAAACTTTTGCAGGTACCAGTTTAACTGCAAAGATCTTAAGGGATTATGGTTTCACACTTGCCATAATGCAACAAGAAATTATAAAACTTCTTGGGAAATCCAGTTTTTTTTATGTCTCTCCAATCGAACCTCCAATGACTGAACAGGCTAAGTGGGCCCTTGATTGGGCTGTTGAAGAGAAACGGAAGTCAGGTATTTTTGTCTTATGACTCTTATGATGATCTTTAATGATACTCCCTCCGTCCCACCTCAATTGATCCACTTTCCTTTTTGGGACGTCCCACCTCAATTGAGCCATTCCATAAATGGAAAGAAGTGAACAGTGTTTCGGACATTTATACCCTCATAATGTTTATATATTTACAAAAAAACCATTCATTATACCCTTATAGTTTTAACATATTTACAAAAAAAAACCAATCATTAACTTACTATTCCTCTCACTCATTCTCTCTCCTATTAAATATTTTTAACTTTTACATTCTCTCTCCTATTCCCTACCACACATTTAACTTTTACATTCTCTCTCCTCTAATTTCTACCCGCTTTATTCATTTTTCTTAAGAACCGTGAAAATTACCCATGGACCAATTGAGATGGGACGGAGGTAGTAATATTTTGATTGAAATGTGGAGAAACTTTATCTTGGCTCTTGATTTCTTGTTGTCTTCTTTCGTTTCATATGTAGGACATCATATCCTCTTGCTTTGTATCATTTTTCTGGGTAATACACCCTCCATCCCACTTGAAGAGGTGTGGTTTGATAAAATATGCAAATTAAGGGAAGTGGTTGACAATTGTTTGATTCTCAAAATTGCCCTCCATACTTTTGAAACGAAGGAACGTTTTATTCAAGTTAGGTTGGAAAGGAAGGTTAGTATAGTAACAACAATAACAAGAACAACATCAAAGCCTTAGTATAGTAATTTGGTTGAAAAAATGATGGCCCAAAAAGGAAACTTGATCCTCTTCAAGTGGGACAAATCAAAAAGGAACACTCACCTCTCCCAATGGGATGGAGGTAGTAATATTGTTTTTATTACAACATTGTATTTGGTCATGAATATATGCGAAAATTGTAAAAAAAAAGGGGCAAACCCCGGTGCGCCAAGCGGGAGTTGGGAGAGGGAACCATTTGCTAGAGCCTTCCCCTAACAATTGCCAAGAGGCTGTTCGCCAAGGTTCGAACCCGTGACCTTATGGTCACCAAAAAAAAATAAAAAATTACAATTTCCACATTGCAATTAGAACCTTGTATGGTTTGGAAATGCGTAAAAAATATTGTACAGAAAATTTGGTTGCAGTTAAAATCTTCCGTTAGTTAGTTGCAATTAAGACCTTGTACAATAATAAAGTTTGATAATCACATACATATCATACTTGAGGAACTTTGTGTGATAATAGGGGCCAACCTTAGCCTCCACTGCACCCCACCACACCCCAGCTGAGTAAGGTATCTAAAATGGTAGGCAGTTGATGTAACATATACCATCAATCATGTGCCCTGTATTTGGGACATACTTTAAATTGGAAATACTATTTACTCCCTTCGTCCCATCTTACTTAGGATTTTCTCTCCCGACACAGGGATTAATAAATACTAATATAATAAGAGGAGAGAGAAAGGGTGTAGGAGGTATTGTGAGTATGAAAAGTAAAATAGGAGAGAGAATGAGTGAGAGGAATAGTAAAGGGATTGTTGTTGTGTGTATGACAAGTGGGTCTCATTGAACATAAAAATAATATAAACTTGCCATTTTGGGACGTCCTAAGTCGAGTGGGACGCCCAAAATGGCAAATTGTCCTAAGTCGGATGGGACGGAGGGAGTATGTATTTTTAATGCCGCTGGTACTAATTTCGATTTTACTAGGATGATCCTGAGCTTTCTCTCTCCGTCCCAAAGAAGAGGTGCACTTCGACTTTTGCAGCCAATCAAGTTGAGTTAGGTTATATGATTGGGTTGTTTTCGACCACATGTTTTGGGGATATTAAAAGTATTACGTTAAAAATTAGTCCCGGAAAGAGGAAATTTACCACTTATGTTGGGGGATACGCTTACCTCTTCACTAAGGACAGAAGGTATACTTAAGATGTGTCCCAGGACAATATTTCAAGAATACTCCCTCCGTCCCAATTTAAACTACAAAAATTTTTGGGTTCAAATATTAAGGAGAGGAAAGTTTTAATTATAAAATATAGAAAGTGGGGCAAAGTATTGTGAGTATAGAAAGTGGGGGGTAGGAGTGGAGTAGGGAATAGTTAGTGGATAATTCTTGTATGACATATGGGGCCCATTGAATAAAGAAGTGTTATAAACTTTCTCTGGGGGTTTAGTAGTTTAAAATGGGATCATTGAAGTTTAAATTGGGACGGAGGGAGTATATATTAGAATAAAGAATTATAGACCTGAAAATACAAGTGGCTTAGAGTCTCGGTTTGGTATCAGGCTGGGGTCAGCAGCAGTAGTCATTGTCATACATGGGAAGATTTGAATTTGAATCAGTTCCATTCTGATGGATGTGTACATGCACGTGGTTAAACCTCTTACTGCTGTCAACTATTTGCTGTACTTGTTCTAGGCAATGCTGTCGCTCTGCTATCTGTTATGGCATTTTTTTTAACAGCAGTATAAGTTGACTTTTATAGCAACCTATGCACCATGCTCATCTTCGTATTGCATGCAAGCCTTTTCGTGCATTCGTCACAGTCTTTCTGTTGCAGTTAAGGGAAGATCATAAGTGGAAAAGGCTTTGTCTGCATCAGCCGAACACCGACATCAGTCTTTGGCTTAAATGGTGGGAGTCTCTTTGGCTGAAATCTGAATCTCTATGCCCGGGGGGGGGGGTAGTTAGGGCATGTCCTATGGGCACGTTAAGCAAGATTACTTGTGCCACCACTACTTATGTATGTGGTTAGAAAGGAATATGGGGAGATGTTAATGTGACCAAGATAAGGCACCTCATTGGGTTGAGCACTAGTTTTCTTGTTCTGTACTCCTTAATGGTCTACTGCGAGAATGGGCTATAGTTGGCTTTTGCATAAGTTGTGGGAAGCAAAACGAGAGATTGCTCCTGATTTTGTGTTTGTTTGATGGATTAGCATGTGTTTTCCATAGCGTTTATTGATGGAATTCTCCCCCATGTAGTTTGTGTGTATTATATTTTAAGTAAAATGAGTTTAAAAAAAAATCTGCATACAGACACACTAGGTCAATAAGTGGAGAAGTTAATAATGATGGGGGCTGTTTAGAGTCGGTGAGATAATGGCCTACGAATCAGATACAGTCCCTGTTTTCGATTCCAATAGTGTTCGTTAAATGTTAAAGTAGCCCACTTTTCATTGATTTGGATTTAGGATGTGGTGGTTAAGGTTGGTTGCTAAGGTTTAGAGAGTTAAAATTCTACTAGGAGAGCTTTAACTCATGTTCGTTCCTTCAAATTTTGTAGGTCTCACCTTTTCAACTGACTCATCTTTAAATGCTACCAATATAAACTACTCCCTCCGTCCCATAAAGATGTTCCCATTTTCCATTTTTATTTGTCCTAAAAAGATAACCCTTTGTCCCAAAATGATCTTCCCACTTTTTTTGCTGTTAACACGAAGGTACTTTGAGCAATAATTTTAGGTTAATCTAATTATCCTTATGAACATCTAAAAATTGTTGTTGATAGTATTTATAATGGTGTATCAATAACAAGTTTTGAAGTTTAATTAAGATAACTGAATTAACCTAAATTTATTGCTCAAAGTTCCTTCGTGTTAACAGCAAAAAAAAAGTGGGAAGATTATTTTGGGACAAAGGGAGTAGTACCATTTCCAAAATTGTTAGGTTAAAATTATTGAACTTCCAATATTACCTACCAAGGAAGAAGAGAGAGAGGGGGGGAGAGGATTAGAGCCAACCAAGGAAGAAGATGAAGTAATGGAGTAATAAGTAAACCTCATTAAGGTTAGTGATGGAAATGAATATAGGTTGTTAAAATATTTGAATAGTCAATGCAACATGAGGAGATATATCTAAAACATACCTACAAACATAAATGAGTGGTTGAAATCCATCTTATGAAGAATGGTTTACGTTGTGTTTGTCTTCCCTTCTGATTGTGTTTATAATTAATTGTCATTTTGCATTTGAACCACCACCTTGCCAGTGTATGCTTTTAGGCTAAACCTCTAAAAGTCAATCTTTTAGCTAACAAGTCATGCTTGCCATGTTTTGATTTGATTGATGGTACTTGATAATTAGCAAGTTTTGATTGGCGCACTTGTCTTGAGAAAACTTGTTGTTCATACTCGCTTGTAGCATATGAAGATGAAATTCCATTTTGCAATATTCATGTTAAATGCAGGTGACACAGGAGAAATCACCACCAATCATCTTCTCCTTGGAATTTGGTCCGTAAAAGAATCAGCTGGTCACAAGATCTTGGCTGCATATGGCTTTAACGATGAGAAAGCCAAAGAGCTTGCTAAAGCTGTAAGTTTGAAAATGGAATTGTCCAGTTGACTTAGTTTTCTATGTATGATAGTGTGAATTACAGGGAGGAAAATTCTATCTAAAGATTCTATACGGTAATCAGTAAGTACCGAAAACCAAAATCAAAACCAAAGGCAGTAAAGTGTTGTATGTTACCTCAAGAACATTGATGGTTGCACGGTACAACACTTTAGTGCAATTGTGTTTTCTGCAAGTATTAACCTGATTCGGTTCACCCTCCTGAGTAATCCATGAATATGAGAGCCGACAAACTTTTGATTCTCATTTGAAGAAGGGGGATTTGGGGCTTATGCAGTTTAACTGCATAGAAGCCCATCTGTTCAGCGGTGCAACGACTCAAGCCCGAAAATCCAGTCCGCTACATAAGCACCACACAGTACACAATGGCCCACTAAGCACAAACAACTTGGGTCCAAGTGGCTTTCCTAAGGCACACCCTAATGCCAATGGATGTTATTGGTGCTCAATGGTAGCTTTGTGGGCTTATAAATAGCATACTAAATTCCCACACCTAGCCGATGTGGGATGGGGGTATTACAGACTCGAGATTAAATCTTTCACAAATGGGTGGCCCCTGCTGGTGGGAGGGTGAGGGTCAAAAGACAATTATATCCTTAATGAATGATCAAAAGGTCCAGACTATAACAAATTGGGACTTATAATTGAACTGCACAAGCCCCAGATCTGAGTTTGGGGGGTTCAAGTGTTCAACCTTGTTAGACGAGGCAAACTGAATCATATTGGTCGTGGACTGATTAATGAATAAATAAAGTAGGAAAAATGATGCGCGTAAATGAGGATGGGCAGTAAACAACTTCATTTTCTTGTCTGGCCTATGGAATTGAACATTTTCATCTATGTGCCTCTGATGGAACAAGATAGTAGTATTTCAAGTGGGATTTTTGGAAAATCCTCCTCTTACTATATTTACTTTTCTCTTATTGTGTGCAGGTAAACAAAGAATTCAATTTGACCTTCAAGGCAAAACGCAAAGCAATTGCTTAGTGGAACTTGAAGATCACTTAAAAAAAATCTTGGTGGGTCGCTGCTTCGTATATGATGCTGCGACTTCTTGACGACGTTCGTTCTCTGAGCGTGGATAGTTGTTGAAATTTAGGTTTGTTCCATTCTGTGTAATTATATTTGCCTATCGTATAAATTATAATTGCAGTTGATTTGTTTTTGCCATTTATAGAATGTTTTTCTATAAATTCCTAGATTTACTCCAAGTAAACTTGTTCTTTTCCAAGCTTATGTTGCTTTCTGGATGGGTTAAATTTAGTGCCCACCACTCCGACACCCGAGGCTTGTCCAAATGTTGGTGTTCATTTTCTTTCTACACAATTTTTATTTTCAATTATAAATATAAAAGGGCGGAAACACTAATATTTGGTCAAAACTCGAGTGAACATTGTTTCGCGATTACCCCTTTAATTTGGCACATGATTGCCACCGAAATATGACATTTTTCTCACATAAATACGAATGAAATCATTGTCAATTCTCAATTTATTAATAATTTGTAAGTCATTGAACAATTAACAAAAAAATACCAGTATTTTTTTTCTTAACAAAAAAAATAAAATAAAAAAATACACCAGTAATAATGCTTGTAACCAAAATTCTATGAAGCCGTAAAATTATTCATTAATAAATTACCTTACTGGATAGTTGAATGCGATGCATATCTTTAACTTGGTGTTGGTGATCTGATTTCTTCACCTTTTTATATTTGTTATGACTTTATAAATGTTATTTGGCTCATAGGTTGACATATTTCTTCTTTGCCATTCGACAAGTTAGCTAAGAAGCTCACTATAAATGGACTATAGCCTATAGGAAGTTTTGCTCAATGTTGTGTACTCCTCTCTATAGACTAGGAAAATTACTCTTTTACCCTTGTATGTGACGGTATGCGGGTTTAGTCTATATAAGTGTAAGATTATGCCCTAATTTCTTTCGCGAGGTTCCTAATCGAGCCGTGTCTGCTTTACTCTTTGGTCTTCACGCCAATCTGTGTGAGGCGATTCTCTGTCATCTGAAATCTTCTATCAATGTATGTTTCCTAATTCGTTGTTATCTTATTCTTGTTATTTTCGTCCCATTTGTTTTCAACTGATTTGTACATGGATGCTATGAGCATAATTCTTGAACATTTCTTCTCAATTTTTCTATTTCTAGAATCACATGGTCATGTTGTCATTTACAATTAAGTGAAATAACAATGAAAACTTAATGATATAAAGTAAAAAAATCCAACCAAAATTTTCGATTTTACTGAAATAAATGATAAACATAGTCTCTATAAGTGTAAGATTATGTCCTAATTTCTCTCGAGAGGTTCCTAATCGAGTTGTCTCCGCTTTACTCATCGATCTTCACGCCAATCTGTGTGAGGTGATTCTTTTTGTTATCTGAAACATTTTATTAATATATGTTTCCTAATTCGCTGAATGTTATTCTTGTTATTTTCATTCCATTTGTTTTAAACTTTGATTTGTACATGGATGCTCAATGAGCATATTTATTGAACATTTCTTCTCAATTTTTATTTCTAGAATCAAATAGTCATGCTGTCATTTGCAATTAAGCAAAATAACAATGAAAACTTAATGATATAGAGTAAAATAATTCAACCAAAATTCCCGATTTTACTGAAATGCAGATAAATTTGGGTAGGTCGCGTTTGTTTTCAATAATGTCTGGCACAAAACCTTTATCAAAGCATATCATATCTTTGTTTTCCAAAATACAACACATTCTTATTGATTTTATTGTTTTAATTTGATTTTGTCGCACACACACAATTATCTTAAATTACATTTTCAATGATTTGGATATGAGTGATTGTACTAAAATCCTATTTTGAGAGATAAATATATTCTAGTTTAAATGTAGAATAACATGAAATCGTTGTGTGTGTGTGTATATATATGTATATATATATATATATATATATATATATATATATATATATATATATATATATATATATATATATATATATATATATATATATATATATTTAAACCATATTAACTCACACTCACATGAGTACCACAATTATTCATCTTTAGCTACAAAATAAGGTTAAAAAGGAATAATATAACTATGAAAATCCATTGATAAAAAGTTACTTATTTTTCCTTATGTCCAATTAAGAGCTTTATATTGATATTGCCAAAGTACAATGATAATTTTCTTTTCTTTTGAGAAACTTAATGATAATTGGTAAACAAGAAAAATAATTTGAACTCTTAAACAATATAAAAAAAGATTTGATATTTACAAAAATGTCACCTCCTAATTTGAAAATACGTTTTGCACTAAATGAGTGTAAAACATGTTTTTTCTAAGATTTTGTGTATGTTAAATAACAATAAAGAAAAGACAATGACCAAACTAAAAAATGCTAATTTCAATTATAGAATTTCGAGTTACTAAAATATTAAAACTTATTGCCAAAACCTTATAAAAAACGCGTTTTTTGTTAACTTAACAAAAAACGTGTTTTACCGTTAACCCAATCTCTCTCTCTCTCTATACGCTCTCTCTCTCTCTCTATACGCAAAGTCCATTGCCGTCGCCAACGACCATCTCAATCCAAGCTCTCCCCACCGGCGACTACACCTCCCTCAATCGCCAACAAATCAATCGCCTCATCCCGAATCCTCCTTCTCAAATCAACCATCACCGTTACCCCTCTCTGTATCAAATCCGGCGACAACCTCGCTCCCCCACAATCGCCCATCACCGTCCTCTCCGGCTCTAAATCAACCAGCGACCTCAACCCACCTTCGAGCCTCCTCCAGTTCTTCTCCATACCCAAAATCATCCCCAACCGATCTAACCTTCATCCCAATCAAACGGCGACTTCAACCCCTTACTCACTCCGAACCTAAGCCTGTTGATTGCTACCGATTCGCCAACAATCGTCAATCAACCTTGCTCCCTGTTCTAATTCTAAACCGACGACGAAGTCCAGGTGGTAATTTTTTATGTGCCCGTTCCAGTTCAAACTAATGCCAGTTTTTGTTTTTTTGAGTGCCAGTTCATGTATAATCAAGTGCCCGTTGGTGTAAAATTGAGTGCCCGTTAGTGTATAATCAAGTGCCAGTCCATGTATTTTGGAGTGCCAGTTAGTGTATAATAGAGTGTCAGTAAGTGTGTAACTGAGTGTCAATGTATTTTTTGAATGCCAGTTCTTGTAATTTTGAATGCCAGTCCATTTTTTTTAATGTCAGTTCATGTTTTTTTGAATATCAGCAAAAATAATTATCAGTGTTTTTGAGTGCCAGTATATGCATTTTTGAGTGCCAGTAAATGTGTTTTCAAATGCCAGTCCATGTATTTTTGAATGCCGGTGCTTGTATTTTTGAGAGCCAGCAAAAATATTAGTGTAACAAAGTGCCGGTGTTAGTGTAACGAGTGCCGGTGTGAAGAGTGCCGGTTCATGTATTTAAAAGTGCCCGTGTAAAAGTGTCGGTTTCGGTTTAACAAAGTGCCGATTACCAGGTTTACACCTGGCACTTTGTTAATCTTGACACTTTTTCGGCACTTTGTTACATATGTTACAGCGGCACTTTGTCACTGTGAGTTTGTTAAACAGGCTTATTTGGCATAAACGGGGAACCATTAATTACGAAAATGCCACCGTTTATTTTGAACATGGTTGCCAGTAATTACAAAATTGCCACCGTTTATTTTGAAAACACGTTTTTCCTTATCTTAAGAAAAAACTAGTTTTTTATAAGACCAACTCAAAATTATTTGAACGAACAATTTTTAAAAATACCCATTAATATACTTTTCAAAATAATATTGATTTTAAAAATAAACTACAAATAATTATTTATTATCTTAAAATATAAAAATAGTTTTGGTTTAAAAGTGAAAATTACTCCATAGTATTTTTTTCTTCTTGGAAACAGGGGTATAAATGCGATAGTGTCAATAATAGAACAACGCTCAAAACGATAATCCCGCCAAGGCCAAACGCCGGAGAGGGTTTACTAAACCCTAGAATTTTATACACTCACCAGTCACATTTCTCTCTTTCTCTATATTCCATTGAAACAAAATTTTGTTGAAGGGCACAAATCAAGATGAGTTACGCTGCGCACAAGATGATGCATTTGCCGACCGGCATCGAGAATTGCGCGTCCGGCTTCATTACCCATTCGACGGCCGACTTTGTGCCCCGAATTCCACCGGCTCCGACCGACGAACTTGACTCTATGTGGCCTACCGCGCCTAATGTCGGGCCAATTCCTAATCTAGTAGTCACCGCTGCTAACGTTCTCGAAGTTTATGTAGTTAGGGTTCAGGAAGATGGCGGGAGTAGAGAATCGGCTAGTGGAGTTGAGCCACAACGTGGCGGTGTCGTCGCAGGTGTATCTGGTGCTTCGCTTGAGCTTGTTTGCCATTACAGGTTTGTTTCAACTTTTTTTTTTTTTTTTTTTTAGCAAGTGATCAAATTAGCATTTTCGGAAAACTGTGTTGTTAAGGCCCCTGTAATCGCAGCTCAAAAAATATGTTTCAACGACAGCAATGTACTGAAATTTCATTTACTTCTGGTTGACAATTAAAAATCTGTTATACAAGATCACTAGGTAAGCCGGACATATGCTGTAAGCACGGGTCCGTGCTGGGGAAAGTGACTGAATTGTGTTTGAACTTTGAAATTTTCTTGTAGGTTGCATGGTAATGTTGAATCAATGACAGTTTTATCTGGTGGTAATGCTGACGGAGGTAGAAGAAGAGATTCAATTGTTTTAACTTTTCAAGATGCCAAAATTTCAGTTTTAGAGTTCGACGATTCAATCCATGGGCTTCGTACAAGGTGAGTATAAACCTTTTAAAGGAAATTAGTTTGTTTCAGATTTCTTTGATACTAGAGCATCACTTTGGATTATTGTTGATAAATGCACCTGCTTTTTAAGTGATCATTATAATTTGTGTCAACAAGTAGACCCAAATCTTTTAGTTGAATTCTTAATCATGTTTATACATAATAAATGCAAGTTATTTTCTATTATGTCTTAGATTAGCCATTCAAATCACTCGTATTTGGCATTTACTAAAATTCCGTAAAACATTGTTTAACTTGAATGCTTAATTCATCTGATCATCAGGTAGTCACCTATCAGCTGGTAACTTGAATCTCCATACTGCTTAGTTGTTAATATCTAGGGAGATCTATTTAAAACTAATTTTGGCACAACTTATGGCTCTAGTCAATTAGGTAGGGTTCCTGCTTAGTTGAATTCCTAATTTGCTTTTGGTTGGACGAGTTACACACAGTCTCATGTTGGGGATTTAGTGATACCCACGCAATCAGTAGCAATATCAAGCACACCCACACCCAGTATAATATGGAAAAACACACACAAATACAAGAAATTGTTAACCCGGTTCGTTGAGCTAATCAACTACGTCCTGTGGCGATGCCATGCCATGAATAAATATTTATTCTCTCGATATGTGCTACAATGTGTTATAGGTCGTGTCTATGTATTTATTGTTGTACAAGGAGAAACCCTAAATCTATCCTTGGAAAAGATCTCGTTGAAATAGCAAACAAAAGCTGCTGGAGTGTTGTGCACGCTCGTGCACGATCGCACCCTATTTGGTGGGCCGAACTCTCTGCTAAACTCCAATGTGCACGGCCGTGTCTCTCAATGCATGGTCGTGCAAATGCACATCGACCAGAACCTGATTTCCTTCTCCTTTTCCTCATCCTTAAACAACTCAATCTCAACCCAAACTCCTTTAATGATTTAGACTCCCTCCCCTCCTCTGTCTCTATGTTGCTTTAGGCTCAATAATCCAACAATCTCCCACCCGTAGACTAGAACCATAATCATAGCCACTAATCGTCAAACTCCCATGGAATGAATCTCCAAACACATTTGTCCTAATGACCGACTTTGAAATGCCAAGCCTCCTCGCTTAAGTGCTAAGTCGAGATGAAGCAAAGCAACGCTTCAACCTCTGCATGCCTGATTTCTCTTGCCTCTCTGAACCAATTTCTCCTTTGATAATGCAAGTCCAAATTCGCCTTCTCCCTTCAAACCCATTTCCTTCATAATACCTCTTCATGAAACACAGTCTGCCCTTGTCTCTTACATTGACTGCACGTGGTCTTTTCTCGCTCTAGGTCCACGTGACTTATTTTCCGCGTTGATCAACTTTGAGTCATCCTCCCCCTAACATGCCATTTGTTGATGACTCTCCCTTTTCCACCAACATGCTAGTCAGCCAACCTATTTCTCCCGCCAGAGCGAATTATGTTGTTGCAGGTAGTGTACAACATCTTTTCCTTCCTCCCTAGAGTTACTACCTCCGCTCCCATTCTGATTTCCCGTGACCCGCCATTGAAGGTTACTTCATTGCCCTCATTGTCCAAATCTGTCCAATAAAAATCAATCTTCTCTTCAAGCTAGGATTATGCCTCACATCACGCAATTCCAAAACAACCCCGCATTTTGTCTTGATTCGTATATCCCCTTTTCTCACGATCTTCAAAGGTTGATCATCATCGAGATAAACCATCCCATAATCGCTCGAGGTGTATTTTTCCATCTTATCTGAGCCAATGTATGAATGAAACGATACACCTGAATCTAACATCCAAGCCTCCTACAACTGCTCTTCTCCTATGATTAATGCATCCGCGATATGCTCCTCCTCGAATCTTGCGTGGCCATCACCTTTATTAACATTTTTCGGGCTATCATAAATAATTTGACCCGTAGCACTTGACCAATTCTTCTTAGATCTTGGTCCTCCTCTCCTCCCTTTACCATTCTCCAACCTTAGTGCAAGTCCCGAAGTCTCTATCTTTTCCTTCCTTTGCACCTCCTCGCCAAGGATAAGATCTTTGACTTGTGCATACCTCAATGTTCCCTCATTTGTCGACACACTTAGCGTCGTGACAGTCGGATCCCAACTATAGGGCAACGAAGAAAGTGATATCACAGTCTGCACCTCGTCGGTAAGGTAGTACCGACTGTCCTCAATTGGTCCACCATACCTTTTAAGTTGCCATTATGATTTGCTGCTGTTGTACCCTCCGACATCTTCTAATTCAACAACCTCCTCATTAGATAGAACCTTGTTGATGTTCGATGGTTTCTCATACATATCAAACAATTGTAGCATCTCCACCGTTGTCTTGGCCTCCAACATGTTTTGTGCAATCTCATCAATCAACGTGCATCTCATCACGCCTATCGTCTTTCGATCTAACATCTCCCAATTTCACTTTGACAGGATTGTAGGTTTCTCTCCCAAGGCAAGATGAAGGTCCTTACTATAAAGGTATGTGATTCTCGTCTTCCAAAACGTGAAATTCGCTACATTGAATTTCTCAATGACTTGCCCATCTTGATTGCTCCACAGAATTCCCAAGAACGTGACCCAATCAACAAATGAACTTTGGATCAATAACCAATGCTCTTGATACCAGCTGTTAGGAATTTAGTGATACCCACACAATCACTAGCAGTATCAAACACACCCACACATAGTAAAATATGGAAGAATACACAAACATAAGGAATTGTTAACCAAGTTCGTTGAACTAATCAACTACGTCTGGGGTGATACCAAGTCAGGAATAAACTAATTATTCTCTTAATATGTGCTATAATGTGTTCTAGGGCGTGTCTGTGTATTTATAGTTATATAAGGAGAAGCACTAAATCTATCAATGGAAGAGATCTCGTTGAAATAGGAAACAAAATCTGATGGAGTGTTTTGCACGCTCGTGCACGATCGTACCCTATTTGGTGCACGCCCGTGCAAAGTGGGCCGAACTCTCTGTCTGTCTGAACTCCAATGTGCACGGTCGTGCAAACGCTCATCGACCAGAACCAGGTTTCCTGCTCCTTTTCCTCCCCATTAAACAACTCGATCTCAACCCAAACTCCTCCAATGATTTAGACTTCCTCTTCCTCCCCCGTCTCTATGTTGGTTTAGGCTCCATAATCCAACATCGCTCACAATCAATAACACACATTTCAGAATTTTCCATATTGTTTCATCTTGCTGCTCTTCTAAATGAAAAATTATTATAGCTTATTCTATGATTGGATATTGAATAGAGTTATCTGATTTGACCTAGATTAGAAGTTGTACAAGGACAAGGCTTTGGTATGAAAGTAAATGACCTGAGGTTGCGACTTGCGGATGCTACAATCAATTTCTGAAGATTAGTTGTGAACAGAAGAGTTATCATGTATATCTTATAGTACAAAGATGATAAGATGTTTCCCAAAGAATATTAAGGTGGGGAAGTAAAAACAGTGTATCAATGGTGCCTACTTCACTCTAGCTTACCTTTTTCACTAGTTAATACTAACCTATGAATTCACAATATCGAAGGTAGTGTTTTTTGAATGAGCATTTGACCAGTTTATTCTACATGCTGGAGTTATCCCATTCTCCTACCCTGCAATATCTAGCTGTTAAGAATAGTCTCACTACAAATTAAGCGCCCAAAGTATGATAAGTTTTACATTAAACCTCATTATGTATTTCATATATAACAAGCATTGAGAAGCCTTCATAAAAAGTTGAAAGTTGGTTAAAGTTCAACAAAGAGGAGATTTTGTTTGAAGACCTGACTTTCCAACAAAAGACACGGATTTGCTGTTTTGGGCCGGGTGGGTGAATTATGTTAGCTCTTTGTGCACATGTCTTACCTTGACTTTTAATTATCGTTGATATATGCTTCATAAATATAGTCACCTTTTCTTTTGTTGGAGATCATCAATATAGAGCAATGAAACAATTTTGTGCTTTCTTTAGCACTCACTACTGTATGTCTTCAGCTCTCATCTTTGAAAAAATCTTTATCAAGGTGTTCTTATTAGTAAAATATTTATCAAGGTGGTGTCAACTTTTTGATCTATGTTATGATGTGTTTATATTAGATATTAAACTTCTAGGAGAAATGTTTTCATATTTTCACCTTCAGAGACCGGGCCTCTTCTTGTTCTCAATTATTTTTGATTAAGAGTTTTGTTAGATAATGAATCACCCTCATTAAACTATTTTATCTTCTGTGCAGCTCACTGCATTGTTTTGAGGGTCCAGAATGGCTTCATTTGCGAAAAGGTAGAGAATCTTTTGCTAGAGGGCCATTGGTCAAGGTTGATCCTCAAGGAAGGTGCGCAGGGGTTCTTGTTTATGGGCTACAAATGATTATACTCAAGGCTGCTGAGGTATTCTTTCCCCGTGTACCATCTTTTTTTGCCTCATTTGGGCTAACAATCTGTTAATTTATTTTTAAAAAAATCTGAATCCTACAAATCAGTTATCGTTTCATTGATATTCAGGCATTATCCTGAGCTAGGGAGCGAGCAGATTGTTTTAGTTAGCATTCTGGGTTAGTTATTAAGTGAATCTCTCCTAGAAGTTGACTCTTGTTTCACTAACCAACAGATCTAATACCTGTGCATATGAAACTGTAATTTTATGTCAACCAAACCAGCATTTTCCGCGAAATGTTTTTCATTGTTGGATAATTAACTTTTTAGTTTCTATTTTCTTGAAATTTTCAAAAGAGATGTTCAGAATATCAAGAATCCCATCTAGTCTGAAATAACCGTCTTTTTTGGTTGTGCACAACTCATAAGAAATGCAATCATTATTGCAGCTCAATGAATGCCGTAACAAATTTACCTTTATTAATTGTCTTTCTCTCATTTGTAACTTCACCCAATAGGACCAATTAATGAATGTAACAAGTTCCAATGTAAGGATAAATATGGAATTAGGTGCTTTTAGTCAAAATGTGACAATTACTTTAGACCAATTTTCAAGTAAAAAAGAGTTGATGAAATCAATCCAGAAGTGGTAGTAGTAATACACCCTCCGTCCCATAAAGACCTTCTCATTTCCTGTTTTTGTTTGTCCCCAAAAGATACCATCAGTTCCAAAATCGTTAGGTTAAAATAACTGAACTTCCAAAATTGCCAACCAAGGAAGAAGAGGGAGAGAGGAGAGGATGAGAGCCAACCAAGGAAGAAGATGGAGCAATGGAGTAATAAGTGAATCTCATTAAGGTTAGTGATGGAAATGAAAATAGATTGTTAAAATGTTTGAATAGTCAAATGTGACTATCATTATGGGACGGAGCGAGTATACAATAAATAATGCTTATCTTTCTTATTTCAGTTATAACCAGAAATTAAATTTTAGGACTTGTGCATACATTCTTTCCAAAATTAATATTTTAAAGATCTAGAGTTATATGGCAAAGTTTTTTTAAGTTGAGCTGAAAAATGACCATATGGCCCATAACTTCTGTCAGCTTGAAATGAGAGCTACATTTTGTTTCTTAACTTTATATGACCCACTCCATTCATTCGGTATTAATGCTGAAGTATATTGAGCAAGTATCTGTATAAGCTTCTTATATCTTCTTAACCACTAACAAACTATACCCATTCTTTGTGATTAATAATAAAAGCCATATCCATTGCGGTATCAGTTATGATCAAAATTCCCCATGTTTTCTGTCATTGACTTTTAGTGATGCCCGGAAAGTTATATGTAACGTTAAAAGATTCACAGGTGGATCCAGAGTATCTCTCGGTCGAGACTTTTTTGAACTGCCTAGGATTTTTAATGAATTTGCCTCTACGTGTCATGGGCCCGTGAACACTTCCTTAACTGATATGGACAGTACCAATCAGATCTAACTTTTTCTTCCTTTTTTTTGGCTGGGTGGAGGGTTAAGGCTCTGTTAATTACTTAATTTTATCTAATGGCTTATTTAATCTCTTGGTGTTTGTATTTGGTTTATAATATGAACTTTTGGTTGTTAGGCTGGTGGTTTAGCTGGTGATGACGGTGGTTTTAGTGCTGGAGGTTCAGCTTCTGCTCGTATTGAGTCGTCCTACGTGATTAATCTACGTGAACTGGATGTCAAGCATGCAAAGGATTTTATATTTATACATGGTGAGGAAATTGTTAAGTGTAGGCATAACTTGGTTCGTCATTGCACTTTCAGCTCCATTGAGATGTTAAGAGTTTTGTTTGCTGACCAAACTGGCTACACCTTATTCAGTTGACTGTTCTTCTTTTGAAATATCTCTTTACTCACGGATCTGGAGAAATTCTAAATTTTGTGATTTATTTATTGTTTCACAATATCCAGCCTGAAAATATTCAATTTACAGGTTATATTGAGCCAGTGTTGGTTATTCTTCATGAAGCAGAGCTTACTTGGGCCGGCCGTCTCTCATGGAAACAGCATACTTGTACGATTTCAGCTTTCAGCATCAGCACAACCTTGAAGCAGCATCCACTTATATGGTCTTTTCCTGTAAGTGTTGATAAGCAGAACCTGTCTCCAAAATACTTAAATGCCATTATATTCACTTGGCAACAGTTGAGCATCTTAAGATGATCTTTCCTTAGCTGGGGCCAAGGAAACAGGATTATGTGAATAAATCACTGTTGATCATTTCATGCAATATTGCTTATTACGTTTGGAACTTACTCCACTTATAATTACTTTGTACAAGGGTTTTGCAGCAATTCTTTTTAGATAAAGACTCAATACATATGTTTTCTTTATATCCGGGTTAAATTAAGTATTTATCTACTACTTTTACCTAGATGGTGATGTTTGTCTGGTTGCTTCAGTTGGGTGAGTTTCTAGGATATAGATGCGCTTTGTGATTGAATTACATGGTTGGCAATAATTTCTGCGATGTTAATTTTTATTCCACTACCTAAAAGTTTATTACAAATATCTGCTTAAGTTTTCATTCAATAAGGAATAACTAAACAATGTGCGGCATGCTAGGTGAATTTTTGTTTGTAGGTTCTGCATTGATTCTGAACTATGCTCAATAATTGGGCTTATTGGTTCTGGAAGATATGAAAGATTTGTGGTGTGTTTGATACTTTCTGGCTATATTGATATGCATATGCTGTCTTATCCTTGATATACCATGCCTTTATTGTGGTACGTTTGCTCAATAGTCCCACCCCTTCCCGTTTTCCCTTTTCTTACTCCAGTGGAGAGGGTATAGCTTCTGCCAAAAAGGTAAAAGAAAAAAGGAAAATAGGAGGATGGTAAGGTTAAGCGGTAACTTACTTTTGTACCCAAAGGTAATTTTGCGTCATCAAAATACATCTGAAAAGTACTGGAAAGAATCTATATCATCCAATTTAATCTGATCATTGCTCAAATGAGCACCAATGATGCGTGACAGCTGAAAAAGAATGCAACAAGAGTCTACTTTCTTTTTTCCAATTGAAAAAACCAAGAAAATTCCCCTAGACATTATAATTGAACCCAGTCTCAGATATCTGCACCTCTGGTACAGTTGGCATGTCTTTCATTAGTTACATATTGTGTTGACATGGCCTACTTCTAACTTTGTATATGCATTCAATATTGTATACGTTTCTCTTACAATGCTACTTCTTTTCATCTCTTCTTGCTTTCAGAATCTCGCAAGTGATGCATACAAGCTCCTGGCGGTGCCTTCTCCAATTGGTGGAGTTATTGTAGTTGGGGCAAATACTATTCATTACCATAGTCAGGTAAACCTCTTTCTTGAGAATTCACAATACTTTCCCTTTTTTTTATTTGCCTATATCTATTGTCAAGAAGAAGTCCCCCTTTTATTGCATTGAAGTGATATGCTTATAATTCGGCAGTTTTTGCTTTAATCTTTTATCACTTCTCATTTACTTTTTATTGGTGTTTGGGCAGTCGGCATCATGCATGTTAGCTTTAAACAACTATGCTATATCGGTTGATAACAGGTACATTTTCAACCTGCTTCTTCAGTTTTTCTCTTTTAGCAACCCCTTCCCCCCTCTCCAACACAGGTTCTCATTATGAGATTTGGACTTTGCCTTCTTCCGTGGTCAATCATTAAAAATCTGTTCTAGATCTTCTTGACATACATTAAGAACATTGGATTTGATGCATTCTAGTGCAGTTTCTTTATTCCTTTCGATTTTGGTACACGTTTCTCAGGATCTTTCATAAACCATTGAGCGAAAGTTTTAACTTGCAACAACTATTACTTACATTTATCTGTTTCTTGATTATGTGCATCTGCTGAGTGATTCCCATAGATGAAGGATGCTTTAAATGTCATTCTAGTTTCCATTCGTTAGGACCTTGCTTTTATTGCGCCAGAAACTGTATTGAGGCTTCCTCAAATAAATTATTAAACTATTTCTTGGCATCCGAAACTTATAACTTACCCCACTTCCTAGTCATTTATTGCTGTAGTGATCCTGTACGCGAGCCTTCACACTCTTAAGTCTCTTTAACTTTTGAGTGAATTTGATGCATAACTGCCTCAGGATTCCTGAGTATGATCTGCACAGCTTGAAAGCTGTTAAGTTTGAGAGCTCTGATTGTTCTTGTTACATTTCAGAAGGTTCCACATATCGATGGTGCACATGGTTTTAGCATTGAGCATTTCATGGTGATTAGCAATATGGTTCTGTGAATGAGCTATTCATGAATTTAATGTGCACTTCCAAACTTTAATCCAATTTGTACTCGGGCAACTGCAAAGGATTATATGGTGCCACTGACAACCAACCTGACCTCCTTCCTTTAGTTAAAGAATGATCATGTGCTTTCTGTACAGTCATCACTCTTAGTATTTCTATACTCTTATGTTTTAATGTCGAGTTTCTTTCAAGTTATGGAACACTTCCAGTTTTTAATGTCTTCTCTATCATATCTCCAGTAAGTAAAAAACCCTGGTGGAGTTCAGTGGCCTGAAATATGACAACAGCCGTTTCCACTCCCTGTAAAGATTTTTGTATTTATTTTAATCGTATTTATGTTGAATGTCTTAAGAAATAAACCTGATTAATTAAATGCTTTTGTTTGTGGCTTGCGTAGATGACTGAATTATTATTATTCTTCCTTTCCCTGTGTCAAAATCACTTCTGACTTCAAACGTCCATTTCTTTGTCACGCCTTCAGTATTTATATTATTGTTACATGTGATGATAATGGTGCATGTGGTTGATATCTAATTCTATTGTTTTCCATAGAACTATTGTGTAAGTTCTCATACTGAAATTAAGTTTTCCTTCATGCCAGTCAAGAGATGTCGAGATCTAGTTTCAGTGTGGAGCTTGATGCTGCCAATGCAACTTGGTTGTCAAATGATGTTGCCATGCTTTCAACAAAGACAGGAGAACTACTACTGCTGACACTTATTTACGACGGACGGTGGGTAACCTTCAATTTTTCTTTTGCTGATTGATTGTTATTGTTTCTTGGATGAATTGTACTTTATGTTATGAGGTACTCCCTCCGTCCCACCCGAATTTGGACAAAGTTACTTTACACGGAGATTAAGGAAAAGGTAAATGTTGTGAGTGTAATTTAAAAATAGGAGAGAGAATGAGTGGAGGGAATAGTAAATTATAATGGTGTTGTGAGTATTAAAATAATGTAGGAGAGAGAATGAGTGGAGAGAATAGTGATTTAAGGTTTCCATTTTGGGCTGTCCAAATTCGGATGGGACGCCCAAAAAGGAAATTTGTCCAAATTCGGGTGGGACGGAGGGAGTATATATTAGCCTCTCAAGAATTTTCATTGGTTTGGTTTCACTAATATTATGGTTGCGGACACCATCTTGATTTAGGTTCTCATTTCTTCTAAATTAGTATCTGCTTACGAAATGTTGAAGTAAAAAAAAAGCTGAAATTGGGAGACTAATAATACCTTTATCCCATCTGCTTCTTCACCATACTAAACTAATGTGATGCATTTAAACCTTCTGTTGCTTTGTGGTGATACTTTGTAGAAGTACATATTACAGTATTATGTAGTTATTTTTGCTTAACTTACCGTGCTACATTATTGCTACTTTTAATGGGATAACAAATTTTGCTGAACTAAGTTCAGTTTTGGTTGTGTTATCATATTATCAGTTCTTCAAATATCTACTGATTGTATCTGAAAAAAATTAGGGGAGTTTTATTATAGCCCTCAACCTTTTAGGTTGACATCGAAGGTCGTATAGATCAATTACAAATTTTTTCTTCCCCAATTACTTTCAGGGTTCTTTTCTTCACTTGGATACTTTTTGAAATATTCAGTTCTATTTTATGACCCCCAGAGTCAAATGAATATGTTATCATCCTGATAGCGCTTATTTCTTACCAAGTTCTTCTACAGATTTCTGTCTGACATTGTCATTTACTTCTCTGCAGGATTGTGCAGAGGCTCGATCTTTCCAAGTCTAAGGCGTCAGTTCTAACATCGGTCAGCTGAATTCATTGTATATTATCTTGAATTAATAAGCATTTATTTCGAGTAATACTTACAGTTTCTCTAATTAGAATTCTTGGTGGGTGTACAGGGAATTTCCACAATTGGAAGCTCATTATTCTTTCTTGCTAGTCGTTTGGGAGATAGTTTGCTAGTGCAGTTTACTTCTGGAGCAGGAACCTCAATGTTGCCTCCTGGCATGAAGGAAGAGGTGTCTCAGAATTCTGCATTAACTTTGTTTCTTATGTTCTTAAACTTCGTATCTGCTCTTTTCATGACCTATAACTAGGGTTTTTGGATTATCTCCTTCTCGTTCTTGTAGTTTCAAGCTTCAATCCCTTGTCCTCGTATGATTCATTATGTCTCAACTGTATAGTATCAAAACACTTTTTTTTCTTACAGGCTTTATAGGATCCGCTGACACTATTTTCCTTTCACCTTAAACCAGATTCTGTCATAATCTAATCCTATTAAAACTCTGTTTCCTTTACCTTTTTTTATCTTACTTAGGTTGGGGATATTGAAGGAGATACCCCTGCACTGAAACGATTACGAAGATCTTCTTCTGATGCCTTGCAAGACATGGTTAACGATGAAGAACTTTCCTTGTATGGTTCTGGTCCTAATAATTCACAGTCTGCTCAGGTTGGTATTTGGTGCACTACACTAGCTTACTTCTTCCAAACATGGATAGTAAAAGGGAATACAAGCATAATCTAGTGCCATAGGCAAAATGCACATAATACACAAACGGATTTGAGTGCAATGCTTGTTCCCTGTGAATTTGTTTCATTACCTCTCACCTTTAATTATGTACTATCTGCCAAATGATGATTCTTGAAGCTGATTTATTTACCAAGAAGCTTGCATCGCCCACTTATTGAAAAAGTTTGGACTTTGGCTATATTGGTAAAAAATCATGTTTAATTTGATGTATCCGGTATCCTCTGTCTGCTAATTGAAGAAGTCACTGTTAGGTTGAAATCGGTGTCTTGTACTCTTAGTGAAATTAATTGAATGAATGAAGATGGTGCTGATTATATAGCCACTTGATTGAGGTCATTAATTATCTTGTGGTTTACTATTATGTCAGTTGTAGCTTTACAAAAACTTTATTGATGAGGCGTATGAGAGTCCCTAGTGACCCTATTCTGGCTATTATGTGTGTCTAATACAGCTCATGCTTGGACTTGCTACTTGTTTGTCATATATTCAACTTGCCGCTCTTTATAAATGTTGAGATCAATTGTCATGTGACCTTTCATGTGTAATGTTGCCTGTCTGCTTGTTCCGCGGTCATATCATTTTCACAAATCCCCTTTATATTTATATTCTGCAAATTTATGCATTCATATTTTTATGCATGCTTGTCAAAAGACTTAGTTTTTGAAGTATATAAGTTGTAAAGCATGTGTCTGTGTGCTTGGCAACAGTTGATTCACCCTGGTATAATTTTATTTAAAATATGATTGTCTTGAAAAGGAATCTGATCAAAGTTCGCTTATCACATGTTCTTTCTCTGTCAATGCAGAAAACTTTCTCATTTGCAGTGAGGGATTCTTTGATTAATGTTGGCCCTTTGAAGGACTTCGTGTATGGTTTACGTATTAATGCTGACCCAAATGCAACTGGTGTTGCCAAGCAAAGTAATTATGAACTGGTTAGTTTTGCATGCCTTTTCTTTTTCAATCTTCTGCAAATTATATCTTGCAATTCTTCAGATTGATTATGTTTCTGTAATTTGCTCTTAAATTTTGGTGCTCATAACTGTCTTCAAGTAGATTTTTTCAAGCCTCGAATTTATGGTAATAACGGGTTATTGATACAAATTGTTTCTATTCTTTCTTTTTCATTTGGGATGTTCTTAGGTGTGCTGTTCTGGTCATGGAAAGAATGGTGCTCTCTGTGTGCTTCAGCAGTCAATACGTCCAGAAGTGATTACCCAAGTGTGTCCCGGTACCACTTTATGCTGCTTCAATATTTCTATAGTTACTCTCATTTTATTAGTTGCAGTGATATGCGTTAGTCTTCTACATGCAAGTACCACTTGTATAGTTGTATCTCTTAGCAAATTAATTTATTAATGCACTTGATCGTGAGTATTAGCAAACTGACATGCAATCTTGTTGTGCACGATTTATTATTATTGAAATGAACCATCTGCAACCTGGTGTCTCTACTTATCCATCATATTGACTATTTACACTAAGGGGCCGTTTGGTAGCCCTTTTTAATGCTGGATAGGATTATTAGTCCAATAAGCTTGATGTTTGGTAGATTAAATGCAACCGGTGTAATAATCCTAACAAGCTGGATAAGACCTCTTATCACCTCTTATCCCCTTCATATTTATCCCAAAAAGGGTGGTATAATTAATCCCTGGATTATTAATCTCCTGACTATTAATACATGCTAATTCTATCGGCCTACCAAACGAGCCCTAAGTGAATTGTGTCTTGCTCATATTCTCTATGTACCAAGTCTCTGTCACTTGTGTGTCTGCTGCTAATAACCTGTTACATGGGACGGATGATTTAACTGTTAAACTGTTCTACCCCTTGTCCTTCCCTTTAGCTTTGATGGACATCATGGATTGACAAAATCACTACTTTTCATTACTCGTAAACTACATTATCTTATATATTCACTCAGTTATAGACTTCCAGTCTGCCGTCCCTATGTAGTGTTCTCATTCAGCTTGCACCCTCCTTAATTTGTCTCATGTCCCTGAATCCAGGAAATGTAGCTCTTTGAAATGTTGTATGTAGAGGAAATATAGTGATACTTTTTTTTTCCAAAAATAGAATAATTAAAGAAGATCTATGCTTGGCTTAATCCGACAAGGAACTATCCTTGCCTGTCTCAAGCCAGGGAAAAGGAGGAGGATTGCGGTAGGCGTGTGCCAGCCAGCATAAAATTGCCACATTATCATGACATTCTTCTTCTAAATTTCTTCTTAGCTTTCGCATTTTTTCCTTACCTCTTTTCATTGATGATTTCATTTGACGATTCATGTTAGCCGACACCCATGTCATTTTGGGACTAAGGCTTTGTTGTTGTTGTGCTGTTGTATGCGTTGCATAATCTATCCTCCTTCAGTTCATCAACGTTAAATGAATATTGTGTAATTGTCTTCCCCAATGAAGTATGTGATTTCATTTTGTTTGACTCTATCTTGCCCTTGCCATGATCTTCTGTATGTTAGCTCTGTCCTTTATTGATGTCTTAATGTTGACTTTGGTATTAAGTTTTTTATTATTATGGCCAGCAGGATTGGACATATAAGCGACTAATTTTCATTCCTTATATCAGTATTTCCTTGAACATCACACTCAGCAACAACTGAAAGTGTTAGCATTTTGTCTTTGAAGGAACCTATACCAGGTTGCAAGGGGCTTTGGACTGTCTACCATAAGAGCTCACGTAGTCATGCTGACTCCTCAAAGACAACTGTTGAGGATGATGAATATCATGCATATTTGATTATCAGTTTGGAGTCTCGTACGATGGTAATTTGATTCAATCATTATTTCTTGTTCATATTCTCTTTCCATTTATTATTTCTTGTTCTTCTTCATATTCTCTTTCCATTTATTATTTCTTGTTCAATCATTATATTATCCTTCAAAGTTGTTAGTACTGTTCCTGATGATCACGCCATCGTCTTCTTCTTCATATTCTCTTTCCATTTATTATTTCTTGTTCAATCATTATATTATCCTTCAAAGTTGTTAGTACTATTCCTGACGATCACGCCATCGTCCTATTATGGAGAGCTCTGATGTTGATGCTTATAATTGTTGTTAATACTTGCAGTTACTCCATCATCTGTAAGTTTTGCTGGTAATATATTCATTTTAGAATCTAATATATTTGTTTAAATATAACGTTGCTGATCAAGCCATATATCACCTCTTATGTTGGTCTCAAAGGGAAACTGGTTCTCGTTTAGATTTTCCAAAGCTATGTGTATAGGAGGGAATATTTATTATGTTTTTAGAGTACAAAATTGGGTTTTGTTGTTTAGCGCCTTTAAATTGTTGATATGGCTCTTTGTAAGTTTTATCTATATATCAATGTTTAGTATTGCCAGACAGCACCATCACTGAATTCACTCCTAGGTGAAATTGGTACATGCTCCAAAACACTAGGTTCTACCATCAGTTTCTTTTGGATGGAGTAGTTCATTTAGCCTGTACAATTTACACTCATCAAGTTTTTATTCTTCTTCTTTTCGTTATTAAATGGGGCTTCTTCTTTTTCCGGCCGCAACAAAAAGTCAACAACTGTGATAAAATAGGAATATCAGTTCACAATAGTCACAAGATGTCCACCATGAATGAGCTGAAAGCAAGCCGATCTAAAATGGAAAAGACAGCAAATGAAGAAATGCAGTAATCAAAGATCACTTCCATTCCATGCACAAACTCAATCCATAGACCTCTCAATAAGAAGTCATCTGAGACTGAAGCCGATACTTCAGCCTGAGAAAATTAGCAGTTTTATGCCCTTGCCAATGTAATTGGGTAAACACTAGTTTGAGCTGGAACAGTCTTTCTCTATTTACTCATTAGGAAAGGTCATGATATGCATCTTATCGGCATGGCATGTTGCAAGCACGAAATTGTATCCACCATGCGTATTGTATGCATCCATATCTTATAAGAGAAAATTTTATTGGATTAAAGAACAGAGAGAACAAGACGTACTATGGAAATCCATCAAAATTAAAAGAGAAAACTATGATTAGAAAAAAGAATAGAAAGAACATTATAACACTAGGGTTTTTGGTTCGCATTCGACTTCAAACCTAGAAGTCTCTGCTGCAAGATCCACCTTGTTGCTGAGTTTACCTTGAAGCACGCGCTACCCAGTGAGAATGCCGGCCTGAATCGATTCCAGCAACCTGCTTTCCGTCTCCGGCAGCCGTCTCCGGCGCCGGACCTCCGGTAACGTGCCGGCGTCTTCGCCTGAAATTCACCAGTGCACTTTTTCTGTAGTTTGTGGTGCATTTCTAGTTTATCTGTTATTTAATTGATCTGGATTGATGGGTTTCCGTGCTCTTCTCTGCTAAGAACAGCATTCAGCTTGTTTTGAGAGAAGGTAGGCGTTCTATTTTTCAGGCAGGATGGAAAACTTTTGTTTTGTGCGATGTTGGTGACCAGCCCAACTCTTGGTTCCGGTTAACTGAAAGAGGAAAGGGAGTAGTCCGTGTAATGAAGCTAAACAAATTAGAGTTCAGATGGATGCTCCAGTGTTTATTGGAAGCTTCTAAAGCTCCGGGCAGATTCTTCAGGAAGGTTTTGGAGGGTTCAAGAGAAAGAGGGTTGCTGCTCTCTCAAATCGAAGAGGAAGGTTTGCTTTGTGCTATATTCGATTTCAAAATAGATCCTTTTCGGTCTGCATACCAGAACTTGAAGGGGAGGGTGGAACGCCTTAGTTGACAAATTAGACAGCTTTGTGGAAGAAGGATCTAAAGGGGCCCAGACAAAAAAATCTTTTGTCCAGGCAGCTCGGACCGATCCTTGGCCTGACTTGTCTATACCTGTTAAGCCGTTAATCAATATGGACGTTGATTTTGAAATTGCAGAGAAGGATTGCCGTGACACGCTACTCTTCCTCAAAAGATGCTTGGTTGGTTGGGTGGGGGGATTTGAAACTGCGATAATTTCAAAAGAAACAATGGACCTTTGGGTTAAACAAAGATGGAAGACCGTGGGAGAGGGGTGCAAGTAAAGGAGCTCAATGGTATGTTTTTCCTGTTCATATTCTCTACGGAATCAAAAGCAAACAAAGTCCTCTCTTTGAAAAATTGTTTCGTGAACGGAGAACCTTTATTGTTAGAAAAATGGCATCCAGTAGGAGGGTGCCATAGAGAGGGTTTAAAACCTCAATTCTTATGGGTAGGAGCCCTTGGACTTCCTCCATCTTTTGAGATCTGAAATCTTTAAAGCAGTCGGGAATCAATGTGGGCTATTTTTGGAGGTAGATACAGATACCATAGAATCCAAACACCACAGATGTGCCAAAATTAAAGTGAAATGCACCAAAGAAATCCCAGCATCTGTATCAACTGGAGTTGGTGAATGGAAGTTTGTGGTTCCGATTTGGGTTGAAGGGACAACTTGGTGCCGTTCCAGGAACCCAAATAGGCCCAATGGCAAAAACCAATCAAAGGAAATGGTGGTGCATGATTTTGACATGGTAACCCCTTTCGTGGTAGAATCTAATGACGGTGATAAGAGTACGAGTAAAAGAGCGGTGAGTGAAAAAAGTTAAGCAATAAAGGGTAGAAGTGGTAGTGACTTTTTAGATAAGAATGAAACTATTTTTGGAGGATCACAGTTTGAAAGAGGCTCAATTTGACATTCCCCATCGTAACAAAAATACATATATGAACATGTCTCAAAGGAATTTTGACCCTTCATTATTCTGGATGGCTTCACCCTCTTTCTCAGTTAACGAGGGAGAGCCAATCTCGATGGGCTGTATGCGTTTTTCTTCGGATCACCCGACGTTTGCGGGTGAAGGTTGATAATGCGATAGTGGCACTTGAAAGGTTGCTGACATTCATCTCCCGAAAACAAATAAAGGTATACTCCCTCCGTCCCATAATAGCTTACTCATTTACTGTTGAGAACGGAAAATAAGAAATAATGTTATTAAAATAGGAGTTGTGAGTGGGTAGGAGAGAGAACGAGTGGAGAGAATAGTAAATTTGAAAAGTGTTGTGAGTATGATAAGTGGGTCCCTTGAATAAAGAAGTATTAAAAAGTTTCCTTTTTAGGAAAGTGTGACTTTAAAGTGGGACGCCCAAAATAGCAAAATGGGTAAGGTAATATGGGACGGAGGGAGTATAGCAGAGAGAATAGAAAAACGGATATGGGAAGCGTGCAATTTCTTCGCCGATCTACCTAATCTACTTAGCTATGGGTCTGGTGTTCTTACAAGGGAAATCTCTTTATCATCTAAAGTTTTGCGAAACTTTTCAAAGCCTCTAATGCTCCCTGAAAGAATTGATTTAGATGATCTACGGCCTGATACTATCCTTGAGAGCTCGTCAATGTGCCTTCCAATTACCATTTTTGATCCTTATGCAGAGGAAGTTGTAGATCGAGAAATGAATGACATGCATACTGGTCTTTTCATAGAGAACAACAATCATGTTACCAATGAGACAACGAAAACAATTGATCCAGAATCAAAGGAGATAGATGAGGATTGTGGATACTATGGGGGGTCAATAAATTTTTGGGAGGACCATGAAGAGGAGGCGTTGGAACTCTTTAGCAGGGTAGCAAAAGGTGGAGGAGCACGAGTGAGGATCATTCTCAAAAGGGCGATAGTGGGATGGTGAACAAGATGTAAAGAGAGTCAAAGAGGCTTTAATGGGACATTAATTATGAGAGCATTACGGAGGATTCAGGAGCCATATTGAAGGAGGGTAGAGGTAGTAGAAGCAAAAATAAGTCTCTTGTTGCTCGATGAGGATAAGAATTTTGTACATGAATGTGAGAGGCTTAAATAACTTGGATAAACTTCTTTTAGTGAAGGCTTTTATCAAACATTGGAAGTTGGATTTAGTTTGTTTACAAGAAACCAAAATTGAGAAGATGACCGAAGAGATTGCAAGCAGTTTATGGGGCGGGAGATGGGTGAAATGGTGTACTCTTGATGCTATTGGATCAGCTGGGGGTATTATTGTCTTTGTGGGATAGCATAATCTTTGAAGAAGTTGAGAACTTGCATGCATCTTTCTCTATTTTTATTGAGTTCAAAAATGTTGACAATGATTTTACGTGGTGTTTCTCTGGTGTGTATGGTCCAGTAGTAAATGCCGTGAGGAAAGATCTGTAGGAAGAATTAGCTAGTGTTCAGGTGCTATGGAATCTTCTTTGTTGTATCAGGGGTGACTTTAGCGTGGTTAGATTTCCTAATGAGAGAAGCAATTGTTGTAGGATTAATAGATATATGTCTGACTTTTCTCAATTTATTTCAGACATGGAGCTGGTAGATCTCCCTTTAGGAGGGCAATTCACCTGATTTAGGGATGGTGCTCATACTACAAAATCTCGCATTGACAGATTTCTTATATCTTTGGAATGGTATACACAATTTGCTAATGTCTCTCAGAGCTGTTTTTCGAGAGTAGTATCAAATCATATTCCTCTTTTGCTAAATAATGGGGGGACTTCTCAAAGAAGAATGCCATTCAGATTTTAAAACATGTGTGGCTCAAAGAACCTGGCTTTGTTGATTTGGTAAAAGGGTGGTGGATCTCTTATTCAGTCCGCGGTAGACCCGATTATGTTTTGGTAATTAAGCTAAAATATCTGAATAACGACTTGAAGAGATGGAATTCAGAGGTGTTTGACAATAGGCATACCTGTTTAGCTAGAGCCCTAATTCAGGAACTCGACGAGAAAAAAGGTTCAGTGGGGCTATCAGAAGAGGAACGCGCTCGGAGAGAGACCAAGAAATATGAGGTGAGCATCAAACTTAAAGCAGTGGAAATTAGTTGGAGACAAAAATCTCGGCCTTTGTGGCTGAAAGAGGGGGATAGAAACACGATTTTTTTCCATAAAATTGCAAATTCATATAGTAGAGGGTCTCCGGAGGAAGAGATCGTTGCAACTGTTCAATCTTGCAATGGGGATAAATCTCCGGGTCTTGACGAGTTTTCAAAGGACGGGTTTTCAATGGTATTTTTTCAAACTTGTTGGAGCGTTGTAAGGGATGACATGCTGAATTTCTTTAATGATTTTCACATTAGAGAGAGAGTTTGAGCAAAGCTTGAATGCTACTTTTGTAGCCTTGATTCCGAAAAAGGGAGGTGCTAATACATCCGTGATTTCAGACCAATAAGTCATAGGGTGTGTCTACAAAATTTTGGCAAATCGTTTGAACTCGGTCATAGGTTCTGTTATTTTGGAATCTCAACATGCGTTTGTGGCAGGTCTCTAAATCTTATACGCTGTTCTGGTAGCTAATGAATGTCTAGAATCTAGGCTAAGTGAAGGGTTACCTGGGATAATTTACAAGCTAGACATTGAGAAGGCATATGACCACGTTAATTGGAGTTTCTTTCCTTATGTGTTATGAAGAATGGGGTTTGGGGGTAAATGGATTCGATGTATTAAAAGTTGTATTTCAATGGTTCATTTCTCTGTTTTAATCAATGGATCTCCCGAATGTTTTTTCCTAGCTCTAGATGTCTTCGACGAGTAGATCCTTTGTCACCTTCTCTTTTTTTTTTTGGTAATTGAAGCATTAAGTTTGTTGATGATGAACGTAATTACTTATCAGGGGTTATAAAGGTTTTAGGGTGGGCCATCCAGGTGGAAGTTTTATCTCCATTTCACATCTATTGTTTGCAGATGCCAAGGAAGAACCCCTTCGGTATTTGCGTCTAACTCTAATGTGTTTTGACTTTTGAGGCAGCTTCAAGCTTGAAAATTAACTCAAGGAAAAGTGAGATTATCGCAGTTGGGCATGTAAGTGAGCTACATTCTTTGGCTAGGATTATGGGATGTACTACTTTACATCTCCCTTCCACTTACTTAGGTTTGCCTTTAGGAGCTTCTTTTAAATCAAAAGCAAGTTGGGATCTTGTGATAGCTCTGATAAGTACTCTCTCAAGTTTCCCTACACATTACTTATCTCTTCTTCCTCTCCCTAGCTGTGAAGAAGCTGGATATTCTTAAGTGAAACTTTCTTTGGAGAAGTAATGATCAAAGTTTTAAATATCCCTTGGTCAAATGGAAATAAGTTTGCAAGCCAATTTCTCATGGTGGTTTGGGTACCAAGGATCTTCATTTGTTCAATCAAGCCCGATTAAGTTAGTGGTTGTGGAGATTCTCTCAAGATCAAATCGTTCTATGGAAACAAGTTGTTATTTGCGATTTGGCAAGTATGATTATGTGTTGATTAACAAAGAGAGACGATTTCCTTACGGAGTTGGAGTGTGGAAATGTATAGCTAAAGGATGGGACAACTTTCAAAATTGTATCCTGTTCAAGGTTGGTGATGGTTGTAGGATTCACTTTTGGACTGACTTTTGGTGCGGTGATTCTTCTCTCAATTTAACCTTGTTGGAGTTGTACCAAATCTCTTTTAATAGAGATGTCACAGTAGCTGATGCATTGTTACTCTACATGACCAACGAGTTTGGAACTCTTGTTTTTGTCGTAATTTTCATGATTGGGATTTGGAGCTGGTAAACAAATTTTTGGGTGTTTTGGCTCATGCTCCTAAGCCTAGCGAAGGAGGAGACCACTTTTGTTGGACTGCGAGTTCTAACGAGAAGTTATGGGTAAAGTATTCTATAAGTATCTTGTTGGGATCCATCCTCTTTTCGGTGGAATTACATTTGGAAGTTAGCTACCCCACTGAAAGTCTCCTTCTTTCTTTGATTTGCAACATGGGTGAAAATTCTTACGGGGTATAATCTTAGGAAAAGAGGTATACTTTTAGTTAATCACTGTTTGTGTATGAAGAGAGAGGAGACAATTAACCATCTAATACTGCATTGCGATACATATATATAGGGCTTGTGGAGTATTGTGCTATCCTTGTTTGGGATCTCTTGGTCTATGCCATTTTCAGTGAAGAGTTTCTTATAGGCTTAGTATGCTTATAGGCTTAGTATGGTGTTCATATTTCAAAGGCAAAACGAAATCTTTGGGGAGCTGTCCCTCATTGTTTTATGTGGTCTCTTTGGCGAGAAAGAAATAGGAGAAGCTTCCTATGAATTGCGTTACCTACACGTGGGCTCTCTTTTTGATGCTTATTGAGCTCTTTGCCTATTTTAGTTTGTAATTCCCTAATTTTCTAGACATTTTATCATTATTTTGATGTAATCTAGACTAGATTTGATGTAATTGGGGCATTATTTATCATTTGAGCTTTTATTGTAATCCGGGGGTAAAATAGTCGTTTATTTAGTTACTTTTTCGGATGTATTTTTGGTGAGCTTCAAAGTCATGCCTCGAGTATCAAGAATAGTTAAAGTCAAAGTAAATTCAAAGTCAACCGAAGCGGAGGAGTATGGGTCCAAACTGCAAATAACTAAAACTTCAGGGGCTGAAACGCAAATTGTGAAAATGCCCTCCGTCCGTACGTGAAGACCAGCTGGCGGATTGACTTAGGCAAAAATTGAAGTGGACCACGACATGGAAGAAGGATTTGAATTGGATTTTAATTTCTTTTTCTTTTTCCTTTTTCTTTTATTAAATTAATTGAATTAGTTTAGGTTTTAAGTGGGAGGATATAAATACTCCTTTTCAACTTCTGTTTTAGGGTTCATCTTTTTAGTTTTTTTTTTCCTAGAGAGAGTTGAGCTTTTTCATGGAAGCTTAATTCCATTGCTTTAGATTTGAATCTTGAACCGTTTATTGAATTCAATTGAGGTATTTATTTCTTTATTCCTTAATCCCTATTCATAGTTTTACTTGTTTTAATTGCTAGGTCTTTTCTAGGGTTTTGAGTTTTGATCATCCTCTTTTCCCTTGTAATTGATTTATTGCTAGTTTAATTCTAAGTCTGTGCCAGATTAGGATTTTTCACAAGTAGCATCTTTGAGATTTATGCATGTGCCATGGTAAATTGAGAAGTGGGTAAAAATAGATTTTGTTCTATTTGCAAAAGAATAGTGAAATTCTTGATCTTAATCTCTTAAAGCTTTATCAATTGATTATCTATACCTAGACTGTGCCAGTTAGGGTTGATTATTGATTAGGGTTATAGGTGAGTGTGCCACTGCTTATAACCATTAATAAGAAAGAGATAGAGATTGAAATACATCTCGAATCATGTGAATAGAAGGAAGGGAAAGAAATTATACCGATGATATTTGATTGGTAAACGGGGACAGAAACAAATCTGAAGTGCTTTTCTTTTATTATTGTTTACAATCCAATCTATTTTCTTGCTTTAGTATAAATACAACAATCAATTCAAACAACCCCCAAACTGGTCTGTGACTATTACATAAACAATTAACCGTTCTTCAGTGGATCGACCCTGGACTTGTCCTTGCTGCAGTTTTGTAGCCGAGTCTTGGTAATTAATTTGTAGGCGTGCGACTTTAGCCCATCAATGGTGTTCGTATTTCAAAGGCAAAACGAAATCTTTGGGGAGCTGTCCCTCATTGTTTTATGTGGTCTCTTTGGCGAGAAAGGAATAGGAGAAGCTTCCAATGAATTGCGTTACCTACAGGCTCTCTTTTTGATGCTTATTGAGCTCTTTGCCTATTTTAGTTTGTAAGACCTTTTACTTCTTTTGTAAGGGTTCGCCCCCTTGGCGTCTTTCCATTGCACATATTTACTTGTAAAAATAAAAATAAAAAATGCAACGAACCCGGTCACTCTAAATCTATGAAAGCGGAAGTCCATGGAGTGCTCCACTTCGAGTGACCCACAAGGAAGGCCAACAAGCTACTCTGTGTCCCCCAGAGCATAGCGTCAATGGCAAAACTTTAATTCTGAGTAATTCCATTCAATCTGGGGTTGTGAAAAAAAAAATTACCGAAACCGGACGGGACCAATTGAAACCGAATCGAACTAATACCATTGGTATTGGTCTGATTCCGGTTCGGTTCCAAATTTCTATAGGACCGATGAATTGGTTCGGTCCTGATTTTGAAAAAAATATACACGGTTCTGGACCGGTCGGACCGGACCAATCACTTATATATATTATATTTATAAAAATAAACCTAGAACTAAAAGCCCCAATTCCTCTAACCGGATAATAGTAGCTTTTAGTTTTTAGTTTTTCTATGCTATAGTTGTAGTTTGAATGTGAAAGATTTATTTTTAATGTTCGATATTGTGGTTTGAACATTAAATATTTTGTGACCACTTTGTATAGTTTTTTTTTTTTTTTTTTTTTGGGCAGAACTAATGATAACATTTAACTGTCGTTAGTTTTGTTTTTGTACTAAAATATTGTTTACTGTGTAATATGTAAAACCTTAGAACCGGACCGGAACCGGACCATTAAAACTGGATCAATAGAACCGGTTTTATAATGTAGTGGTCTGGTACTGGTTCTAAATTTATACAAAACCAAAGAATTGTTCCGGTCTTGGTTTTATAAAATTTTGACAAAAAACCGGATCAGACCATACCGTGAACACCATTTCAATCTAATTCACCAGTTTGTTAAGTACCATTTCATAATCTAAAGCATACATGATACATAAAATTCGTCATTGCTTCAAGCTTGATCGCCTTTCTTTGATTACTCTGATTGTCTCTTGTCTTATTATTTCCAGGTGCTACAGACGGTCAGTAATCTTGAGGAAGTTACTGAAAATGTTGATTATTATGTTCAAGGAAGTACAATTGCTGCTGGAAATCTTTTTGGAAGGTGACTATACTTGTTAAATTAGGAATTCCCCCGCTTTCAATTGTTAATGTTCTATTCATGGAAATATATGCTTTGGAAATAATAATCAATGCAATGGGAGCACTCCTCTATCCATTGGTGTTGACTCTCAGTTTCAAATATTTCCTACTTTAGATCCTTGACAAGTGTCATGAGTTAGCAGAAACGCAAGTGTATGATAGTAGTCTTTTAGCAATATCTGTGAGATTTGAAGACCTCTGCTGATGACATTCACTATCAAGGTTATTGTAGCACAAAAAGTTTATTTCATAATTTGGTTATGTTTCTTTAGGCGTCGAGTTATTCAAGTCCATGCTCGTGGTGCTCGAATTCTTGATGGTGCTTTTATGACTCAAGATGTAAGCTTTAAAGCTCCAAGTACGGATGCTGGTTTAGGGTCCGAGAGCCCAGCAGTATCCTCTGTTTCAATAGCGGATCCATATGTGCTATTGAGATTAACGGATGGAAGCATCCAGCTTCTTGTTGGAGGTAAATTTAGCACTCTTGGTAGTTCATAATATACATATGTTTATCAAATGTTAACAGGATTAGTTGGTGCAATTCATTGTTTTTTTACCTTCTCTTTTTTGGTAATTTGTTCGTCAATTGGTACCAGCACTCTTCTTGCTTGAGAACAAATAAGTGCCGCAAATTTGTATTTCCATTTGACTGATCAATCAAAATGATATTGCAAGTTTTATGCACATATCAGTGGTCTATTGTTATTATTTTTTATTTTGGTTCTTTTTCCCTTTATGGTTTGTAAATACTGTTGCAATATTTTGGAAATAGACGTAGGGGATCTTGACCATTCTTGTATACAAATGATTTCTAGTTAGTCATTTAACTAGATGCCTTAGATCTGAACTCTGAAGAGTTACAGGATACTCACGGTGTATTTTCTGTGAATGATTCCCCCTTCAATCGAGCAATTCTGTTCAGACGAGTTGATCTGTTTTTCGTTCTCAAGTGGTGATTCCCTTCTTCCTATGCTTGCTTCACTACAATAAACTTTCAGCATACCGGTTTCTCCAAAGTTACACATGTTATCTTTTGTGAGCAAGCTGTCAAAACTAGAACAAAGCTTTCGTGAACAGCCGCCATACACAAAAAGTTCTGCTTAAATTCTCTGACCTCTTAATTTAAATTCAGATGAGTCAGAAAGTACCAATATTACACTCCAATGCTTGCTCAACTTTAGTAAAGTTTCAACATCTCAGTTTCTGCAAAGTTGTTCACATGGTATATTCGCGAGGCAAGCTGTCAAAACTAAAACTAAGCTTTGGTGAACCGCCATATAAAAAAACATTACTCCTGCCATCCCTACACGATAGTCCATTATCGTCTTTTCAAGGGAATTAAGGAAGTTGAGTTTCTAGCAATTTTAGTTGCACATTTACACAAGTGCCCTTAATATCTACCTTATAGTATTTTAACTGTACTTTGAGATAGGATATTGCCAAAGGTGGTTTCAGTAACTTCCTTAAAAGGTATGGACACCAATTTCGGGACACAGGGAGTTCTATAACTTGGACCTCAAATGAAAAAAATCTGAAAGACTATGTAGAAGAGAAAGAAAAATATTTATCGTATGATTCTGTATACATTGAACATTGAAATCCTAAGATGGCATAGTTGCTCAATAGAAGAACCTTTCAATTTTGAAATGTAATTTCAAGTGATATTTCTGAAATCCTTTCTTACTTTACACAGCTCTCATCTGTTTTTTCGTTTTGGAATATTGATTTTTTTTTGATTTCATAATGTAGATCCTTTAACTTGCACTGTTTCTACCAACATTCCGTCAGTATTTGAAGGCTCGAAGAAATTGATAGCTTCTTGTACACTCTATCATGATAAAGGAACTGAGCCATGGCTCAGAAAAACTAGCACTGACGCATGGCTTTCAACTGGTATTGAGGAGGCGATTGATGGGCCTGATGGTACACCTCAGGATCAGGGTGATGTTTACTGTGTTGTTTGTTACGAAAGTGGTAACTTAGATATATTTGATGTACCTAATTTCAGTTGTGTATTCTCGGTGGATAACTTTGTATCTGGAAGGAGCTGCCTGGCGGATACCTTTATCCATGAATCTACTTATGATTCTCAAAACTCCACAAAAGATTCTGAAGTGGCTGGCAATGGCAGGAAAGAGAGTAACCAGAGCATGAAGGTGGTGGAATTGGCTATGCATAGGTGGTCAGGAAAGCATAGTCGCCCTTTCCTCTTTGGGATATTGACAGATGGGACTATACTTTGCTATCATGCTTACCTTTATGAGGGTTCAGAATTAGCTTCTAAACTAGAAGCGGTTTCAGTTCAAAGTTCTTCAAACCCAAATAATATAAGTGCTTCTCGTCTTAAAAACTTGAGATTCGCCCGTCTACCTTTGGACACCTACACAAGGGAGGAAATGTCACCTGAAACCCCATTCCCGCGAATTACGATGTTCAAGAATATTGGTGGTTTCCCTGGATTCTTTCTCTCTGGGTCAAGGCCTGCTTGGTTTATGAAATTCAGAGAGAGACTTAGAGTTCATCCTCAGGTATCGATTTTTGCTGAATTCAAATTTATTTAATTTGTTTTTGGGATTCCTCATTTTTTCTTGTTGTAATGATATAGATAGGGGAAGAATTGATCTAACAATTGAAGTTCATCATTGATTTTAGTTCTGTTTTTGTCTGTGGCAGCTCTGCGATGGGCCGATAGTCGCCTTCACGGTTCTCCACAACATGTACTGTAATCATGGGTTTATATATGTTACCTCGCAGGTCTGGCAATATTCACTTGCTTTTATTTATTTTATTTTCCACCTGACTCAATGTTGTTAATGCTGTCTACTCTAATATTTTAGGGTACTTTGAAGATTTGCCAGCTTCCATCTTTGTCGTGCTATGACAACTACTGGCCGGTGCAAAAGGTGGTCATTTCCCCTCTCTTGATTCATTGACAATGCATTTTGCATTATTCGTTTCACATTCCTGTAAATGAACAGTCAACTATTTCGACTTTAATGACTGACATTAGAGACATTTGTGATTGGTCAGATTCCTTTGAAGGCCACTCCACATCAAGTAGCATACTTTGCAGAAAAGAACTTATATACATTAATTACTTCAGTCCCGGTGAGTGAATCCCAATTCTGCTTTGTTTCTCCAAATATGTTCTCATAAAGCACATCTAGCTGGTGTTGTTGGTCACATGAATTTGAAAGTTAAGCTTTTCAAGTTGGCATTTATGCCAGTTTCCTGTGGTCACATGAATTGATTGTGAAATCAGATTTGACTTGCCAAATATTCTCGTATGATTGGCCCATCAGTACATCTTTAACTGGCCCTCTTGTCACTAGATTTAGTTGTAAACCATATTATGATTTCCTGCCCTCCGTTAGACATCCGTTCCTATCTGAAATCTCGATATTCATTTCTTACGTTTTATGGTTTTAACTTTGTCCCCTGACAAAGTGAATACCTTTTCTCATGGCTATTAGGACCATTGAGTGTTTTGAAATGTGCTACACACATTGACAAAGTTATAGGGATTTCATTTGATTGGCTATATTTTTCTCTATGGAGCCTTTGCATGCGATTTATGTGCCAGTAAACAACAGTTAAACTATGATTTGGCCGAGGCAGATTGTGATCGAGTTATGGAGGTTATTTATGGACATTGAATTGGCATAGAACCCCCCCCCCCCTTCTTTCCACTTTTTTCTTCTTATCTTCCACATTTGTTTTTTTTTTTTTTACTTCAGTTTACTTTCCTTTAAAAAAATTTCTTTTCCCATTTTTTTTTCCAACAAATTTCTTCTTTTAAATTACTTTCCTTTTTTTCTTCCTCATATTTTTTCATTGATGATTATTTATGATGCTGATTCATGTTAGCTGACCCCAAATCATTTTGGGATTAAGGCTTTGTTGATGTTGAATTGGCATGGAATCCTTTTAACAGTCTTGACTCTGGGATAACCAAGGTGTTAAGAAGAAATCTCATTGTTTTTAGGGGAAATGTACTGATCTTGGCATATTTTGTCTGAGAAGAAAAGCTATGATCATAGGTTAGTTTGGGGATGCAGGATCAAGTGAAGTGTGCGAATTTGGATTTGAGCTCTTTCTGCTGTAGAGTTGGAGACGTTGAAGAAGATGATGAGAGGAGCTGTCGGATGGTCTTTGGTTGTCCAGGGTCAAATGGCTCAAATCCTGGCATGAAAGGCTGTAGTTGATGGGATACACTGAGTATCAAGAGTTTTTGCGGACTTGGGTGCATAATTGAGGGCATCAATATGTAATATGTCCCTTAAAACAGTCTAAAAGATCTGCACACGCTAACAAGCGTAGGAGTCCATCTACCGCTAATCCAAGCTCGGATGTATTCAATTTTGGTTATTGGCATAATTGATAGATTCACAAGATTGTTTCGTGATGAGTGTCATTATTAAGCACATCGGAATCTTAAAAAGACTCTTAGAACCATCTTTTATCTCACCATCAGAAGCAGTTTGTGGGTTAACTGAAGAATGATCATTTTCTTTATCATCCAGGGAGGATGTTATTTATTTATGATATTGCAAGGAGTGAGGAACAAGTCGGGTATGAATACAAGTGCTGGTGTCCAACTAGCCAGGATAGTAGGATTTCCACTTTATAGAAACGTCCAGCTTCCGCACCCACGTCTGCGTTGGGTTTGGTATACAAAAAATATGTTGCTTCTTGACATTGTTTTAGTTTTTCTATTATATATGCATTTAGCATGTGTTTCTTTTGTATAATCATAAAGATCAAATCATATC
Source organism: Adenophora triphylla var. japonica (assembly GCA_022495995.1). Taxonomy (NCBI): domain Eukaryota; kingdom Viridiplantae; phylum Streptophyta; class Magnoliopsida; order Asterales; family Campanulaceae; genus Adenophora; species Adenophora triphylla. The sequence goes on along the minus strand of JAFEMH010000576.1, from coordinate 262,131 downwards.
TCAAAAAATAGATTACGAATTCTAGACTCTTACTGTAAATCTTATTGATTTCTCAGTTTTTGAGGTTTGATAAACACATGAATGTGCTAGTTCTCCTCTGAAGTTTCTTTCCATTTCCCTGATTTTGTGCAGGTCCTTAAGCCTCTGAATCAAGTGTTGTCATCTTTGGTAGATCAAGAATCTGGCCTTCAAATTGATCATGATACAAATCTTGATGGTACTTATGCAGTTGAAGAATTTGAGGTCCGCATTTTGGAACCGGAAAAGTCTGGTGGCCCCTGGCAAATTAGGGGTACAATTCCCATGCAAAGTTCTGAGAATGCATTAACTGTCCGCGTGGTTACCATTTTTGTAAGTTTGAACTTCTTAATCAAGCTGTTTGATCATAGTTTAGGTGCTTCTTTTTCTTTGATTTCTCCGAGGCATTGCTACTGTGTACCTAGGTGGCACATAGGCCTCAAGAAAGTATTCCTTGTCTGCCTGAACCAAAATGGACTCTACTAGTTAATGAGGTATCAGGTTACCTTGGTAGATAGGGTCCAACTACTGCCAAATGTAGATTTTGTGCAATCAACAATTGGATGACTGCTGAAATGCTAGTCCGCCACCTAGTATTCGGGTGTTTGCCAATATTCAAATTTGAATAACCTTGGTCACTGAAAGAAACACACTATTTTGCTATTGGTCTTTGTGTCTCTTATGGTAATGATCCTTGACAGAATACAACAACCAGAGAAAATGAAACGCTTATGGCTATTGGGACAGCCTATGTGCAAGGGGAGGATGTTGCTGGACGAGGACGTGTTCTCTTGTATTCTGTTGAAAGAAATTCTGACAATTCCCAGGCTCTGGTAATCTTATCATTGTTACTTTTCAATTTATCAACGTTAGTTAAGTCGTTATTTTAACTGAATGTACCGAGCCACAAAGCTTTTATTTTTCCTTAACAACTTATAAACTTGTATTAATGTCCATCTGCTACAGTAATAGGATCTGTTCATTTCAGGTTTCAGAGGTTTACACAAAGGAGATGAAGGGTGCTATTTCCGCGCTGGCTTCACTTCAAGGTTATTTGTTGATAGCATCTGGCCCAAAGGTTATCTTACATAAGTGGACAGGTTCCGAGTTGACTGGTGTTGCCTTCTATGATGCTCCACCCCTTTATGTTGTCAGCTTAAATATTGTAAGTGCGATGTCAACATCCTACATATAGATGCCGGTTAATATCGACCCTTCTTAATCTATACCTGTCTACTGCTTAATCTCTGCCTTTCTTAAGCTCTACTCTTTTCTGTCTATTTGCTCCCAGGGTCTTGTGCTTCCTATCAAACTACAGAAGCACCATAATGATCCATGATTGATCTGTCTTTTGACAATTTCCACGATTAATATATGTTGTCCTTGGGGTCATGAACTAAGTATGATGTGGGGAACCTTGAATTATAATACACGCCACATCTTTTATGGTCCGATTGTGGAAACATTTTGAGGAATACATTATTCTTACAAGAGTGATTTAACAACAACAACAACAGCAACAAAACTTTAGTCCGAAAATGATTTGGAGTCGACTGACATGAAAAGTTGTAAGGAGTCATCAAAGAGAGGTGAGAAAACAATGAAAACGTGGAGAGATGGTAAAGCACGATAGCATAAAGCGCCTAATTCACCTTTGCTCTTGGATCTCAGACGGGCCTTTTTTTTTGCTTTTCTTCTAGCTTCCTTATATGTCTCATAGTTTCCATGGCTTCTACATTTCCCCAATAATTTATGACATTCTCGCTTGCTTCATATCACTTGCCTTCCTCTTTTCACCAAGATGTGTCCTTACTTGGTGGCACGCTTCCTTTAGAATTTCCTAGGAGTTCTTTCTCCACCTCCTTATGGTATGCAACATATTAATCCAAGTCTAACCTATGTTCATATCCATGCCATCAGACCAAATACTAGTACTGACCATGTTAGCCAGAAATTTGTGTTGGTTCTCTTGAAGCTTCCACCACTTGTTCTTGAATCTATTTGTGGTCTTCTCTTCCATGAATATCTCCTACTTCAAAAATCAAGCACGACAAGTCTATGTTGAATACGTACTCTCAGTTTTTGCATTACCGCCACTCATATTTGTTCAGTCTTCCTTCTTTTGCCATTCTTCATCCAGCCTTACTTTAGAGAGTGATCATTATAGAGAAATCCTTGTTCATCCTCTAACTTGTTAATCTTAGTTAGAGATTATACTCATAACATCAGATGTTGTAAACTTAGTTTTGTAATGGTATTGCTCTTATATGGCATCCTAAAAAGGAAAAACAGACTTCCTATGGGAGGGGAGAGAAAAAAGAAGCTGCATGCTCAGTTGAAATTGGTAGCTTTGGTCATGTATTGCATTGACATTTTCCAGTTTGCTGTTTTATCTGTCTTTTAATTTGAGCCTAATCTATAGAAAGGAAAATGGCAAAAGAAGGAAAACTGAATAAATGCCGTTCTTCAAATAGTGCTTTATTGTTCTATTTATGATATCACGATACTTTGTTTTGTTAACTTCGTGGCATTTCATTTTCTTATTTTATCTGCTTTATATGATGATATGATGTAGTTGTCTGTGGGTGTTCTTACGAGCATTATTGTCACGTAGTTGAGATCCAATAAAACTATAATCATTTTTAATTCCTTAATTGCGTTTATTTTCAGGTTAAGAATTTTATTCTCATTGGCGATGTCCACAAAAGCATCTACTTTCTCAGTTGGAAGGAACAAGGATCTCAGCTTACTTTATTGGCCAAGGATTTTGGCTCCCTGAATTGCTTTGCGACTGAGTTTTTAATTGATGGAAGCACTCTCAGTCTCATAGTTTCAGATGATCAAAAGAATGTGCAGGTCAGTTAGTTATCTACCACATCTTTTTTGTTCCTTTTCTTTCTTTTTTCTTAATGATTACATTGAATATATTTCTGAAAAGGAAAATGACTGCAAACTTGTAAAGGTGAATGAGGTTCTTTTATATCAATTTACGCTTTTAAATACTCAATTTACTTCAGTTCAGTTGGGTAAACAAGTTGGAATTTCATTTACTTCTTTGCTGCTTCATGTTTTTTTTTTTTTTTTTGGCATTTTATTTACTATGGTGTTGGAGGTTAGCTATATATATATATATACTAGTAAAAGCCCGTGTCCAAGGACACATGTTTTTTTTTTTTTTAGGGCAAAATGGGAAATTTGGCTTATGGAACTGTTCATTGTACTGTTCACGGAGGGGTTGTGATTTATACTATATATATATATATATATATATATATATATGCTCCTATATATATATATATATATATATATATATATAGGAGCATATATATATATATATATATATATATATATGCTCCTATATAGCTAAAATAATTAATATTTACAAATGCATGACTAATGGATGAAAAGTTTGGAATGAAACAGATATTTTATTATGCGCCAAAGATGTCAGAGAGTTGGAAAGGACAGAAACTCCTTTCGAGGGCAGAGTTCCATGTTGGGGCCCATGTGACTAAATTCTTGCGGTTGCAGATGCTTCCTACTGATCGAACCAATAATACGGCTCCAGGATCTGACAAGACGAACCGTTTCGCTCTTGTTTTTGGCACCCTTGATGGCAGCATTGGGTGTATAGCACCTCTTGATGAACTCACTTTTCGCAGGCTTCAGTCACTGCAGAAAAAACTGGTAGATGCCATTCCCCATGTTGCAGGGCTGAATCCAAGGTCTTTCCGTCAGTTTCGATCAAATGGAAAGGCTCACAGGCCTGGTCCTGACAGCATTGTTGACTGTGAGCTTCTTTGTCAGTAAGTATCTCTATTTCCTTCTTCTAGACATCTCTAATATCTCAAAAGAAAAGTGACCATCACCATGTTGCATCATAATGGTAATTGATATGGATAACAGTCACAAAAGCACAAAAGCCTTTGTTTAATCCCAATCCTCTTCATTTGCTACATGAATTTCAAAGTGTGTCCCCTCTGGCTCTATGTAGAACCAATAACAATGTTATAACTTTCCATTTTAGGTGTGTGCCCTTTTAAGAGGGTGACACCCAAAATGGCAAAAAGTACCCTTTTAAGGAGTACTCCCTCCATCCCACCTGAGCTTGCAAAATAACCGTCAAAGCATGGGAATTAAGAAAAGGGTGAAAAGGTTGATGTTGTTGTGAGTATAGATAGTAGGGTAGGAGAGAGAAAGTGGGGTAGGAAATAGTAAGTGGATAGTTGTTGAGTATGACAAGTGGTCCCCACTATTTATTAAGTAATAAAAACAGACCTAAAATGGATTTTGCAAGTTTAAGTGGTACACCTAATGGTAGTTTTTGCAAGTTCAGGTGGGACGGAGGGAGTATGTGTTTACCGGGCTTGTTATTAAGATGAAAAACCATATGCACATTCTAAGATTAAATTCCTTACATGATTATATGACTTGCATTTATTCCTGATAAATGCAGATATGATATGATACCATTGGAGAAGCAGGTCGAGATTGCGAACCAGATTGGAACTACACGTTCACAGATCATATCCAACTTGAATGACTTGTCTCTTGGCATTAGCTTCTTGTGATCCCGGCCCAATCAAATGTAAAATCGCGGTAGGAGTATCAGATTCACTAGGCAAATCATCTGCGACCTGTATTACGCAGTTCTTTTATTTTAGTTGGCTAAACCAAGGTATTATAGCTTTAGAGGTTTTCTGCACCCTTTGTTGTACTCATCAAATATCATCCTTGTTGTAATCTATCATGTACGAATTCAAAGATCAGCTTCATAGAAGAGCTACTTATTATTCACCCGGTACACATGACTCAGGGAACCAGGTCAACCGGGAGCTTATCTGCTATTTTTTTTAGTTGAATTAGTATAAATCTCTTGTTCTTTGCTGAATAAATTCTATTCTATGAACGAGCCTCAGAAGTTCACTAGTTACATAATTCCTAATATATCCTCTTGTTTTGGCCTGTTTACTGAGATGGGATTTGAATATTCGAGCATTTAAGTTGTTATCCTCCAAATTTACTTCCTCTATCCTTTAATGAATGTCAAAATTTAAGAAATTTTTGTCTCAAAATGTATTTTCTTTTAGAAAATATCATTGAACGCTTTTTTATCAAATTGTTTTTTCTATCCATTTTATTATCGTAAAATTAAATGTTCAAAAATTGGATGACATGAATAATTATTCATATTTGCTATTAAAATGTATAAAAATATACATTTTCATCAAGAGTGTTCCTGAAATTAAATTCGGACATTCAATTAGGGACGACGGGGGTAATAAACAACTGTGTATGAATTGGATATGTCTGAAAATCAGACTTAGTAAGGTTGTGTTTGATAAATCAACCTCTCTAATGTTATCAACCACAACCTAAGTATGTTCATTCATGTATGATGGATGTGGTTTTATCCATCCAAAAGATATGTTTCTAAGCTTATTTTCTGCTCAAAGCCTTGAGAATTTAATATATATTTTAGGGTTTTGATAGTTCAGGGATTGATGTGAAACAATGCTGAAAATAGAAGATTTGTGTCTACTTTGGAAGTTTTGGGATCAAATTGCAATTCTGAAAAGCTGAGAACTAAACTGATTTTATGAAGTTCAAGGGTCAAAGTGAAAATTTGGAAAGTTCAGTGACTAAAATGCAAAAAAGAAAAATATAATGATCAAAGTACAACTGTGAATAAAAACTTGAAGGAAATAAATTCTAAAAGGCTCTGTTCACTTGGGCGACCTCCCTGGAACTTGGGCGACCACTGGGCAGGAGGATTTCTTGCGGCCGGATTTTGGACTTGAATTGGACCTAATTGAAAAGTCTGATCTCACACGTTTTTTTTACCTAGGTTTAATATAAGAGGCAATTGGTTTTTGGAAAAAAAAAAGGAGGAAGGGGAGGCTGATATACCAAGCCGTACACTATTTCCCAGGAAAGAAAAGTACAACCATTATAATTTTTATTACGATTCGAATCTAATCCAGATTTTATTTATTTATTTTAATTTTGTAATTTTACTATGAATATGAGTAGCTAATTTATTTTGATTCGTGGATTGAGCTGAGTAACAATTTGATCTTTATGCTAGGGTTTTAATTCTTCCTATCTCTTTTTCGTTCTTGTTCTTTTTAACGGTTTTAATTATTGTCTTGAGATCAATTGTATTGACCTTACGGAATATATTTTTGATATCTTGAATTTATTTGGATACAAACCATTGCACTTGCGTGGATGATTTGTATTTTGACCATTGTTGAGAAAAATAGATTTAATTGAGGACCTAGCAGAAATCAAACGAATCTAAGTTCCATTGTTCTTAAGTTTTTAATTGAATTCTTGAATGTTTATATTGACCTTGCGAAATATATAAATAAGATAGAGTTATTAGGGTTCTAATGTTCTTATTGACCTTGAGGAATATATTAACATCTTAACCCTAGGTTTTTGTGAACGAACCCAAGAATGAGATTGGATTATTTTTACATGAAATAAAAAGCATAAAGTGATAATTGTTATGATCCACAATCAATGAATCCATTGTCTCTTGTTATCTTTAATTTATTTATTTTGCTTTCTTAGTTTAATAGTTCAACCAATCAAAACCCTTTTTCCTTTGTTACTTTTTACACTAATTAAATCAATTTGTTCAACGCACAAATATATGTGGTTCGACCCTTACTTTTGTATATTTCTACTTCGGTAACTTGTACACTTGCAAGATTTTTATTACAAGAGGATTTTTATCCATCAAGTTTTTTACGCCGTTGCCGGGGATTTGTTGTGATTTGAACAAGCTTATTTTGTTAGTGTATTGTAAATATTTTCTTTTAATAGTTTCTTTTTAGTGTAAATAATTTTCTTGTATTATTTCCTTTTTCTAGTTGTTTAAAAATCAAAGGTCATGCAAGAATCACATTCTAATGAGAAGTTGGCCGAGCATGTAAAAGAATTAATTACTTTGTTCAATGCGAAAAGTGCTTCGCCTAGTGCCAATATAATACAAGATGCATGTTCCTGTTGTGGATTATATTCTTATGCTACTAATGATTGTCCGTCTAGGACATATTTTCATGAGTATTCTCCACAGATGCAAGAAAGGAGTTCGTTCCTCCCATGGCAACCACAATATGAATATTCCCCCAATTGTTATACACAATGGAGGGGAAACCACTCAAGCCGGGCATGAAACAATTATAAGCCACATTATTATGATCCACCGCAACCTAAAAAGCAATCATGGGAAGAGGCTCTAACAAGTTTGAGGGAGATAAATCGTCAACAACGACAACAATTTGGTGCAACCATGGATAGGTTGGAAGCACAAGTGACTAACATATTAGAAGCATTGAGAGGTTGTGAGCGAGATACTAGTTCTATCCAACTTGAACGTTATGAATGGGAGGACGCTTCCATTAATGACGAACTACCGATTCTCTCTCCATCTCCTGCTAGTGATGTTGTGGTTGTTGATGAAGATGTTGATTGTGAAGAAGATGGGGTGGAAGAGAAAGTAAAAGATGATGAGGGCGTTAATGTTGATGAGGTTGGGCCCGACCAAATTGACAAACAATATCAATGAAGATCTTCTCCATCCCATTGAAAGTGTGAAATATTTTTTCTCCATCATTCTTGTACCTCCCCCTATTTTTGAGGGTGAAGAAAGTGGCGAAGGATTGAAAGAGGAGAAGCCCAAAAATCTAAAACGTCAAAAATTTCATTGGGCACAAAATAATATCAAAACTTGAGGAATTTACATGGGGCATGAACTGAAAATAAGGACCCGCGAAACCATGAAGTGGGCCAAAGGACGGAAAATGAAGTCCAAATGGGAGCAACGGTCGGGCTAACGACCTTAACCAAATGCGCTAATTGGGAGGCAATCCAAGTATGTACGTTTTATTTGATTTATTTATTTGCTTTGTTGTGTCATATCGTCCTTTGAACCCGAGGCATGTTTTGTTCTCTTTGCTATGAGGACATAGCATATTTTGAGTTTGGGGGTAGATATCTCTCCGAGTTTGTGGGTTTATAGGGGAGTGTATATAGTGTTACCCTAAAAAAAAAAAAGAATTTTTTTTTAAAAAAATTGTTCATTTCATATTTTGAGAAGTTGGCAAGAGTCCATGATGATTTGAGAGTGATTTAATTTTAAAATCTTAAGTATTATTGTCAATATGGGGTTATAATTGCATTGAAACATGTAAAGATGATTTCTCCACCTTTCACTTCCATGTTATTTTTCTTGATCATTGTTACTAATTTAGGAGACCTTTATAGGATCACTTTGGAATTCTCGGGGTTCCTAGAACAAGTTTGCATGACTATCAATAACACATCAATTAGGCTATCCGGGAAGTAATATGTGGCTATTTTCTTTGAACCCTATTTTTGAGCCTTTAACTTTCTCGTTACTTATATAAAATTTTCCGCTAGAACCTCTTTTGAGCTTGAAAAAGAATGGAATCTCTCACAAAGTGGGAGGTTATCTTAGACCACCATTCGCCTTCTTTTGTACCCTCATTATCCTACCCTTTTAACTTATACATTATTTTCTCACATTTTCAAGAAAGTGAAACTATGGAATGAACGGGAATGTTTGGGGTGATGCTTGGAAAATCAAGGGTTGAGTGAAAAGTGGTCATGAAAAGAAAGAAAATGGTCATGTTATGTATTGAAAAGAGGGGCTTGAGCAAAATATTGAATGCACATTCTTCGTTATATATTTGTGCAAAGCAAAAAAAAAGGAAAAAAAAAAGAAGAAGAAGCCCGCCCTCTCTAATGTTGAAGTGAAAAGTGACCAAAAAAAGAAAGAAAGGTGATCAACCCCGAGTGTGAAATTATACAAAATTATAAGTTTGGGGGTTAAATCAAATGGGTTGGCATGAAGCGGAGTGATAAATTTCAATGGAAGGATATATGATAAAGACTTCTTAGTTTCACTTGCTTGACTTCGTATGCCCCTACCTTCATTTGGAGCCGTGAACCTAGCCCGCGTTTTTCGTTATACATTACAAGCCATAAAGCCATATTTGATCCCTAAAGAGTAGCCGGGTTGACAGTTGTGTTTAAGCATGCATATGAGTGGCCTTGTGAAATTTCATCTTATTACCATTGATTTAGAGCATGTCGTTAGTGACCCTATAAAATATCTTACTTTGGTGACAATGATCTCCCATTTTTCATTCATCTTTCATTATGTGATGGAGAATTGTAAGTTAGATTCATCCATATAATTATAGTCTCATGTTCATGATAATGCTTGTAGATTATGTGTGTTGTAAGATCTGAGACTTGTTGTGCCAACGGCCTATTATATGAATTGAACAATCCCAAAAATATTTTATGTGTTTTATCTAGTTAGTTAGTTTTTATTTTGTTTTAGTTTTATTTTACTCGAGGACGAGCAAAAGGTAAGTTTTGGGGTATTTGATGGATGTGGTTTTATCCATCCAAAATATATGTTTCTAAACTTATTTTCTGCTCAAAACCTTGAGAATTTAATGTATATTTTAGTGTTTTGATAGTTCAGGGACTGATGTGAAACAATGCTGAAAATAGAAGATTTGTGCCTACTTTGAAAGTTTTGGGACCAAATTGCAATTCTGAAAAGCTGAGGACTAAACTGATATTATGAAGTTCAAGGGTCAAAGTGAAAATTTGGAAAGTTCAGTGACTAAAATGCAAAAGAGAAAAGTACAGTGATCAAAGTACAACTGTGAATAAAAACTTGAAGGAAATAAATTTCAAAAGGCTCTGTACACTTGGGCGACCTCGCTGGAACTTGGGCGATCGCTGGGCCAGGAGGATTTCTTGCGGCCGAATTTTGGGCTTGAATTGGGCTTAATTGAAAAGGCCGATCTCACACATTTATTTTACCTAGGTTTAACATAAGAGGCAATTGGTTTTTGAAAAAAAAAAAGGAGGAAGGGGAGGCTGATATACCAAGCCGTGCACTATTTCCCAGGAAAGAAAAGAACAACCATTGTAATTTTTATTACGATTCGAATCGAATCCAGGTTTTATTTATTTATTTTAATTTTGTAATTTTATTATGAATATGAGTAGCTAATTTATTTTGATTCGTGGATTGAGGTGAGTAATAATTTGATCTTTATGCTAGGATTTTAATTCTTTCTATCTCTTTTTCGTTCTTGTTCTTCTCAACGGTTTTAATTATTGTCATGAGATCAATTGTATTGACCTTGCGGAATATATTTTTGATATGTTGAATTTATTTGGATACAAACCATTGCACTTGCGTGGATGATTTGTAATTTGATCATTGTTGAGAAGAATAGATTTAATTGAGGACCTAGCATAAATCAAACGAATCTAAGTTCCATTGTTCTTAAGTTTTAATTGAATTCTTGAATGTTTATATTGACCTTGCAGAATATATAAACAAGATAGAGTTATTAGGGTTCTAATGTTCTTATTGACCTTGCGGAATATATTAACATCTTAACCCTAGGTTTTTGTGAACGAACCCAAGAATGAGATTGAATTATTTTTACATGAAATAAAAAGCATAAAGTGATAATTGTTATGATCCCCAATTCATGAATCCCTTGTCTCTTGTTATCTTTAATTTATTTATTTTGCTTTCTTAGTTTAATAGTTCAACCAATCAAAACTCTTTTTCCTTTGTTACTTTTTACACTAATTAAATCAATTTGTTCAACACACAAATCTCTGTGGTTCGACCCTTACTTTTGTATATTGCTACTTCGATAACTTGTACACTTGCAAGATTTTTATTAAAAGAGGATTTTTATCCATCAATGTACTTATTAAAATGACCATCAAATCCTTTTTATTTGTTGCTGAGCGTTTCTTATTTTTATTTATTTAGTTATTTGTACTGTGTTATTGATACTGATGTTGCCAATAACTCAAAAATGTCTTTTTTTTTCTCATTTTAAGTTGTCTCAATTCATGATTAACTATATTTTCATGTAATGTAATCATTTTCAAAAATTATTAACGCTCACTCATTCTTCTTTTCCGTTTTCTTTCTTTCTTTGTTTCTTTCTTGTGTAGTTGAGGAAGTATCCAATGATTTCTCTCATTACATCTTTTCTTCAATATTTAATACACTCAACCATTTTGTAATTTATACTTTTGTTAGGAAGATAACATTTGTATCATTATTTATAATCACCTCTCCATCTTTTCTAACTGTCTGCCCATAGAACATGCTTATTATTGCTTAGGGATTCATGCCAATAAATGGAGCATTAGCAAAACTGTTATAACCGGACTTAAAAAAGATGCACATAAAGAACACACGTAAAACAAAAACTCATAGATTTGTTAACGATACTTCCTCACAGACTTCTTCTTCTACATAGATTGCATTACAAGTTATTGTTTTCTAAACCAACTCTAGTCATTGTTTCTTTAATTTTACCTTTTGAAATCAGGATTGGATGAATTATTAGAATTGTTATTTTGACAATTATTAACATCTATTTAAATCGATGGGAGTGTGTTCAATCTCTATTTCTGTCAATACCCTTTGGACATTTTTTTTTGATACAAAGGTGAGAATTGTATGTTATTTTGGTGGATTGGTTTTAATACCGAATATTACCGAACCGACACTTACCAAAGCCGAAAACCGACTACACCGAACCGAGCTAAAACCGAGTGGTGGCGGTTTGTTAAAATTAGAAACCGAATACTTTTGGTTCGGTAACGGTTTTAGCCTAAAATCGAGCCATATCGTATCGAGCACACCCCTAATTTCCTTCTTCTAGACATCTCTAATATCTCAAAAGAAAAGTGACCATCACCATGTTGCATCATAATGGTAATTGATATGGATAATAGTCACAAAAGCACAAAAGCCTTTGTTTAATCCCAATCCTCTTCATTTGCTACATGAATTTCAAAGTGTGTCCCCTCTGGCTCTATGTAGAACCTAGAACAATGTTATAACTTTCCATTTTAGGTGTGTGCCCTTTTAAGAGGGTGACATCCAAAATGGCAAAAAGTACCCATTTAAGGAGTACTCCCTCCGTTCCACCTGAGCTTGCAAAATAACCGTAAAAGCACGGGAATTAAGAAAAGGGTGAAAACTTTGATGTTGTTGTGAGTATAGATAGTAGGGTAGGAGAGAAAAAGTGGGGTAGGAAATAGTAAGTGGATAGTTGTTGAGTATGACAAGTGGTCCCCAAAATTTATTAAGGAATAAAAACTGACCTAAAATGGATTTTGCAAGTTTAAGTGGTACACCTAATGGTAGTTTTTGCAAGTTCAGGTGGGACAGAAGGAGTATGTGTTTACCGGGCTTGTTATTAAGATGAAAAACCATATGCACATTCTAAGATTAAATTTCTTACATGGTTATATGACTTGCATTTATTCCTGATAAATGCAGATATGATATGATACCATTGGAGAAGCAGGTCGAGTTTGCGAACCAGATTGGAACAACACGTTCACAGATCATATCCAACTTGAATGACTTGTCTCTTGGCATTAGCTTCTTGTGATCCTGGCCCAATAGAATGTAAAATCGCGGTAGGAGTATTAGATTCACTAGGCAAATCATCTGCGACCTGTATTACGCAGTTCTTTTATTTTAGTCGGCTAAACCAAGGTATTATAGCTTAGAGGTTTTCTGCACCCTTTGTTGTACTCATCAAATATCATCCTTGTTATAATCTATAATGTTCGAATTCAAAGATCAATTTCATAGAAGAGCTACTTATTATTCACCCGGTCACATGACTCAGGGAACCGGGAGCTTATCTTCTATTTTTTTTAGTTGAATTATTATAAATCTCTTGTTCTTTGCTGAATAAATTCTATTCTATGAACGAGCCTCAGAAGTTCACTAGTTACATAATTCCTAATATATCCTCTTGTTTTGGCCTATTTACTGAGATAGGATTTGAATATTAGAGCATTTAAGTTGTTATCCTCCAAATTTAATTCATCTATCCTTTAATGAATGTCAAAATTTAAGAATTTTTTTTCTCTAAATGTATTTTCTTTTAGAAATTTCCTTAACGCTTTTTTATGAAATTGTTTTTTCTATCCATTTTATTATCGTAAAATTAAATGTTCAAAAATTGGATGACATGAATAATTATTCATATTTGCTATTAAAATGTATAAAAATATACATTTTCATCAAGAGTGTTCCTGGAATTAAATTTGGACATTCAATTAGGGATGGCGGGGATAATAAACAACTGTGTATGAATTGGATATGTTCGAAAATTAGACTTGGTAAGGTTGTGTTTGATAAATAAACCTCTTTTATCAAACACAACCTAAGTCTTTGTTCATTCAAGTACTTATTAAAATGACCATCAAATCATTTTTATTTTTTACTGAGCGTTTCTTATTTTTATTTATTTAGTTATTTGTACTGTGTTATTGATATTGATGTTGCCGATAACTCAAAAATGTCTTCTTTTTTTTTCTTATTTTAAGTTGTCTCAATTCATGATTAACTATCTTTTCATGTAATGTAATCATTTTCAGAAATTATTAACACTCACTCATTCTTCTTTTCCGTTTTCTTTCTTTCTTTGTTTCTTTCTTGTGTAGTTGAGGAAGTATCCAATGATTTCTCTCATTACATCTTTTCTTCAATATTTAATACACTCAACCATTTTGTAATTTATACTTTTGTTAGGAAGATACCATTTGTATCATTATTTATAATCACCTCTCCATCTTTTCTAACTGGCTGCCCATAGGACATGCTTATTATTGCCTAGGGATTCATTCCTATAAATGGAGCATTAGCAAAACTATTATATCCGGACTTAAAAAAGATGCACATAAACAACACACGTAAAACAAAAACTCATAGATTTGTTAACAATATTTCCTCACAGACTTCTTCTTCTACATAGATTGCATTACAAGTTATTGTTTCCTAAACCAACTCTAGTCATTGTTTCCTAAACCAACTCTAGCTATAATTCTCCTAGATTTAGTCTTTGATTTTCTAATACTTCAGCAATCCTTCAACAAGTCTATTTTAGAATCCTTGTCATATTAGAGTCGTTGTTATTACCTTATTTACTTCCTTTTGTTATGTATAAATATGGCCTTACAATATCAATGAAATCAAGATATCTTCTTCAATATTTATCAAAGCTTACATGATATCAGAGCTTAGATCACCAATTTTTTTCTTTTCCATGGCTGGCGAAGCAACCATCTATCTCACCAAGGAGTTAATCATCAAAAACCGATCCCACACAACCACCACCTTCCCTGCCACCGTTGCCTATGTATCCAGAAATCCCAATCCACCCAGAAACTTCAACCTCGCTCAAACCCTACACAATATTCACCCAAATCCAACTCAGCCTATTCCCCTAACAGCAATCCACAACCACAGCGTGCTCCATACAAAGGACGAAGTCAGTTCTGTCGAAAAGATGGACACTTCTTCGATCAATGCCATACCTTTCGCCAACTCTATCCTCAAGTAAGTTTCCCTAACCCTAACCTCACCCCACCCCCATCAAATTCCTATCCCAGAAACAACACCAATCCTTGCCCTCAAAACTGTGGCCCGCAACCCACCTATTCCATCGCCTATTCTGCCACCACCTCCAATCAACCCACACCCGCTTGGCTCTTCGACAGTGGTGCCACTCACCATGTTACTCATGACCTCAATAACCTCTCTCTCTATTCCCCTTATGATGGCACCAAAGAACTTCTCATTGGCGATGGCCCGGGTCTTCCAATTTCCAACATAGGTTCCACCTCTATTCTCTCTTTTCCTCTCCCCTTCTTCTTAATGATATTCTTCATGTCCCTCGTGTGTCTCGTAACATAATATCTATACCTAAGTTGTGTCTTGATAATAATGCATTTGTCACTTTCTCATCCAATTCCTTTGTTATAAAGAAACGTCGCTCGTAAACCATTCTTCTTCAAGGTAATCTTAACTCTGGTGTCTATGAATGGCTTCCCAAATCCCCTACGGTTCACGTCACAACGTCATCTTCCACATCCAACCGGCATCATAGATTAGGGCATCCTTCTGTTTCAATTTTACCTACTATTAGTTCTTCTTTTGATTTAGGTATTCCTAGAGACTTAAATTTTCATTGCAATGCTTGTGATTGTAATAAAAGTCATAAATTACCTTTTGATGAAAATTCTCTTTCTTCCAATGGTCCTCTTGATTTGATTTATAGTGATGTTTGGATGTCTCCACTATTATCTTATGATGGTCACAAATATTACATTGTTTTCGTTGATCACTTCACTCGATACACTTGGCTTTATTCTCTCAAACACAAGAATGATGCCACTCATATATTCACCAATTTCAAAAAGCTTGTGGAAAATTTCTTTAATCGATCCATCGGTACTATTTTTAGTGATAATGGTGAGGAGTATATTGGTCTTCGTCCTCTTCTCCTATCTTTTGGTATCAGCCATCTCACATCCCCTCCACACATACCTGAACACAATGGATTATTTGAACGCCGTCACTACAACATTTTTGAAACGGGGCTATCTCTTCTAACCAATTTCAAAAAGCTTGTGGAAAATTTCTTTAATGCTTATTGCTTACTGATATCCTTTTGTGCAACTAGTTCAAACTAAGGGTGAACCTTGAATTGAATTGTAACAAAAATCCTATGTTTCTCTTAACAATCAAGAATTAATATTGATGCTTGATCATTAGGAGGAATATGAGATGATTGTTACAATATTAGTCAAGAATCCACCCTTATTTTGAATAATTGCACAAAAAAAAATAAAAAATACCACTAAGCAAAAAACATTTAGTGTTTAATGTTATCAAACACAACCTAAGTCTCTGTTCATTCATGTACTTATTAAAATGACCGTCAAGTCCTTTTTATTTTTATTTTTATTTTTATTTTTATTTTTATTTTTATTTTTATTTTTATTTTTATTTTTATTTTTATTTTTATTTTTATTTTTATTTTTATTTTTATTTTTATTTTTATTTTTATTTTTATTTTTATTTTTATTTTTATTTTTATTTTTATTTTTATTTTTATTTTTATTTTTATTTTTATTTTTATTTTTTATCGGGCGTTTCTTATTTTTTTTATTTAGTTATTTGCACTGTGTTATTCATACTGATGTTGCCGATAAATCAAAAATGCCTTTTTTTTTTCTTATTTTAAGTTGTCTGAATTAATGATTAACTATCTTTTCATGTAATGTAATCATTTTCAGAAATTATTAACACTCACTCATTCTTCTTTTTCGTTTTCTTTCTTTCTTTGTTTCTTTCTAGTGTAGTTGAGGAAGTATCCGATAATTTCTCTCATTACATCTTTTCTTCAATATTTAATATCACTTAACCATTTTGTAATTTATACTTTTGTTAGGAAGATGCCATTTGTAACATTATTTATAATCACCTCTCCATCTTTTCTAAATGGCTGCCCATATGACATGCTTATTATTGCCTAGGGATTCATTCCTATAAATGGAGCATTAGCAAAACTATTATAACCGGACTTAAAAAAGATGCACATAAACGACACTCGTAAAACAAAAACTCATACATTTACGTGGTTTACTAAAGATATATTAGCTACATCTAAGAATAGAAGGAGAGTATACTCCCTCCGTCCCGGAGAACTTTACCCCTTTACTATTGAGAACGAAAAATAAGAAATAATGTTATTAAAGTATGTGTTGTGAGTGGGAGGAGAGAGAATGAGTGGAGAGAATAGTAAATTTGAAAAGTGTTGTGAGTGGGAGGAGAGAGAATGAGTGGAGAGAATAGTAATTTTTTTTTCCTTTTCAGGAAAGTGAGACTTTAAAGTGGGACGCCCAAAATAGTAAAAGGGGTAATGTTTTATGGGACAGAGGAAATATTTATTAAATATGAAGCATATTGCAAATTAACATAATGCACACAAAGCAAAAAAACAAAAAACAAAAACAAATGAGCTATACAGACTTTAGGGGCTAACGAAGTATTTATACCCCCTATAGTCCTAGACATAAGGGTTAGAAAACCCTAATTTATGTTAATTTGCAATATAATCGTTTGTTTAAAAATCAATTATTCTTTGATATCTCATTGATAAGTCATTTGTTTAAAAATCAACTATGTTTTGTATATATAATATATTAATGTTACAATATAATCAATTATTCTTTGATATGTTTTAGAGAATAATGTTTTTAGTTGCTTTATTTACTTGTAATTTTTATCATGAAAATGATTTTTAAAAGGCAAACTAAAAAAAAAAGAAGGTAAGAAACTAAATGATTACACACGTGCGCAGGAGGGGAAGCTGTGGTTTAATGCATCATAAGCTTAAGGGGTTGATTGATGTTCTAATCTACTTTTGCTTTGGGACCATTCCATTAAGGAATGTCAATCAAAAGTGAAACATATAGCCCTTCAACCATTTCTATATTACTCCATCAGTTCCCGACCAAGAGTCCTACATACATAGTATTTACATGCTTATTAAAAAAAACACTACGAAATGAGTGAACACTGACAAGCAAATTTGGGGTATAATTATCTAAAACACTGTTTATAATTCAAGTGGATAAAAAGTAGTGTAGTAAGTATTGGTTTATTTGTAGTTTTATGAAAAGAAGAGAGTATAAATGTCCAAAACACTATTCATTATTTGTCATTTTGGGAATAAAGCAAAATAAAACTCTTAGTCTGAGACGGATCAAAAGAAAAAGTAAGACTATTGAAGTGGGACGGAGGTAGTACATATTATATTTAAATTTTTAATATTTAATGTTTTTTTTACCTAATTATATATCTGTTCATTATTTGTCATTTTGGAAATAAAGCAAAAAAAGTTTAGTAAAATTATACTATATAGTATAATTTTACTAAACTTTTTTTTTAATCTTATTTAGAAATGCGATATTATTTAGAAATACGATGTTTATTTTGGGACTAACAAAAAAAGTTTAAAACTAAAATGCTGTGAATATATATATATATATATATATATATATATATATATATATATATATATATATATATATATATAGTATAAATGACAAAGGGATGAACGATCTGAATGAATTTCCATCTATCGAATTTTTCATTTTGCCCTCACTAAGTTGTCACTTTCCCATTTTGCCCTTTAAAAAAAAATTTAATTTTTTTTTAAATTAAAAAAATAAATAATAAATAATTTTTTTTTAATTAAAAAAAAAAACACGTGTCCTTAGACACGGGCTTTTACTAGTATATATATACTCTCTCCGTCCCAGTAGAAGCTTCCCATTTTGTCATTTTAGGTGTCCCGTTAAAAGCTTTCACTTTTCTTTTTTGGCAAAGAATCTTTACTATTTCCTCCACTCATTCTCTCTCCTACATTATTTTAATACTCACAACACCATTATAATTTACTATTCACTCCACTCATTCTCTCTCCAATTTTCAAATTACACTCACAATATTTTTTCTTTCCACCCATTTTCTTAATTTGCGTGCAAAGCCAAAAATGAAAAGCTTATGTTGGGTCGGAGGGAGTATATATTAGAAAACGGAGGAAGTATTATACTTTCTCCTTCCTATCTCAAACCAAAGTTTTTATCATTTTTGTCCTTTCTACCATAAGTTGGACTTTTCAAAATGACAATTAATCTTTATTATTTCTCCCACTAAGGGTGTGCAAGAAAACTCAAAACACCAAAAAAATTGTGCCGAATCGAAAAAATTGAGTCGAAATTACCGAATAACCGACTAAAATCGAAATGTGTGATTTCTTTTTAAGTAGAAACCGAACTTTTCGGTACGATACGATTTTTCTATTTGGTTACCGATATGAAAAACCGAACCGTACCGATTATACTAAAACAATGTTGTTTTACTAGTATTTTTGAAAGTTTATATACTAATTTATATGCATTTCACATTTAATCACATATTTCACTTACTTATCTAATTATGCACACTAAAATAAAATATTTATTACTTGATAAAATGATTAATTAATAATTCATTAATTCGTTAACATGTTTTTGCATGTCTTTATTTCTCAACTCTCATAAGTTCATGATTTTGCTTGATTCTTTTTTTTTAAATAGGCAATTTGGAAAAGCATAAAAAAGTATAACAATGGTAACGCCTTTAAAAACCGAAAAAAAATCGAACCGATTTACAACCGAAACCGAAAATCGAAACACCGAACCGAATGAAAACCGAACTCAAACGATTTTGATATTCAATAAACCGAAAGTATTCGGTACGGTATCGGTTTTATCTCAAAATCGAACCGTACCGTACCGCGCACACCCCTATCTCCCACTAATTCTCTCTTATACAGCAGTGATACTTTACTTTTATATTTACAACAATACTCAATTTACATTCTCTTTCCTATTTTACTTTTCATATTCACAACATCTCACTACTATAAACTGTGTCTTTAGCGACGGAATTAACAGCGGCGGAATCATTCCGTCGCTATATAGCGGCGGAAATTATGCTATAGCGACGAAATAAATTTGACGTCGATATTACCGACAAAATTTAATTTCGTCGTTGGGTTCCGTCGCTAAAAACGAATATTCGTCGAATATTCGTTTCATTACCGCCACTAAATTGGCGCCTAGTTTACCGACGGAATATTCCGCCGGTGAATAAAAATTTAAATTAAAATAAATTAACTCAGCGACAGAAATTTTCGCCGCTGAATTAATTCATTTTAATTAAATTTTTATTCAGGGACAGAATATTCCGCCAGTGAAATAAATATTTAATTAAATTAAATTAACTCAGTGGCGGAAATTTCCGTCACTGTTATCAAAAGATCACTGACGAAATACTATTTCCGTCGGTGTACAGCAACGGAATTTGGTCTGTTGGACCATTGCGGCGGGCTGACAGTGACGGAGCACTGACGAAATTTTTCCGTCGGTGACTGACCTTTAGCGACGAAATCCATACTCTAGCGGTGGAAAATTCCGCTGCTAAAACACTTTTTTCTGGTAATGTCTCTTCCCTACTTTACTTTTTACTTTACTTTTTCTTAATTATCGTGCCCAAAAAATTAATCTTAATCCAATCTATCTATTATCCAAAAACACATATACACGCCCAAATCAATATAATTAAATAAATTTGAGTGTTGGAGGTAGCATGAATTTGAATTGAAATAACTTCACTTAGGGCCTGTTTGGTAAAACTGAAAATTAAGCTCTGAAAATATAGAGCTGAAAAATATAGAGCTGAAATTATTAAGTTGCTGAATTTTAATAGTTCAGTTTGTTTGGTAATGACAAACCACTTATATCTGAATTTATTTAAAGTTTGAACTTAACATTCAAAAAATTATTTGAATAATCTTAATGAGTGTATAATAAAATAAAGTCTCCAACATATACGTCACTATTATTATAATTAGATTATATTTTATACTATTTAAATATTTTTTATTAGTACTTTCTTTGACCCATAATAAAGTTTATCTTGTTAATTATTTTTGATAAATTTGTCTAAACTTTGACAAAAAATGAAAAAAAAATTAATTATGATATTCTATTAAAATATTATTAATATCAATAGTTTAATATAAATAAAATTATATTTTAATACTAGATCAAATATAATTTATATGAAAAGTTATAATATTTCAACAAAAGAAAGTACCATTTAATATATAAATAAAATAGTTGATAGATGGATTTGAACTCATTCCATTTTTAACTCTTTCTTTCTCCCTCTTAATTGCTTAAGCTACTCATTTTCAACTTAAAATTAATAGCATTTTAAAAGACAATCTTAATTAATTAAGTGATTGCAATTTACCTTACCAATCATGCTTAACTTTTTAATCTCTTAAATTGTTTCAAATTAAGAGCTTAATTGGGTTACCAAACAAGCCCTTAGAGTGTGTAAAAGAAAGATTCAGGCATCGCTCTTGTTGAACTCCCCAGTTGCAAGTGGTTCGAGTCAGGCCCGTCTCAATAATTATAGAGGTCCTGTTCTAAATATAAATATTGAGGCCCTTAATATTTCAAATTTTTAGCCCTACCAACAATCAAGTAGGAAAAAAGAAAAAAAAAGTACAACATAAATGTAGTGCACAAAAATCAAACTCAAATGATTTGCATTTTGACAGCCATCATGTCCACCAGAGCATGTATATTCCTTTGTAATAAGTCTGATGTCTATAATATATATACTGAACTTAAAAAATTTGGGACCCTTAAAATTTTTGGGCCCTGTACAATTGAGCTGCTTGCACATGTTTAAAATCGGGCCTAGTTCAAGTTTGTATACATCAACTACTTTCTTTAATCGTGTGGCTGAAATTATTTTAGTAAAATGTGAGTTTCTTTTAACACAAAATTATCCCGTGCATCAAGCACCAAAATCAGGCGCGAATTCAGAATTTTGAAATCGCGTGAGCTTGGTATTTAAAAAATATTGTAAACAATAAAACAGTGAAAAATAATTTCATATATAAAAAAAAAAGTTACATGTAGTCGGTGTTTTAGGTATTTTTTTTTTTTTTTAATTCTGAGGTGGGCTGGAGTTCATGTCAAATAAATATATGGCTGATCCGTCCCTGATCAAAATGGAAAAGAGTGTTCATTCTCTCTTCAAATTGGTAGTAATATAATTAAATGAAATGAAATCTCCCACTAAGAAACAAATTACAAGTCATTATCATTCCTTTTGCCTTTCAATTAGGCCCTTCCCTTGCCCATTTTTGTTTTGAAATGGAAACAATTCACTAAGAGGTGAATGCATTTGCTTTGGTGCTTTCCTTAAAGTAAAGTTAGTGGCTTAGACATAAGTGTGTTTGTGACTGTCCCATTACCTGATCTCTAATTATCTCAAATAGTAATATCAACAACTTCCACAATTTATCTTCAACAAACTGTGTTTTAGTCTTTGGCTGCAGTGCATTGCACGCAAGTTGACTACTTCCTCCTCCTATATAACAGTATTCTTTCCGTCTCACTCGAAGTGTCTCAACTTTTTTTTTTTGGTATCTCATTTAAAATGTCTCAACCCAAAAAAGAAAAGCTTTTTATTACTTTTTTATTTATGGGACCCACTTGTCATACTCACAATAAATATCCACTAACTATTCTCTATCCCACTTTCTCTTTCCTACATCACTTTTTATACTCACAACATTTATTTCACTATACTCCCTCTGTCCCATATTACCTTACCCATTTTGCTATTTTGGGCGTCCTACTTTAAAGTCACACTTTCCTTAAAAGGAATTTTTTTAATACTTCTTTATTCATGGGACCCACTTGTCATACTCACAACAACTATCTACTCACTATTCTCTATCCCACTTTCTCTCTCCTACCCACTCACAACTCCTACTTTAATAACATTTTTCCTTATTTTCCATTTTCAACAGTAAACCAGTAAGCTATTATGGGACGGAGGGAGTACACTTTTTCTCTTTTCTATATCATTTTTCTTAATTTTCGTGCATGAATAATTTTGAGACACTTCGAGGGGGACGGAGGGAGTATAATATAATGAATGTCGCATTTTTTTTAATCTATCATAAAATAAATCTTGCATTTTTAAGTAAAAAAAAAAGATTTAGTTCATTTTTATCACTGCATAAGCAATATATATATTTTTTTTAAATTGACAAATCAAATACGAAATTTATTTTAAAAACAAGGAGTACTATTTACATTCCGGGTAGGTAATTGTACGAGTGGAGTTGAACATTGCACATTTTTTTTTTTTCCATTGCAATACTTTAATTACCTAGGAGTAGTGCTATAATATACTCCCTCTGTCTAGCTCGGCTTAAAATTTGATAAATTTGATAATACTTTGATAAAATTTGGTAAATTTGATAATACTTTGATCAAGTAATTTAAATAAAAAAATAATTATTATAATAAAAATTTAAAAATTATTATATTATCATGATTAATAATACTTTCAATAACAATTTTTAGATTTTTTATTAGAGTAACTCTTGTGAAAAACTAATTTTTTTTTCAAAATGTTATAAAAAACTAGTTTTCAGAACAGTTCATGATTCTTATTAGTTAGACTTAATGCTTTAAAACTAATTTTTTTCTTATATTACGAAAAAACTAGTTTTTTGTTAGATTTTGACTTTTTATTATAATAATTCTTTTTTATTTAAATTACTTGATCAAAATAACTTAATTTGACCAAAATCATAAATTGAGCGGGTCAGAGGGTTTAATGTTGATAAATTTATTTTTCTCATCACAAAACTTTTAATTTACTTAGGTGAGTCAAATTTGTCGTCTTTTAATCATATGGGTAAAAAGAAAAGGCTTCCATTTCCAATAGTTCTTGAAGCGCTCTTCTTTGTACATTTTTGGACCTATTACAATTAATTACTACCTTGCCTTACTATTCCATTTTCTATTTATAAGCATAAAATGATATGCAGTTAAATTATTAATATCTTTATGGTAGAATGACTTTTATTTATTTTTGAAGGTAGAAGTTTGGCATTTTACTACAAAAAAAGTTTGACATTAAAAGAAATTAAAATATATTTTTTCTGCTTTAAAAAATAATTTCTAGATATTTTTTAAAAATAAAAAAATTGACTTTCAATTCAAATTTGCTTTATCTCTTTCGATATCACATTAACTAATAAATATGGTAAAGACATGTCTCGCACTCAGTGAGCGTTAAAGTTCGATCACTCTACTAGTACTACTCGCATCCTTGTGTTATAGAAAAAAAAAAATAATAAATAAATATTATTTACGTGTGTTGGTGCATGTATTTGCAAACCCCCACGGCCCCACCCAATGGCAAATCCCGTTGCCTCCCCCGGCAACCCAACACAACCACCGTGTGTGTATATATATATATAGACACGCACACTATCTTTTACTGCCTTTCCTTCCACCTTCCTTTATTATATATTATTATATACTAACAGTACTCTCGTGCAATGTACGATAAAATCATGTTATTGTATTTAACAATCAAAATTTAATATATAAACGATTATTTTTCTCCACTTGTTTTTCTTATAACATTTTCTCATTAAAAATATTTTTAAAAAAGTTTATATTAAGAAATAATGATAATAAACTAAATATGAAATATTCAATTTAAGATTTTTTTCTCAAATAATTCCATTTTAAAATTATAAATCCCAAAGTAACTCACATTTGAAACTTTTTTCCAAAATGAACAACTTTTTAAAACTCGACCGTTGAAACTCGCTACACCGTATAGCGAGTTTAGTTAAATTAGGATTTAGGGAATTGACTAATTAACTGTAATCAACATGTGACCGATTTAATGTCATTACCGATTTATATGCTCAAACATTATTATTTATCGGTTGCGACAATGATCGACAATGACAAAATTGACAATAATGTTTATCAATTGTAGTACATCGGCTGCAGTATATAACAACTACACAACCATATCAGTTGCACTCCTATATCTTCAGCTGCAATATAGGATTGCAACCGATATTAAAAGGGCCAAGTGGGCAACCGATGGAGACTTTCATGAAACTGGGTCCAATAAGAAAAGATTTTTAAAATAGTCTTAAACTCTTACCGATATGTTTATAAAATAGATAAAGCTAATAATGTGACCAATAAGAGTGAACCGGTTGAGGAGGAGTCAATCGTTAAAGATGTGATAATGCTCCTAGTTTGAATGCAACTGTTGAAGAGATAGCTCTTCAACATGTGCCCGGTCAACCGTTAAAGATGTTGAAATTATTTTAGAAAAAAAATCATTTTTCTATTGTTTTCTTGTTTTTTTTTTAAAAAATATGTGTAAGATCAACTTCGTTTTTCTTTGCCATGTTAGTCTCAGCAAAATAAAAGGAAGTAAACAATGTTCATGTAGCCAACTCATGGGTTAATCGCTACACCGTGACTGAGTAAAATAGGTAAAGCTAATTAATTGGTCATTTTGAAAAATAGTTTCAAATGTGGGTTATTTTGAGATTTATAATTTTAAAATGAAATTATTTTAGAAAAAATCGTAAATATCTTTCATAATAGACTTTTTTCTCAAATAATTCCAATTTGAAAATCTATTTCCCAAAATAACTCACATTTGAAACTATTTTCCACCAGTTTTTGAAAATCGCTACAAGGTGTTGCGAGTTCAACACCGTTGAAACTCGCTACACCATGTAGCGAGTTTAACCGATATTACTTAAATATATTTAAGATCTGCCGATGCCACATTAGTGGTGATGTCACGGGTTTCATCTACTTCATTATCATCGGTAGAAGGACCGGTTACATTAAGAGATATTTCCATTATTTTTATTTTTCTTTTCCCTTCAACTGAACGACGATACAATGCTTCTTTCCACGGTTGCATTAAAATACAATTTGTTTGTTTGATTGGGTGGACTATTGATTATGATCATCGACCTTTTCTACTTTTCCTTCTTTACTCCTTTCATACAAATATAAAAATTATTAAATGTGAACATACAAAGATTTTAAAAAATAAATTTGTAAATTAGAAGTAAAATGTGGGATTTTTTTCTGATTTAATTCCATTTTAAAATTATAAATTCCAAAATAACTCACACCCAAATAGGTTGAGCAAGTTGATCGACCCAAATAGGTTGAGCAAGCCGACATGTCACACAATAGGTCATGCAATAGGTCACACAATAAGTTATAAAAAAGGTCACACAACAGGTCATCTTCTCTACCAATGACATCATCGGTCATACTTCTCTAGTAACCAATAGATCACACCCATCGGTTAAGCCGTGTCATAGTCATTACCGATACCCCTTAATTTACTCATATTTACCCTAAAATATTTCATATCTCTCCTCCCACTTAATCAATTATACATACATAATTATCTTAATCATTTGAAAGAAAAATATATTATGTATAAATCTAATAGTGACCTAAATAAAGAAATAAATAAATATTTTTTTATTTTAAATGATTGAAACTCTATATATGTAGAGATATTTAATTTCAAGTCTATATATGTATGTCACAATTTCAGGAAAACACCCTTTTATCAATGTAACAACCAAATAATTAATTTTGTAAACAAAAAAATAAATATCATTTCCCGATATTCGTCTTTATAAATACACAATTTTTTGAGACGGATAGAAAAATCGACAAATATATTAATACTTTATTTACTAAGCTTCAAAGATTTTTTTTTTAAAATTAAATAAATTGTTTGATGTATCAAACTAAAATAAACCCAATAACCATATTACCCATTCCAACTCATCATCCTATACCCCACCACTTTTATTTTATTTTATAATTAATAAATTATTATTATTATTATCATTATGATTATGATTTATAATTAAAAAAAAACTTCACACTTAATTAATTTTCATTAAAAAGATATTGAAAAATTAAAAATATAATTTCCAAAATAACAACCATTCCAAACTATTTCCCAAAATGTCCATTTTTTTCAAAACTCGCTAAACCATTTAGCGAGTTTGACCTTTATCCGTTCAAACTCGCCAAATGGAATGGCGAGTTCTATTTTTTTTTTCTTCAAATATTTCTTTTTTATTCCTACATTTTAAGGAAATGTCGTGTTAATAAAACTTGCCAAATCAATTGACGAGTTTAAGCGAGATTCAAACTCGCCAATTGATTTGGCGAGTTTAAGCGAGACAAATCCCCCTGATTACAGAAGAAAGAAAAAGAAAAAAACAAAGGAAGAAGAAAGGAAAAAGAAGAAGTGAGCAAATTTTGAATAACATTTTGTCAAATTTAAAATCCGTCATTCTTCAAAATTGATAAGTAAGTTTTCATTATCTTCCCCTTATTTTCATTTTTGAAGGTTAGAATGAGTTGTGATTATCAATTTAGGATTTAGGTTTGAGTTTGAATTTGGTTATTTTAGGTTTAATTTGAACGAATTTTGGGTGTTTTTTTCTAAAATTTTTCATTCATTTCATTGAATTAGTATTTATTTGAACAAATGTTAGGGTTTTGGTTGTATTTGATTTATTTGTGAGTATTTTCTAGAGTATGATTTATTTTTAATCAAAATTTGGGAATATTTTGCCTTGTTAGTATTTTTTAGAGTATTGATTTGTGAAAGTAATATTTGTGTTTGTGTTGATTTATGAACATAACACTTGTGAAAATAACACTTCCTATAGTATTTGATTTGTCAAAATAATACTTGTGTTTGTGCTGTTATAATTAACAGATGGATACTTTTGTTGATCCTGGGCTTTTGATCCTTCTGTGTTGACTTTACATCACTCCCACCGAGCTCGATATATTTGGGCAAATCATGACGTTTCGAGTTTATCATTTCGCCGTGGTGCGACCGTGCCAGATGTTATAACTCCCGTTATACAGGAGAGATTAGCAGTGGCTGGGTTTTTGGGAGTTCATTTGATCGGGAGGGTGCAGTATAACTGGGCTTAATTTGAGGCGTTGATTGAAAGATGGCGTCCGAAAATCCATACATTTCACCTCCCTATTGGTGAGATGACCATCACATTATAGGATATCTGGATGTTGTCCAGGTTGCCGATTGATGAGTTACCCGCTACCGATTCAGATTTTCCCGTGCTTCTAGATTGGCGGGTCTTATGAGCGGAGCTTCTAGGTGTTGTCCCACCTGATGTAGCGTTTGATGGTAGTAGTCTAAAGATTAACTGGCTGAAGACACATTTTTCTAAGTTTTGTAGCCTTCCCGCTGATTCCCCCTATACTTGGTTGATAAGTATACGCGTGCCCAGGGCTGTTACACGAAACGAGCCGGCTCGAGCTCGGCTCGGGCTCGGCTAGTAAAAAGCTCGAGTTCGAGTAGGCTCGAGGTAAACTCGAGCTCGAGCTCGAACCGATTTTCAAGCTCATTTTTTTTCTTCGAGCCGGCTCGTGTTCGACTCGTATGTTCGACGAGCTCTGCCCGAGATCGACTCGTTTGAGCTCGGCTCGTTAAGCTCGTTAAAAGCTCGAATGAATTTTAATACTTCGGGCTCGGCTCGAGATCGACTCGAACTCGGCTTGTTAAGCTCGAATGAATAATTACATTTGTAATAAATAAATATACATATAATACATGTATAATATATAATATAGGTATGTAAAAAATAATATAATTAATTTATATTTTCCTTACATTGTAAATAAAACATAATTAAAAATATTTGTATTTTCAAAATGTATTAAGCCATATCGATTATACAATAATTAAAATTAATATAAAATTTTTGTGCTTTCATAATGAAACCATATAGAGATTGTATATACAATAGACATTTTTAACAAAAAATAAAATTTAAATGCACATATATTTGCCTAATATAATAAACTTTTCATCTAAATAATAAACATACTTAATATATATCATTGTACTTATATTTAACTATTTAAATATAATAGAAAAAAGAGAGACGGACAATAGTATTTACTTTTTTACCTTTTTTATTTTTTTTGGATAAATAAAACTATTTGAGATGTTAGTTAGTAGTGAATTTTTTTACAAAAAGTTATATAAAAATGTTAAGAATTTTTAAAGAAATGAAAGTAAATATTAGAAAAAAGAGAGACATACAATATCATTTATGTTTATAATTTTTTTTTTGATAAATAAAACTATTTGAGATGTTAGTTAGTAGTGAAATTTTTTACAAAAAGTTATATAAAAAATTTAAGAATTTTTAAAGAAATGCAAGTATATAATAGAAAAAAGAGAGACAGACAATAGCATTTACTTTTTTAATTTTTTTTGGATAAATAAAACTGTTTGAGATGTTAATTAGTAGTGATTTTTTTTTACAAAAAGTTATATAAAAAAAGTTAAGAATTTTTAAAGAAATGAAAGTATATGAAAGTATATGAAAGAAGTTATGGTTTAGAATATAGGGTATGTGTTATGTTTTAGGGTATAAGTTAAGATTTAGGATATATGTATATGAGTTATGATGTAGAGTATATGGTATGTGTATATGATATGGAGTATATGATTTAGGGTATAAAGTATGAGTGTATGGTGTATAAGGTATATCGTATAGGATATGAGTTATGGTTTAGAGTATAGGGTATGAGCGTCTGGTGTATGGGTATATGATATATGTTTAAGGAATTGAGTAAATTAAAAATTCTTAACTTTTTTATGCGTGTGATATACTATTATTTTATATTTTAAATTATTATTATAAATTATTTCTACTAATTATTATAATATAGAAATGAGGGTTTAGGGGTAGAAATATGATTTAAGGAAAGATGAAAAATGTCAATTATTACTTATTATCAATAAATCATATTTTTAGGATTTGGGATATATGTATATGATTTAGGATTCAGGGTTTGGGGTATAAGTATATGAGATTTGGGATGTAGTAATAAGCATTATTAATATTTCTTTTAAAGATTAAATTATTATTATTGCTAATAAGTATTTTTTTATAATTTATTAATATCAATTATTACCTAGGTATATTAATATTTCTCAGAAGTTTAAATTATTAAATTATTATTATCAATAAATTATATTTTTAGGCATTATTGTTTTAGGATTTAGAACGGAATTCAAGGCTTAGGTATATTAATATTTCTTAGAAGTTTAATTTGTTTTGTTGTTTTAAGTATTTTTCTATATAATTATCATAATTTTTATTTATTATATATTATTCAATTATTATTTTTTAAAAGACAAATTATTATTATGATAAAATACTCCCTCCGTCCCATTAGTATTAGCACAAACACTGTTTGCGCGGGAATTAAGGAATATGATATTTTAATAAAATGTTGTGAGTGTAAAAGAATGAAATGGAGAGAATGATGGAGGGTGTAATAAATTATAATGGTGTTGTGAGTATTAAAATAATGTAGGAGAGAGAATGAGTGGGGTTGGGTGAATATTTTATTAATATAAAGTTTCCTTTTTGGGAGTGTGCGAATATTAGCGGGACGCCCAAAAAGGAAAGTGTGCTAATATTAGCGGGACGGAGGGAGTATTATTTTATTAGTAATAAAAGAGTATGCCCACTTGATTTTCTTAATTTTTGATTTGTCACCTTAAAGTGATACTTTATTTTTTTAATGACTATTAAAATCAAGGGTCATTTTGAAAAGTTAATTTTTAATCGAAAAAAATCATAAAACTTTTTTCTATTTATTTTCAAACCTTTTTGCAAAAATATGATGAATTACGAATTTTTGTTAAAAATATATATATTTAGTGACAAAGACCAAGCTTGAGCTCGAGCTCGAGCTCGGCTCGTTTAGGCTCGAGATCGATTACAACTCGAATTAGTGCTCGATAAAGCTCGTTTGATTTCAAATTTTTTCAAAAAATAAGTCCAAGCTCGAGCTCGACTCGTTAATACTCGAGTTCGAGCAGCTCGCGAAAAGCTCGCGAAAAGCTTGAAACTCGATTCGATCCGAGCTCGAACAGTCATACTGGGCTCGAGATCGAGCTCGAGAAAATCTCGAGCTCGATAACTTTTATACGAGCTCGAGCTCGAAACTTCAAAGCTCGGCTCGGCTCGACAGCCCTACGCGTGCCTATATTTTGATAGCCCTTGGGGCTAATGTGATGAAAGATCGTACTAACATCAAGGTGAAGCTGTTTTATCTCCCTTTACTTAGAGATATTAAGAGGATACACATGTACAGCTGGGGTAGTGTATGTTTAGCCTTTTTATATAGGGAACTTTGCTGTGCCACTCACCCCGAGACTAGTCAGTGTGGTGGATTTCTGAATATTCTGCAGGTATGCTATAACATTTTAATTAAACGTTATGATGTTGTTTCTTTTATTTCTTTTTTTCATTTGATATCATATGTTTTGATAGTATTTCATTTTTTTATACAACTTTGGGCATGGGATAGGTTGCTATGTACGCAACCTATTTCTCTTAGTCCAAATGAGGATCAAGGCAACCTTCACTTGGGGTGCATGTATAAATTTATTAACGACTTTTTCATCTGAAATGTTATTGTCACCAACTACCTATTGAAACTTTTGAATTATACTTCTCCATTTATTGAATTTCAGGTGGATTGGACGGTTATCTCTAAAGTATGTTACTGCAAACAACCTTCACAGCTATCGAGATCAGCTAGCGCAATTGACTGATGATCAGGTTGTGTGCAGGCCATATCTAGATTGACAGGCTTCAGCTTATTGCCGTCAGGGAGAGGCTGTTTGGAGGTCTAGAGTCCCTCTTATCTGTTTTGAGAAGGTAGAGTGGCACCACCCTGTGAATGTGTGCCCCAAATTTCGGTTGTATTTTGGAAATTCACGCGAGTTTGAAGACATCCGGTTTAATTTGAAAAACGGAGTCGCCACGCCATTTTGATTACCTCAAAACTTTGAAAAAAAGGTTTTATGGGTTCGGAGGTTAAGTTACCCCTTGGGAAGAACGGATCGTCGTTCACCCAAGGTGCCTTGCCGGAGCAAGTCTTCCAAGATCCCATTAATCGTGCTTGCTTGCGTGCTTTCTTGTGTGCATGTGTTTGAAAATAAAGGGGGGGAATGTCCCAAGTCGTCTTCCGGACGTACAAACCATTTATTGGTTGTCGCTCGAGATTTCTTGGATTTTTTTGTATTCGGGATTATGATCCCGTCCTCATCTTGGACTTGTGATCATTGCATTTTGTAACCTCGGGACTTTGCATGATCGAGAGAATGACTCTCTTTATAGTCAAAGATGAGGTTCTTTAGAAAAGGAGGGTGCTTAGCCCATCAATCCTACACTTTAAGACAGTCGAGCTCGTATAGATGCTTCATACTCATCTTAAGTGATAATCGGAGATATAGGGTTCAAGGTTGTCCCTTTCTAAAGATATTATGAAACCTTTATGGAAGGAACGATGTAAAGATAGGATCTTTTACACCGGTCCGTTCCAAGGTTGCTAATGGGGACATGGGAGAATGCATGTAAAAATGACATTTTTAGTGAAAAGATGACATTTTTGGGTTGCAAAGGATGCATTTGATTTAAAGAAATGATCTTTATTTGCAAAGGATGCATAAAGACATGATTTTTATGCAAAGGATGCATTTTTATGAAGAAATTGGGATTTAAACATGCAAAGGATGCATGAAGATTGTATTTTGAAAAGCATAGGATGCTAATTTAGGATAAAGATATGATCTTTAATGTAAAGGATGCTTGAAAAAGAATTTCATATGCAAAGGATGCATTTTTATCATAAAGATTGGATTTTTATATGCAAAGGATGCATGAAGACATGATTTTTATGTAAAAATAGGATTTTTAGGTGCAAAGGATGCACCTTTGATTCAAAAGATTACATCTTTAATGGCAAAGGATGCCTAATGCATGCAAAGGGGGAAAGGGGGTATAAAGATATGATCTTTAATCTACCAAGTCCCAAACAAGATAATAGCAATTATATGAAATGCAATAAGCAATTAGAATCACATAAAGAAATTAGGATGCAAGTTTAGGGCGTGAGAGGTTACCAATGGCTTCCTCTTCTTCTTTGGATGGAGCTAGGTGGAAAGGTTGATCTTGGGATCTTCAAGGAGGAGGGAGGTGGCTTCTAGGCCTTCTTCTTCACCTTCTTGGACTTCCAGCAGCTCTTGGGAGTGTCTTCTTTGTATTATGTGTGATTGATGGTATTGTTGTTGTTATTAAAATGGGTAGAGGAGGGCTCTATTTATAGGCAGTCTGGATAAGGCCAATGAAGCCGTGCGGCCAGAGACCTTGGGCTAATGCAGCTGTGCGGCATTATCCCTTGTGACTCAGCATTTCTAGAAACATGCAAGGTGGAAAATTCTAGAACTTTCCTCCCAATTAAGAAAAACGTGTTTCTTAATGGATAAGCCTCCCTTTCAGCCCTTAATTAATTTGGAACAGTTCCGGAATATTTCCGGAACACTAGGAAGGTCCGGGGAATTACCGGAAAACTTACCGAAATTGCCGGGAAATTTAACCGGAAGGCATGAGCCAGATTTGGGTACTTACAGAAGTCCCTCGGCAACGTCACTTGCAAGGCGAGTGGGGTTGTCGATAGAAAAGGATCCGATCTGGCGAATTCCGAGACGGATTGAGAGACCGAGGTGGTCGAGTGGCTGAACCTCTGGAAGGCTACCTACGTATCCCGAGTGGGAATCAAGCCAGGCCGTAGTTCGGAATAGATCCGCTGAGGAATGGAGAAGAGAAACTGGTCTCTTGCTGGGGAAGTAGAAGAGAAAATGACCTAAGAGGTCAAGCAATTGATCCTACTGGGGATATGCTAGAAGTGACCAATGTGGTTAGATATCTAGACCTCTATGAGGGGTTACTTCATCACTGATGAGTGACGAAGGAACAGGGTGACCAAAGTGGTCGGATGGCTGGACCTTTTATGAAAGGCTACCTACGTATCCCGGAGGAATCAAACCTTGATCGTAGTTCAAGCTTTTACTGAGTCGAAATGTTATTCTTTCATCTTGGAACAATGGAGATCGAAAGAGAGAGCGAAATGTTATTCCTTCATCTTGGAATAACTGAGATCGCGAGAGAGGTCGAAATGTTATTCCTTCATCTTGGAATAACGGAGATCGAAAGAGAGAGCGAAATGTTATTCCTTCATCTTGGAATAACTGAGATCGCGAGAGAGGTCGAAATGTTATTCCTTCACCCTGGAATAACGGAGATCGAAATAGAGCGAAATGTTATTCCTTCATCTTGGAATAACTGAGATTGCGATAGAGGTCGAAATGTTATTCCTTCATCTTGGAATAACGGAGATCGAAATAGAGCGAAATGTTATTCCTTCACCTTGGAATAACGGAGATCGAAATAGAGCGAAATGTTATTCCTTCATCTTGGAATAACTGAGATCGCGAGAAAGGTCGAAATGTCATTCCTTCACCTTGGAATAACGGAGATCAAAATAGAGCGAAATGTTATTCCTTCATCTTGGAATAACTGAGATCGCGAGAAAGGTCGAAATGTTATTCCTTCACCTTGGAATAACGGAGATCGAAATAGAGCGAAATGTTATTCCTTCATCTTGGAATAACTGAGATCGCGAGAGAGGTCGAAATGTTATTCCTTCATCTTGGAACAACGGAGATCGAAATAGAGCGAAATGTTATTCCTTCATCTTGGAATAACTGAGATCGCGAAAAAGGATGGATTTTGTAAAGAAGTAGGAAGGACTCGATAATTTTTTTGTAAAGAAAGTGGGACGTACCCGATAATTTTTTGTAAAAAAAGTGGGACGTACCCATAATTTTTTGTAAAGAAAGTGGGACGTACCCGATAATTTTTTGTAAAGAAAGTGGGACGTACCCGATAATTTTTTTGTAGAGAAAGTGGGACGTACCCATAATTTTTGTAAAGAAAGTGGGACGTACCCGATAATTTTTTGTAAAGAAAGTGGGACGTACCCGATAATTTTTTTGTAAAGAAAGTGGGACGTACCCGATAATTTTTTGTAGAGAAAGTGGGACGTACCCATAATTTTTGTAAAGAAAGTGGGACGTACCCGATAATTTTTTGTAAAGAAAGTGGGACGTACCCGATAATTTTTTTGTAAAGAAAGTGGGACGTACCCGATAATTTTTTGTAAAGAAAGTGGGACGTACCCGATAATTTTTTGTATAGAAACGGGACGTACCCGATGATTTAATTATTTGAAAGTAGAATTGAAAATGCCAAGGACAAATAAAATGAGCCACAGGGGTAAATTTGTAATATAGGCCACGGGGGCACTAGAAGGAAAATTTGGTTGATTTAAGAAATATAATTGAAAATGTCAGGGGCACAAAGGGTAAAACAGGTATATGGGGGACAAAATTGTAAAATTGAGCCTACAGGGGCAAAAATTGTAAAACCCAGCCACATGGGCTAAGTATGTCGCACGACTTTGTATGCCAAGTGGCTAGGTTTGTCGCGTGACAAAGGTAGCCTGAACTGTACTTTACAGAACCTTTGAAATTGGACTGGAATTGCCGACACGGGTTGGAATTGGGTGACCAAAGAGGTCACAAACCTGATCCCTTCGGGGCAATGGCAAAGAGATATTGGTCCCTTACTATAAGGATGGAAACGGGGTGACCTAGGAGGTCAAACAGCCGATCCTACTATGAATGTGCCAAATAAAAAAAAGGGGGTGTGACCAATGTGGTCATAAAATTGGACTTTTATGAAAAGCTTACGCACCATTGAGGAATGAGAAAAGAAAAAGGTGACCAATGTGGTCGGATGGCTGGACCTTTATGAAAGGCTACCTACGTATCCCGGAGGAATCAAGCCTTGATCGTAGTTCAAACATCACTAGATAGTTAGGAACGATGTCTAGGATCCTTGAGATTTTGACAATTAATGGAGGTTGTCACATGAGGAAGCTAAAGCTTACGTCACTATCGAGTAGATAGAGGCAGCTATAGCTGAAAAACATGAGCATACTTCTCAATCTGTGATAGAGGTAGCTAAAGTTAGATTTTTGACAATTAGGAAACTGTCGCCTGGCGTTTATGACGGAAGTAACGGAGGCGCTTTTGGGAGAAAAATGTTATTATTAGCAATTGGCACGTTACTTGAGCCTAGGGGTGATTTTTTTCTTGGAAACATGGTAGGTACTGGGTCTGGATGTACATATGGAATGTGTTTGGAGATTGTTTAAGACGGGTTTCAAGCAAGTGGGGTCGTATCCCTTGGGTGCAGACTGAACTGTTGTTGTTGCTGAGATGTTGTCAACGTGGACTAGAATTCCTTCTTGGGCTGAGACTGGGTTTAAACCTCGGGTCTTGATTAAGGTCCTTTTCTCAGACTCTGGCGCTTGAAGCTGATGCTGACAGGCTTTTATAACCAAAGACTTAAAGCAAAGGTCAAAGTGACCAAACCTCTTCTCTGAGGGTGGATGCAACTTATCGAAGTCCCGGTCTAAGGAAAAACTTTCTGCAAAGCCCCATGTCTTATTAAAGCAAGGAAAGATCCTTTCATTGGCACAGCCCCGATTGCAAAGTCCCGGTTGGACGAATTGAGTAGGCGAAGTCTTGGGTTTCGAAGAAGTAACTTAGTGAAGCCCCAGTCTGATGACCTAGCAAAAATCCCAATATGATTGGTACTGCGGAAGTCATCCTGAGGTTGATTTGAACAAAACTGAATCCATCTAGGGACCTAGTGAAGAACCCGATGCGAACCCCAAAAATGACTAAAGAAGCCCCAGTTTAAAGGAATGCTTGGACAAAGTCCCAACCTTGAAGAGTTTCGAAGCAGCCCTAATGCGAATTGTAGCAGAAAATGGAAAACCTATCCTTTTTTTTTAGTCAATCAGTCAACCTTAAGAAGATGTAAAAGAAAAGATTTTAGAAACTTATACATGTAGGGGCATATTTTTTGAAAGGTGGGAATGGATCCCGATTTTGTGTTATTTTGATGGCCTTATTCGACGTAGGCACAAAAACTCGCTTTGGGTTTGACTCTTTTGAGAGAGTATAAGCGTAGAAGGGTTTGTAAAAGTGTATGGAAGCCCCTGCTGACAGAAAATCAGTGTTTAGCACTATTTTTCCTAAGATGTAGAAAGAGAAGACTTGTCAAGACATCTGAAAACTTGTTTTATTTACAATGATCACAAAATTGCTTAAAACCCTTTATTAATGTTCGGGTTATTCAACCACTAATCTCGATATGAAAAAAAAACATTCTTATTAATCATGAGGAGAAAGTCAACCAATGTCGCGGATCAAGGTTGACTGGTGTGAAAGGAAGGTTTGTGTATATTGATGAGACCGGGTTTTCTGGGATCTGAAGGTGTCTATGAGACCAGATTTTCTGAGGTTTGAATGTGTCTATGGGAGAGGTCATTGATGAGACCGAATTCTCTGGGATATGCTTATGACCGGACCATTGCTGGTTGCCTACGTTCCCCTCGTTGTGAGGAGCTCAGGTCACCGTAGTTCGGCCTTGGCCGGATTGCTTTGGGAAAATGGGATTTGTGGTTCCTTTAGTGAAAAGGTTTGGATGAGAAGACTGGATGATGCGGCGTGGGCCTTGGGATGATTCCTTGACCAAGTCATTCTTGAACGACTGCTTCCGATTTCGTTGGGGGAGAAAGGATTTGCACGTGCCTACAGGCTTATGAAATGCTTCTGGCTTTGCTTCGACCGCCCCATTGTTATCGACAACTTTCATTCTCAGAGCTTTGATCTTGTCTGTCCGTCAAGCTTTTGATTGGCGGTGCTGGGTCCTTGGCCTCATTTTTTTTTTCCTTTTTTTTTTCCTTTTTTTTTATGTGCAACCCTGTTTTTTGCCTAGACCGCCCTTTTTTGGGATTTTCAGCCTAGCTGGGCATTACTCTTTTAGCACTAAGATTTTTTTCCTTTTTTTTTTCTTTTATATGTGCAACCCTGTTTTTTGCCTAGACTGCCCTTTTCTGGGATTTTCAGCCTAGCTGGGCATTACTCTTTTAGCACTAAGATTTTTTTCTTCTTTTTTTTTTATTTTCTGAAGCACCTGAGGGCCAAGGCGAGCCCCTGCTTGAACTTTCTTGATACCCTTGAGGTCTAAGCCAAGCTCCTAGGTTGTTGTCGACATGGGGTCAATCTTTTGAAGCTGAGTGACCTCTTGTTGTCCCTTGATGTTGCCGCCGTCGTTGACTTGGTCAAGATGAAGGTGAGGACATGGTTTGGGAAGCGTATAGCTTGATGAAGGCTTTTATGAGGTAAGGAAAGTGTATGGCTTGATGGAGGCCTTTTGTGAGGTAAGGAAAGTGTATGGGGAAGGCATTAGTTGACTTTCTCACACCGATTAATCAGAGCGTTAATTATTTCGAGAGATTATTTGTTGAGCAATGCAAGTGATCATATAAAATAAAACCATTTCATTAAATGTAATGTAGGTGTGCAAATAATGTCTTAAGTCTAGTAAGAAAAGAAGAAGACTCTTTTATAGAAAATTAAAGATTAATTACAATGTCCGTGGAGGACTTTTGATTGAAAGAGAAAAGTACTAGAACCTACGAAGGTTGACTGAGAGACTATATATATATATTTTTTTTAATCTTACTTAAGGATAAGTAAACCCTAGTTTAGCTACTCTTCGCTGGTTGGACTGCCAGGGAGCTTGAGCTTTCCTTCGTAGATCAGCCATTGAATTTCTTTCTTCAGATCCAAACACTTGTCTGTCACGTGACCATAATGCTTGTGGTACTCACAGAACTTGGTTCTGTCAACTCTTCCTGGGTTTCTTGGCTTATAATTCTCGAGAGGTGTGAGAAGGCCTCGTTTCACCAAATCGCCAAAAATTTTGCTCATGGGCATCCCAAAATCATGCTGACGTTTCTGACCTTGCACCCCCTGAATTGACCTCTTACCATAACTTTCTGTTTTTGGCCCACGGAGGTTCTCGAGCTTCCCATCTTCTATCAACTTCTGGATCTCATGCCTCAAATAGCTGCAATCATCAGTGTCGTGCCCGGGGTATTGATGGAAAAGACAATGCTTAGACTCATCCAACTGAACGTTGGGGTTCTTGGGCTTCCAATTCTCCAGTGGCTTTATCAGCTTTTCTTTCATCAGCTCTTCCAGCATCTTGCTTAAAGGCATCTCCATGTTGTCATAATGAAGGGAGCGGAGTTTTCGGGAGACATTGTTGTTCTCAAGACTCGGATTTCCATTGTCCAACTGGTTCCATTGTTGGATTTGGCTGAAGGAGGCTACAACACTCTTTCCTTTGTGAGGAACTGGTGCTGATATGTGTACGGTTGCCGTTTGGTGCTGGTGGCATTGGGTTATGCTTGGTGGAGTCATTTCCTTGCCTGGTTCGACGTCTTGGGTCAAGGGAGTATTGATACTCATCATGAGGTCAAACTTCTCTTGCATTTGTTTCACTTGTTCCATTAATATTGCCACATGGGGGTCAACGGGGACTCTCGAGTTACTGGAAATCACAATCGGACTTGTATCGGCAGAGGGAACCATAGTAGCAGACTGGTGAAACTGACGGCTGAATTCATTAAGTCCGGTAGGTGACAGCTGAAAACTTGAATCATCCTTTGGCAACTCATGATTGCATTCAGGTGGGTATAGGGGCTTCAGAACATAGCCACATAACTCAAACTGATTATGTGAAGCCGGGAATATAGACTCGGTAGGTATTGGCCGAAACCTGGGAACAAAGTGAAGCCCAATCCGCTTACGAGGAGCCGAGGGCGATGGAGCCACGATGAGTGGGATATTGGAAAGGACTCGAGGAGGAGTGGTCCTTGGCAAGGGATCGCACGTGGATGGGGAAGGTATTGGCTGTAGGATGGAAGGTCTTGGTTATAGGATGAAGGGACTGAAATCACTGTTTCTGAAGTCTCATCTTCGACTACCACCAGGGAACCGTTCGACTCAACTGTTACTTGAACTCCATGACGACGAAGTGCGTCGATAAGCATGGCTTGCTGCTCCTCATGAACCTTATGGGCATTTTCCAAAGCCAGGACTAACTCTTCCTTCCTAACCATCTGATTTCCTGCACCCTCACCGTTTTACATCCAAATCGCCATTCGACTCTTTTGACGATCGCCTAAGGTTTACGACCGAAAAGCCTCTGACCCGGTATTCTCGCACACTTCTTTCTCGCTGCGGGAAAGGGACAAGCAAGGTTTAGACTCGGGGATAAGGTAAGGTTTAGACTTGAAGGTAGGTAAGATTTAGACTCGGAGGTAAGTGTTTAGGCTAAAGGCTCAAGTAACATGCACTTATCGCTTAAGTTTTACTCAAAACACATTTTCTCCTAATCCTAGTTGATCGGAAAAGATGAGACCTTGAAAGGTCAAGATTGAAAATTGGGGATTGGACCGAGGAGGTCTCGACTAGGGATTTGACCGCGAAAGTTCGAGATGGGAAGATAGGAGATCGGACCGAGGAGGTCTCGATTAGGAATCTGATCATGAAAGGTCAAGATGGAAAAATCGGAGATCAGACCGAGGAGGTCTCGATTAGGGGTTTGACCATGAAAGGTCGAGATGAAAAATCGGAAATCGGACCGAGGAGGTCTCGATTAGGGGTTTGACCATGAAAGGTCGAGATGGAAAATCGGAAATCGGACCGAGGAGGTCTCGATTAGGGATATCAGAGGTAGGACCATGCAATTATGATTACATTAATTGTTCAGGTTTACTTAAAATCATGTCTTTTATTAATTTCTATTTGGTTGGAAAAGGGAGTTTGCCCTTCTTTTTCGCAACTACTCTAGATCCTGGATCAGTGGGTTCCGTCACTACGTCTATAAGCCCCTCGTATTCCACCTGTATTTCGACCTCCCAGGGTGGGCGGCCCGGGCGAGGGTCCTATAGGGCACGCGGATCCCACCGACCGAGAGTAAAGAACGCTCCTAACGGGTCTAGCGGGTCATAGGACCTTTTAACGCACGAGCGATGCGGATTATAGTCAAGGCAATACCGGGAAAGTCTCGTCTTTCTGCCTTAACGAAATTTTTGGCAGAGTTTCGCTTGAGCGAATGACGTTTTGACTTTCGGTAATGTCCGAGAAGATAATAGGCATGGGTCGGGCGGCAAAAGCCGGATGACACAGTGTCACATTGAACTTCGTTGCATACGCCGGGCGTGAGTCAGAATCGAAGTCAATGCCGGGTCAAGATCTTGCCAATTTTTCTTTGTCGAAATTTTGGCAGAGCTTCGCTTGAGCGAAAGATCTTTTGATTTGTTGGCAAAGACTCGGTCTTGACTCTTACGCATTCCGTGCGGGTCAAGGTCAAAGTCAATGTCGGAGTCAAGATCCTACCAGTTTTTCCTTGTTGGAATTTTGGCAGAGTTCTGCTTGAGCGAAAATCTTGGCTTCCGTTATGAACTAAGGCTTGACCTTTATGAGGGTATGCAACTGGGCTATATGACACGGACTAGACCAAAAACCAACCAAAAGTCACGGTTTTTTGAAACGTGTGACACGGACTGTGCATTGGTCGACACTGGCTGCCATGGGGAGGTTGGAATGATTCCGTGCGTGCCCGGGAGCATCGTAAGGCTGTCCGTGACTGCAGCTAGAACCACTCCGGGTTTGAAGGACGTGCGTGCAAAGTGTACAGGATATATCAGGTGCGCGTAGTGTGCGGTCTCCTAAAAATGTTCCTTTTTGAGTTAAAAAAGAGATTTTCATGAAATGTGTTTTAAAGGAATGATTTTCGGGACGGGGAAAATGCAACACGTAAGCACGTAAATTTTACAGGAGCCCAGTCAATCATGGAGTGAGTAGCCCCAAGTTTGCTAGGACTGCCAGATTAACCATGATTTTTCCTGGTGGAATTGCCACTGAGGTCGCCCGGTCAGAATCCAAGGAGGATTGAGCCGTACGACTGCATGGATCAATTTTCCAAGTTCCACTCCTTTGCTATTTTTTTTTGGGTTGTTTCCCGTTCAAAGTATGCACAGATTCCAAGATGCAAATGATGCAATGCAAGGTAAAGAAAGAAAGCAAGATTAATGAAATCGGCAACGGGAGTCTAACCCACTCAAAGGGAAAAGCTTTCTTTTATTTTTTAAAATTTTT
Source organism: Adenophora triphylla var. japonica (assembly GCA_022495995.1). Taxonomy (NCBI): domain Eukaryota; kingdom Viridiplantae; phylum Streptophyta; class Magnoliopsida; order Asterales; family Campanulaceae; genus Adenophora; species Adenophora triphylla. Next base: position 220,688 of record JAFEMH010000576.1, on the reverse strand, counting down.
TTTTTTTCGAAAAGGGATACTGGTACGTGGGATTGTTAAATCACCGGTTATCCCAACTCCCACATCAGGGAGTGTACAGGAAGGTTAAGTGGTTTCCACCTATATACCGAGTATCGATTTTTTTTGTTTTGAAAATAAAGTTTTTCTCCTTTGGGCATTCCCCAGCGGAGTCGCCAAACTGTGAATGTGTGCCCCAAATTTCGGTTGTATTTTGGAAATTCACGCGAGTTTGAAGACATTCGGTTTAATTTGAAAAACGGAGTCGCCACGCCATTTTGATTACCTCAAAACTTTGAAAAAAAGGTTTTATGGGTTCGGAGGTTAAGTTACCCCTTGGGAAGAACGGATCGTCGTTCACCCAAGGTGCCTTGCCGGAGCAAGTCTCCCAAGATCCCATTAATCGTGCTTGCTTGCGTGCTTTCTTGTGTGCATGTGTTTGAAAATAAAGGGGGGGAATGTCCCAAGTCGTCTTCCGGACGTACAAACCATTTATTGGTTGTCGCTCGGGATTTCTTGGATTTTTTTGTATTCGGGATTATGATCCCGTCCTCATCTTGGACTTGTGATCATTGCATTTTGTAACCTCGGGACTTTGCATGATCGAGAGAATGACTCTCTTTATAGTCAAAGATGAGGTTCTTTAGAAAAGGAGGGTCCTTAGCCCATCAATCCTACACTTTAAGACGGCCGAGCTCGTATAGATGCTTCATACTCATCTTAAGTGATAATCGGAGATATAGGGTTCAAGGTTGTCCCTTTCTAAAGATATTATGAAACCTTTATGGAAGGAACGATGTAAAGATAGGATCTTTTACACCGGTCCGTTCCAAGGTTGCTAATGGGGAGATGGGGAATGCATGTAAAAATGACATTTTTAGTGAAAAGATGACATTTTTGGGTTGCAAAGGATGCATTTGATTTAAAGAAATGATCTTTATTTGCAAAGGATGCATAAAGACATGATTTTTATGCAAATGATGCATTTTTATGAAGAAATTGAGATTTAAATATGCAAAGGATGCATGAAGATTGTATTTTGAAAAGCATAGGATGCTAATTTAGGATAAAGATATGATCTTTAATGCAAAGGATGCTTGAAAAAGAATTTCATATGCAAAGGATGCATTTTTATCATAAAGATTGGATTTTTATATGCAAAGAATGCATGAAGACATGATTTTTATGTAAAAATAGGATTTTTAGGTGCAAAGGATGCACCTTTGATTCAAAAGATTACATCTTTAATGGCAAAGGATGCCTAATGCATGCAAAGGGGGAAAGGGGGTATAAAGATATGATCTTTAATCTACCAAGTCCCAAACAAGATAATAGCAATTATATGAAATGCAATGAGCAATTAGAATCACATAAAGCAATTAGGATGCAAGTTTAGGGCGTGAGAGGTTACCAATGGCTTCCTCTTCTTCTTTGGATGGAGCTAGGTGGAAAGGTTGATCTTGGGATCTTCAAGGAGGAGGGAGGTGGCTTCTTGGCCTTCTTCTTCACCTTCTTGGACTTCCAGCAGCTCTTGGGAGTGTCTTCTTCGTATTATGTGTGATTGATGGTATTGTTGTTGTTGTTAAAATGGGTAGAGGAGGGCTCTATTTATAGGCAGTCTGGATAAGGCCAATGAAGCCGTGCGGCCAGAGACCTTGGGCTAATGCAGCCGTGCGGCATTATCCCTTGTGACTCAGCATTTCTAGAAACATGCAAGGTGGCAAATTCTAGAACTTTCCTCCCAATTAAGAAAAACGTGTTTCTTAATGGATAAGCCTCCCTTTCAGCCCTTAATTAATTTGGAACAGTTCCGGAATATTTCCGGAACACTAGGAAGGTCCGGGGAATTATCGAAAAATTTACCGAAATTGTCGGGAAATTTAATCGGAAGGCATGAGCCAGATTTGGGTACTTACACACCCTTATCGTGTGTTGAGGCAGTTTGGCATGCTGCAGGAGATCCCACAACCGTGTGACACATGGGAGGAGTTGCACAAGGTTGACCGCCACGGGAACAACCATGTCCTTTGGAGTTCCCAACATCAGCGATATATAGCAATTTGGGAACAACGGCATGATAGAGTGGTATACAAGCAGATGGGGGTTGAGGTCATTCATTATAATCACCTTACTTTTTTACCTTCGAATTATTTAATTATGTCGCATTCTCATAATTTATGCTATAAAAACAGGTATAAAACTTACAACGTGTTCATGTGACCAACGAAGCTGGCATTACTAGGGATGAGGAGCAACAAAGTCCGCCGTGTCCGTCCCGATTTGAGGTGCGGAGGATTGTCAGACATACTCTTACTCAATAGGAAGTATACTGTCTTGGGCGTCAACACCCATGGCAATCAGTATTACCCCTTTATACTCCCTCCGTCCCATTAATAACTTCACCTTTTGCCATTTTGAGTGTCCCATTTAAAGCTTCATCTTTCCTTTTTTTGGCAAAGAATCTTTACTATTTCCTCCACTCATTCTCTCTCCTATTTCACTATTACACTCACAACATTTTTCAAATTTACTATTTCCTCCACTCATTCTCTCTCCTATTTTACTATTACACTCACAACATTTTCTTCACCCTTAATTTGCGTGCCGAGACCAAAATGTTGAACTAAATATTGGGACGGAGGGAGTATATAACATGAAGGAATGTTCCATCAATAGAAATGACAGGCCGAACACCCGTTGAAACTTCAATGAAAGGCCCAAATGCCCAGAACACCCGTTGAAACTTCTGTAATTCACCAACATGAGGAGGATGATAAGTATACTCAACAACTGTTCTGGGGTTGTATTTTTGGATGGCTGCTAGGATGCGGGGTAACCTTATATAAAATTCCTCCCAATCTCCAAAAATCTCTGTAATGCCCTTCTACTTTCCACACCATGCCTTTTTATCCATAATTTCATTGCCAAATATTCCACTAATGTGTGCAATAATAACTCCAACCTTGACATCTGAATCGGCCTTAATAAGACTAACCACTTGCCAACCAATAAACTTCGCATATAGGGTTGGGTGATCTTGGCTTTCTCCAGAAAATAAGCAACAATGAGAACTATTGTACTTGATCACTTCTCAATAACCATGTTTTTCCCTACTCACGCGAACATAAAATTGCATGTATACTGTTTGAGTAGACATACTATTGCCCAGGAATGAGGTGTGCTCTTTCTTACCCTGAACCTATGATTAGTTCTAATATGGTACCTTTTTATGTCAAATTGAGCCTCGTTATTGTTAGAAAAACGTATCCCTTTAGCAATTTCGTCTTTCTCTGGATCCCAAACCGGAAAAATGAGTTGATTATGAGAATCAATCAACCCCTCTTCTTGTCGAGCAATATCACCAATATCACTGTAAAAAGGGTAATCTGCTCTCTCATACCTCCGATTTTCTGGTGCTTCATAATGAAACAAATGTGTTTCCAACTCATCATCAATCGGGCCATCATCACCATCGCCCAAATCTATATCAGAATCACTACTACGTTCTTCATATCCATCATCAACATCATCTAGTAATGCATCTACATCCATCTCTTCTTTTTCTTCATAATCTTCATAATCTTTCGAATTCTCATCATTAACAGGATCATTTTGGCATGTCATAATTTGGCGTTTGGATTGATACAAGTATTTATGTACTTGGACCAACCATTGCATCACTGTAGCAACTTGGTGAATTCCCATAAAAGTTCTCCGTATTACGTGTTTCAAACTGTTCATAATGTCGATTTTCAATCAATTTGATGACCACATACAACTGCAAATTACTCAGCCCACCATATTTAGCAGAAACATCGAACATTATATCCATACCCGCATCATTTTCAATACAAAAATGAAAGTAAACACCAATACCGCTATCAAATAAATGGGGATACCTAAAAATTATTTCCAACTCATATAAACTCCGATTCACATGCATCTTTTTATATAATTTATAAAACAATTGATTGTATCTCCATCTACAATGAGCCCTAATCGCATATTTCGGCCCTTTTTGGAAATGAGGACCATCAAATGGACATTTATCATCACCTCTCCAATAGCACATGAAAATGAGTGAATCTCCGTTCATTTTTAACTCTACATTACAAAATCAAAGTGTTAAAACATTAAAAAATCTAATTTTAACATTCATATATATATATTACTAACTGTATATATAAACACAAGTATATAGAATTATTAATATGTTGACTATTTACCTTAATTTGTACTCTTTACTAATTATGAAGTTAAAAAATGTAAAAATTGAATATTTTTCAAACCACTGTTCTTCTCATTTTCTCTCTATTTTCAGCGATGGGTTCATGGACTGAAAGAATGTACTCAACCTTATCTCAAAACTCGCTTAAACTCGCCATATCAATTGGCGAGTTTGAATCTCGCTTAAACTCACTAAATTAATTGGCGAGTTTCATTACCACTTCATTTTATTAAAATACATGAATAAAAAAGAAAAATTTGAAAAAAAAAAAGAATTCGCTATTTCATTTGGCGAGCTTGAACGGATAAAGGTTAAATTCGCTAAATTCGGTAAATTGTTTAGCGAGTTTTGAAAAAATGGACATTTTGAGAAATAGTTTGAAAGGGTTGTTATTTTGAAAATTATATTTTTAAAAAGGAATATTTTGAGAAAAAAATCGTAGGTAGGTAGGTGCATGTTTAATGTTATTTTTGTCATAAATTGTGTGTTTTTTGTGTCATAATCTTTGAAGGTTTGTTTAACAAAAACATGTTTTCATTGGAAAAGATTCCATAATCTTGTTTATGATAGGTTTGATTTGGAGCCACATTCATGTTCTAGTTAATAGGAGTTAGCTGACCAATTTTAGGTTTGAGATTTAGTCTATTTAGTTTCTTTTAGCTACAAAAAAACACAAAATCTAGGGAGAAACGCGTTTCTCCATAAGTTATGGAGAAACGGGTCCCGACATGTCGCGCGACAATGAGCTAGATAGCCAGAAACCTATGAAAGTGATATCCAGAAACCTTCAAATGAATATCCAGAAACCTTCAAAATGTTTCTGGATATACATTTGAAGGTTTACAGATATCCGAAACTTTCAATAGCAATTTACGGATATGCCCTAACACATTTACGGATATGCACCTAACAGTTTTACGGATATGCACCTAACTTGATTCTTTGGATATACATTTCACATCCTTGGCTATCAAATACAAAGCTTACGGATATCAACCGCAAAGCTTCGGCTATCAAATCTGAAAGCTCACGGATATCCGAAGCTTTTGGTCTTGGCCTTGGGTTTTTTTTTTACGGATATACATTTCACATCCTTCGGCTATCAAATACAAAGCTTACGGATATCAACGCAAAGCACGGCTATCAAATGCAAAGCTTACGGATATCCAGAAGCTTTTGGTCTTGGCCTTGGGTTTTTTTTTTTCTGGTTATCAAATGTAAAGCTTCTGGCTATGAAAAACACGTTTCTCCATAGTTATGGAGAAACGCGTTTCTCAGCAGACGCACTCACAAAAAAAAATCACAAAATCTGGGGAGAAACGCGTTTCTCCGTCGCGTATGGAGAAACGGGGCTTAGTTTATCGCGCGACATACTTAGCCACAACAACTGGATATCCTTTCCAAAGCTTCTGGATATCCAGAAGCTTGAATATGGATATTCAGAAGCTTTGGAAAGGATATCCAGAAACCAAATTTTTTTTTCTGGATATCCTTTTCAAAGCTTCTGGATATCCATATTCAAGCTTCTAGATATCCAGAAGCTTTGGAAAGGATATCCAGAAAAAATATTTGGTTTCTGGATATCCTTTCCAAAGCTTCTGGATATCCATATTCAAGCTTCTGGATATCCAGAAGCTTTGAAAAGGATATCCAGAAACTGACTAAGTATGTCGCGCGACAAACATAGCCCCGTTTCTCCACACGCCACGGAGAAACGCGTTTCTCAGCAGACCGACTCAAAAAATATACTCCCTCCCTAAATTAATGTCCGAATTCAATTTTCTTTTTCATCCTAAATAAATGCCTTCTTTGCAAAATTCTTTATCCCTAAAATGCTTTTTTTTTTAATCAAATAAATTTGGCTAATATAAAAAGTAGATAACAAGAAAACGTATACATATTTGACATTAAATATATAAAAAGCACAAAATGTCTCTTTAAATGAATTTTGAACATTTATTAGAAATGAAGTACTTTTTACTTTTTTTTTTTTTTCATCTTATCGTATTTTTTTTTTTTACCTTGTTTGTGTTCATTTTGGGTTCAATAAGAAAGGCCGTGTGGCACACAATTGATTTTGAAGAGTGAAACTGTAATTTGACCAATAATTCTTTATAACATGACAATCGTATATCATACAATGGAAAAATGACAGAAAATTTTATGCAACATTTTAAATGCTTGCAATACAGAGTTGTATGTTTTTTTGTAGAGATCAGCGTCTTGAAGCTAACGTAAAATCCGCTCAAGGACTCCATAGATAAACAAACTAACTTAACATGTGGAGTAGTTACTACTTTGTTGTTGACGTTTGACTTAATCTACTCTCACATATACTCCCTCCGATCCATTAATAACTTCACCTTTTATCATTTTGGATGTCCCATTTAAAGCTTCACATTTTTTTTTTTGGCAAAGAATTTTTACTATTTTCTCCACACATTCTCTCTCCTATTTCACTATTACACTCACAACATTTTTCAAATTTACTATTTTCTCCACCCATTCTCTCTCCTATTTTACTATTACACTCACAACATTTTTTCCATCCTTAATTTGCGTGCCGAAACCAAAATGGTGAACTAAATAATGGGACGGAGGGAGTATATATATAAATTAGAATAAGTTCGTGTTCGAGGACACATTTTTTTTTTTAATTAAGCCCGTGTCCGAGGACACGTTTTTTTTTTTTAATTTAATTTTTTTTAAGGACAAAATAAAAAAGGAACAAAATAGTGAGGGCAAAATAGAAAATTTGACAAATGAAACTGTTCATTCAATTGCCATTTATACTATAGATTCAATCAAATTGATAAAAAATAAATTTTAGTGTTTATCCACTGCTCCAAAAGTTTAAGTTTTTAGTCCTAGAGTTGACTATTTAAATACTACTCCCTTTGTCCCGGTTCAAATGTCCCAACTTTCTTTTTGGGTATCTCATTTAAAATGTCTCAACTCAAAAAAGAAAATTTTTTTATTACTTTTTTATTTGTGAGATCCACTTGTTATACTCACAATAAATATCCACTAACTATTCCCTACCCCACTTTCTCTTTCCTACATCACTTTCATACTCACCACATTTATTTCGCTATACACTTTTTACATTATACTCCCTCCGTCCCAGCCCAATGGAGACTTATTTCCTTTTTGATCTGTCCCAGCCTAATGGAGACTACCCAAAATGGAAGGAAATCTTTACTATTTTTCTCACTCATTCTCTCTCCTATTTTACTTTTACTCTCACAACACCAATCAAATCACTATTCATCCCACTCATTCTCTCTCCTGTTTAATTTTTCAAACTCACAACATTTTTTTTCACTTTTTATCTCTCTTACTTTTTCTTAATCTGTGTGCCAAAAAATTTGGTTTCCATTGGGTTGGAACGGAGGGAGTATATATTTATTTCTTAATTATCGTGCCGAACTCATTTTGGGACATTTATGTTGGGACGGAGGGAGTAGTTAGTAGGTTGGAATGAATATTTGACAAACACAAGTTCCACAACAGTGAGCAAGTACAATACAGGGACAGGAAATATCATTTAGCCTACTAAATACTTTCTATCTTCCATAAAAATATTCTCATTTGTAAGTTTATTTATTTATTTTATAAAATTATTACATTTTCAAAATTATTAAATTTAAAATATTAAATATCTAAAATTGTCAATCAAGAAAGAAAGAAGGAGAGGAGAGAGGAGAGAAGACAACCAAGAATAAAAATTGAGCAACAAACGGATAAGTAAACCTCAAATTAATATCAGTAGTGGCGATGACAATAAAAAATAAGATTTTATGATAATAGATAAAGGGGAAATTGAATTATGGGCTACAAAGTTTGGGAGATGTTCACAATGTTGGTTATATTCTTGCACTATTATTAATTTAGCCCCAAAGTTGTCAATTTTTTGTCATGTTAGAGTTTTTAAACAATTTTGTTAGAAAAATTCGTTAAATGATCACGTGTAAGTCACATGTCATTTAACGGATGATATTTTTTAATAATATTTTTTCATTGTTTTTTTAATGCAAATTGAATGAAAATGAATAGCCAAAATCGAAAATATTATTAATCTTCTATTTAAAACTCAAACCCCCCCACCATAACCAACATCCACCACAACCTGCCATTCACCCACAACCACCCTTTACGGTCGCTAATCACCACCGCTAACCACCATCCAGCACCATCATTTCGTCACCAGCAGTCCGACTCCATTTTGACGCCACTATCACTGTCGCCACCAAATACCCACACCAACCACCTACGCCATCACCACCACTACATAACACACAAATTTCCACGCAAACACACCCAGATGTGCGTGCACACACACACACAAATAGAATCTGCAATTTAGGTTTTTAAAAAATAAAACAAGGGAGGGGGAAGGAGAAACATATTTGAGAAATAGGGGGCGGCGAGCTTGAGAGGGGAGAGGATGGTAGGAGGGTGGGTAGGGCACCGGAGGAGAGGAAGGTGAGTAGTGACCAATTATGGGGATGATAGAGAGGGAGACTATGTGCCTGTTGTTGTGAATATGGCTCTCCACTACCAAGCAAACCTACAAGAACGATTAGAGCATACAAAACCAAGCACAAGAAATAAATCACAAAGAAGAACACAAGAAATTGTTAACCCAGTTCACCAATATGTTTGGCTACCAAGCCAGGATCTTGCACTATAATTGTTGTATGATGTTACAATGAGTTTTGGGGGCGGAACTTTACTTATATATGACCTAGGAATACAGCCAAACCCTAGATTTACAAAAGGAAATCCGAAAATTGCCAAAAAACCCGGCCCAGGCTCGCGACCAAGCGCGGCCGCCCTCCCTATGTGCGCGGTCGCGCTAGTATCCAGAAACTCTACGCCCTTGCTAGCCACTCCAGCGCGGTCGCCCTAGTCCCCAAGCGCGGCCGCCCACGAAAGGATTTCCTCCGAGCCATGCCTACTGTCCAAGTGCGCGGTCGCGCACCATCACCTGCGCGGCCGCCCTCAGCTCCAGAAACTTCTGACGAATTTTCTCCTTCTTACTGCGAAGTCTAGTCCGGTTGGTCCTCTATCCCAACAATCTCCCACCTAGAGATCAACCGCATATACAAGCCCCGTATCCGTTCTTCAACTCATCCTTGGTGTCCTCCTAGCGCTCACCTCGATCATGGTAGTGCCATCCTCCTCTTCTATTCTCCAAGCCCAATTGAAGCCTTGCACAGCTTCAATTTCTCAAGGTTCACAACCTTTGTCAACATGTCAGCCGGATTCTCCGATCCCAATATCTTCTCTAGCCTTAAGATCTTCTCCTCCAAGAGATGTCTGATGTAGTGAAACCTCAGTTCAATGTGCTTCGTCCTAGAATGAAACGCCGGATTTCTAGCCAAGTGAATTGCACTCTGACTGTCGCTGTAGAGAACGTTACCACTTCGCGTCTTCCCAAGTTCACCCAAGAAGTTCTGCAGCCATACCATCTCTTTACTTGCTTCTGTCACTGCTACATATTCTGCTTCTGCAGTCGACTGAGCCACGATCTTCTGCAATTTGGAAGCCCAGGAGATTGCCGTACCACCCAATGTGAACACATAACCCGTAGTACTTTTCCTCTTATCAAGATCACTTGATGCCAAGTCCACATCAACATAACCCGCTAACACCACCTCCTTGCTTGAGAAACATAGAGCCTTACCAGCAGTACCCTTCAAGTAACGCATGATCCATTTAACCGCTTCCCAATGTTGCTTTCCTGGATTGCCCATAAACCGGCTGACTACTCCCATCGCATGTGCAATGTCCGGCCTTGTACACACCATTGCATACATGAGACTCCCCACTGCTGAAGCATATGGAGTTCTCTCCATCTTGTCACGCTCCTCCTTGCCCATAGGCGAGTCCTTCTCGGATAGCTTGAAGTGCATACCCAATGGCGTCCCTGTTGGCTTCGCCTCTTCCATACAAAACCTTGCTAAGACTTTCTCAACGTATTCTGCTTGTGAAAGAACCAACTTACCCGACTCCCTATCCCGGTCAATCCGCATGCCCAAGATTTTTCTGGCCTCTCCCAAATCCTTCATTTCGAACCGTTCTGACAGCTGAGCCTTCAATCTGTTTACCTCTCTACTGCTAGAGCCCGCTATTAGCATGTCATCCACATATAATAGCAAGATAATGTACCCATTGTCCGTGTTCTTGAAGTAGCAACAATGATCCGCCTCACATCTGATAAAATCAATGTCGTGCATGAACCCATCAAAATTTACGTACCCTTTGCCTAGGAGCTTGTTTAAGGCCATACAAGCTCTTAGTCAATCTGCAAACTAGCTCCTCGCTACCCTTAGACAAGTAACCCTCTGGTGTACCATGTAAATTTCTTCCTCGAAGTCCCCGTGAAGAAATTTGTCTTCACATCCATCTGTTCAAGCAACAAGTTGTATGCGCCGCTACTATCCCCAGGAACCATTCTGATAGTGGTCATCTTCACAACCGGAGTAAATACCTCGGTGTAGTCAATAGTGCTACTTTCTTTGAAACCCTTTTATAACCAGTCTTGCCTTGTAACGCTTGCTACCGTCTGCTTCCTCCTTGATCCTGTAAACCCACTTGTTATGCGGTGCCTTCTTCCCCTTAGGTAGTTCGGTCAACTCCCAAGTTTTGTTGGCCTTCAATGAGTCCATCTCATCATCCATCGCAGACTTTCCACTTGTTACAAAGTGCACTACGAGCGACCTCCGCATAACATTCCGGTTCCCATTATCTCGTCAACAAAGAAATAATAATTGGAAGGAGTATACCTGTCAGGCGATCCACGCAATCTGCTGGATCTACGCAGCGGAATATCCGGTTCTGGAGTATGTGGTTCATCATCAGTGACCTCCTGACCATGGTCAACATGAACTGTTCTGCTCCCATCCGAGTCTGGAATATCCACCTCTACAATCTCCGGTTCCGAACTAATGCCATCAGATGCCCCCTTTACGTCCTTGTACAATAATACCTGTTCATTGAATACCACATCTCGACTACGAATAATTTTATGGTTTTGGTCATCCCAAAACTTATACCCGAAGTCATCCCCGCCATACCCAATAAACGTACACTTAACAGATTTTGCATCTAATTTAGCTCTCTCAGCAGAATCAACATGAACATAAGAAACGCAACCAAATATGCGAAGAAAGGACAGATTTACCTGCTTGCCACTCCATGCTTCCTCTGGAATTCATTCCCCAATGGTACCGATGGTCCCCGATTGATCAAGAAAGCCGCCGTGTCAACTGCATATGCCCAAAACGTCTTCGAAAGTCCACACTTCAATCTCATACTTCTAGCCCGCTCGTTCAATATTCTGTTCATCCTCTCTGCTACCTCGTTGAGTTGTGGTGTCCGCTTTGGAGTCTTCTCCATACAAATACCATTCGCAGCACAATATTCCCTAAACTCCCCGAGCTCATACTCCTCACTATTATCTGATCTCAAGCACTTAAGCTTAAGTCCCGTCTGATTCTCCACCAAGGCCCTCCACTTCTTGAACACCTCGAAAGCTTCATCTTTCCCCTTCAAGAAATAGACCCAAACCTTCCTTGTAGAATCATCAATAAAGGTCATGTAATATGACGCACCACCCAGAGACGTTACCGGAGATGGCCCCCACAAATCCGTGTGAACCAATTCTAACTTTGCTTCCCTCAAACCCCTACCTGTCCTCGAGAAATTATTTCTCCCCTGTTTGCCAAACATACAATCTTCGCAGATCCCCACGTTGACTGTCTTCAAACCCGGTAGTAGTCCCTTTGAACACAGTACCTTCATCCCCGTCTCACTCATGTGACCCAATCGACAGTGCCACAAATCGGTATCACCCTTGGCTGCCGCCACCGCGATACTATCCTTGGTGTTATTCGCCAAATACAAAGTTTCCTCCTTATTACCCCGAGCGATCTCACAATCCTCCTTGGTAATAACCCAGTTTCTGCAGCCGAATGTTACCTTGTAACCTTCTTCGTCCAACTGCCCAACTGATAGTAGGTTCTTTTTCAAACCCGGAATGTGCCTGACCCCGTTCAGATGTAAGACCTTCCCGTCCGATGCTCCTATTCTGACATCCCCCTTCCCCTTGATTTCCAAAGGCTCGCCATCCGGCAGATAGACCTTACCGAAATCACCGGAAGTGTAATTCTCCATCTCTTCCTTATGCCCGCAAGAGTGGAATGATGCCCCCGAATCCAGCACCCATGATCCTAGTGCACTACTAACACTCGTAACCGCACATCGTCACCTTCGACTGTCACATTCACCGAATTGCCCTTACGATTTGGACAATCCCTCTTGTAGTGTCCCAATTCCTTACAATAATAGCACTGAACAGATCCCTTTGCAACCTTTGGTTTGTCTTTGATCTCCCCGGTCTTGCCCTTACCACTCACCACGTTCTCCCTAGATTCGGTTCTCCCTTGTTTGCTAGTACCCGGCTTCCCCTTGCTAGTAGTAGCTAAAGCCGATCCCGAAGCACTCGATGTCCCCAACTTCTTCATGCGATTTTCTTCGGCCAAAAGAAAGTCTTTAACATCATCATACTTCAATTTCTTCTTACCTGCTGAAGCATTGATCGATGTCACCGTTCCGCTCCAACTTGCTGGTAAAGAAGCTAGCAACAAGCACACATGAACCTCATCATCGAATTTGATCTCCACCGCAGTCAATGAGTCTATAACATCCATAAACTCATCGATGTGCTTAGCCAAGGATCCTCCCTCTTGCATCTTGAGACTACACATCTTGCGTATCAAATCAACCTTATTTGCAGCAGATGGAGTTTCAAATCTCTCAGTAAGATAATCCAATAGCTCCTTGGTGGTTGTCGCCTTCTTAGTAGTCTTTGCAATCCACTTTGACAAAGTAGATCTGACCACCCCTAGGGCTTTCCGATCCATGAGTTCCCATTCTTCCTGATCTTCTTCTTCCGGTTTGACACCCTTCAGAGGCTTATAGAGGTCCTTGTTGTACAAAAGATCCTCAATTTGCATCCTCCAATATCCGTAGTCAGATCCATCGAATTTCTCAACCGCCTGTTTGTCCTTGCCCATTCTTGATTGCTTGACAACTCCCTTGATCTCGGAACCAAGAGCTCTGATACCAGTTGTTGTGAATATGACCCTCCACTACCAAGCAAATCTACAAGAACGATTAGAGCACACAAAACCAAGCACAAGAAATAAATCACAAAGAAGAACACAAGAAATTGTTAACTCAGTTCACCAATATGTTTGGCTACGTCTGGGGGCACTACCAAGCCAGGATCTTGCACTATAATTGTTGTATGATGTTACAATGAGTTTTGGGGGCGGAACTTTACTTATATATGACCTAGGAATACAGCCAAACCCTAGATTTACAAAAGGAAATCCAAAAATTGCCAAAAAAACCCGGCCCAGGCTCGCGACCAAGCGCGGCCGCCCTCCCTATGTGCGCGGTCGCGCTAGTATCCAGAAACTCTACGCCCTTGCTAGCCACTCCAGCGCAATCGCCCTAGTCACCAAGCGCGGCCGCCCACGAAAGGATTTCCTCCGAGCCATGCCCTCTCGTCCCGAGTGCGCGGTCGCGTGCATCACTCTTGCGGCCGCCCTCAGCTCCAGAAACTTCTGACGAATTTTCTCCTTCTTACTCCGAAGTCTAGTCCGGTTGGTCCTCTATCCCAACACCTGTGGGGGGGGGGGAGGGAAGGAGAAGGAGAGATATTAAATTTTCTATTTTGGCTATTTATTTTTATTGAATTTGCATTAAAATAACAATAAAAGAGTTTTTGTTCAAAAAAAATACTACGTTAAATGACATGTGACTTTCACGTAATCATATAACAGATTTTTCTAACAAAATTCGTCAAAAACCCTAATATGACAAAAATTTGATTACTTTGGGATCTAAATGATAATAGTGAAAGAATAAAGCCAACATTGCAAACATTCCCTAAACTCTGGGTTCCCCAATGCAATTCGCCCATAGATGAATGAGACTATAAGAGAGAGAGAGAGAGAGAGAGAGAGAGAGAGAGTATAATTAATCAAAGACAAGAAGAAGATGTGTATCAATTCGCACCACTTCTTCACAAGCAAGTTGGATTTCAAAATAATTAAAGATACAAAAAGATTCTTAAGCTTTTGCCAATTATTAAGTGTCTAGCTTTGCATGTTAGTTTCATATGCATTCAATTTCCCCTCTTTGAAAATTATTATTTACTCCGTTCTAAAATATTTAATATTTTTTTTTCTGAAATTTATTTTGAAACGAGAAAAAATAATGTATTGCAGAATAAAAAAAGAAAAAAGAGATTTTTTTCTCTTCTCATTTGACTTCAACTAAGTGCATCACTAATACATTTCTATCTCATAGTTTCCACACAATTTTACATTGCGCTATCAACCGATTTTTTATCCCAATTATGGCCTCCTATATGAATTCATCCCACTTGGCAAACACCATTAATAACTCCTACTCCCCCCCCCCCTACCTAAAAGTTTATCCCATTTAACTTTTTTGTTAAACTTTGACCACAAATTTATGAGAGATTAATCATATTCATGAAATTCTAAAAGTTGTTGTTGATAATATTATTAATGGTGAATCAATAGAAATTTTTAGAATTTCATGAACATAATTAAATTTTCATATATTTGTGATCAAAGTTCAACTAAAAAATCGAATAGGACAAATTTTTAAGGACGGAGGGAGTATTATAGAGGGTCGAAACTAAATACGTCCATATATGAAAATCAGTTCGAACTAAGTTTAAATAATCTCGATCGTTAATCCATCAGCAAAGCAAGGAGCCGTGTCATTATCACGATAGATCGCGATAGTTCGTCCTAGTCCATTGTTCCATATACATGTGTCAAACATCCATTAGCCCTCCGACATTGACAAGTGGAAGAGTCTGCCACCCAATCCCCTCTCTCGTTTCTCTTCTCTTCTCTTCTCTTCTCTTTGTGGTTTCTCTTTTTATAGGCTTATACTTGGTATATGAATATATTCAAACATCCCACGAGCTTCACAACCTGCAACTTTAAGCTCAAGCTTTCTCTCTCTCTCTCCCTCCCTCCCTATCTCTTTCTCTCTCGATCTCTCCAACTTTTTCAACACTCCAATTGCATTAACTTCAATTTCAACCACCACCCACAAAAAATTTCTCTCTAATTTTCCCATCTCCCTACTTTTCTAGGTAATTCATGCAACCCATGGCTCTTGATACATGGCTAATCAAGGTCAAGAAAACCATTTCCCACAGCCTCGATTCAGTGCGTGTCACCCCGCCAATCCACCCCTATAAACTATTCGCCAAGAAATCCAGTGTCGGCGTCTTGGCCTTCGAGATCGCTGGGATCATGCCGAAGCTAAATCATCTCTGGCAATGTCTCTCCGACAAGAATATTGCCCACCTCCGGTCGGAATCCTTGTGCCTGGAAGGTGTTCGTAAAATTGTCTCAAACGACGATGCCTTTCTCCTTGGCTTAGCTTGTGCAGAAATGGTTGAAAATCTTAGAGTCCTTGCTAAATTTGTTTCTAGATTGAGCAAACGATGCGAAGATTCAAATCTACGAAACTTTGATACCTTGTTTGATGTATTTGCTAACACGGGTCAGGATCAATATGGCTGGAGCTTAAGCTGTAAAGAGATGGAAGCGAAGAACAAGAAGATGGAGCGGTTTGTCACGATCACGGCCACCCTTTACAGAGAAATGGACGAGCTTTCTGTATTAGAAAATAGTTTGAAGAAGTACTTGCAATGTAAAGATAAAAATGAGATTTCTTCTGCTAAGCAACAAAAGATTCTTGATTTGCAACAAAAGCTTGCCTGGCATAGACAAGAAGTCAAGTACTTAAAAGAGAGATCACTATGGAGTAGAAGCTTTGATACAATCACTTCATTGCTTGCAAGATCAATTTTCACTATTCTAGCAAGGATTAAACTCGTGTTTGGGGTTGGTCATGGATATCCAATGTCTCTTCCGCGAAGTTTATCAGCATCAGCTATGGTATACCCTTCTGATCAAACAACTGATACATGTAACTTTGTATCTGGGCCGTTGATTAGAAGCGCTAAGCATCAAGAAAACAATGGTTTATCACATGGGTTTTTCGAGTTAAACTCGAAAATGTTAAATGCCCCAAGGAGCACATTAGGTGCAGCTGCTTTGGCTTTGCACTATGCCAATGTGATTATTGTCATGGAAAAGATGATAAAATCACCTCAACTAGTAGGTGTTGATGCAAGGGATGATCTTTACTCGATGTTGCCAAGTAGCATTCGATCATCTTTAAGGGGAAGACTAAGAGGAATTGGGTTTTCAGCCAGCGATCCTGTTCTTGCTGGAGAATGGAGAGATGCGTTAGCAAAAATATTGGGTTGGTTGTCACCATTGGCACATAACATGATAAAATGGCATAAAGAAAGGAGCTTTGAGCAGCAGAATTTGATGACAAAAACTAATGTTCATCTCTTGCAAACTCTGTATTTTGCAAACGAAGAGAAGACGGAGGCTGCCATTACTGAGCTGCTTGTTGGGTTGAATTATATTTGGAGGTTTGAGAGGGAGATGAATGCCAAGGCCTTGTTTGACTGCACCAATCTCAGTGGCCTTTTCAATTTGCAGAAATCCAGTTAAGCTAAGTGCATTCTTGATTTATTAGCTTTAATTGGATTTTTTTCTCCCTTTAATTTGTTTCAATTCTTGTCTAGCGTGTTACTCTTGTTCATGGATGTGTAGATTAAACTGATTATCAGATTCAGATCTGTGAAAGGGTTTGTTTTGGTTCTAAACCTGAGCTGTATATTGAAGATTACTCAATTAATGTAAATGATATGATTGAGTTACTTTTTGGAAAATTAATTTAAGTGGACCATCATATAGTCATATATAAATATGATCATAGCCACATGAACACAAATTTGTTGTTATTATGTTATCTCTCATGTAGTAAGTAGTATTATTATGATTGTGTATATTACTGCTTCCGTTCCAAAATGAATGTTCATTTCATTATTGATTAAGAACAATAAAAAATATTTATTTTAGGACGGAGTGATTCCTTCTAAAATGAATGTTCCTTACTATTATTGACTTAGAACAAAAAAAATATTTATTTTAGGACGGAGTGAGTAAATGTATTTAGGCTACATGCATGCCACCAATGACCAAACCAAACCAAACCTTATAGCTTTGTGGTTTGAGGGTTAAGAGAAGAAAGAACAAAGAGGAAGATTGGAATTCTTAAAATATGTGGATAGGCCATGGCTGTCTCAATGCACATGCACATACGATGGGGTCTTACAACCATGAATTTTGGAAAGAAAAATTGAAAGAAACAATTTTTATATTATCTAAATAATAGGGAATATTATCATAGAATGAAAAGCCATGCCTATATGTTAATTCTGAAATGGCCCCACAATTTTTAGAATTTTCCTTAATTATTTCTTCCCAAAGTTTGATGTCCTATTTCTTTCTTTCTTTCTTTCCATGAGGGGTCCTTCAATCAATCTAAGGAAGGAGTAATCTCTTTTTATGGGAGAAATTAAAGCATGGAGGCAAAGTGGAAGTGATCATTTATTCAATGTTCCCCCCTTCAATTTCTTTACTTAATGATATTTTTTTTATATGAACACTTGATCAAGTTTGTGTGCTCCCATGGCTTTGTTGCACTCCCAAGGGTCATATGGTGGTACCAAGGGGCACATTGGCACAATCAAGTGTGGTGGGTGTGTGGGATTATATATTTTTTAGATAAATTGTATTGATAATGAAATGGGAATCGAGCTACTTAGAATAACTCCTGAAATTCAAAAGGTTGTAAAATTATAATGAGGTTTCATCGTAAAAGTTTATTAATACTGCTTAGATTAGAGTAGCTGGTTTAAGGTTTGATTTTTTTCTCAAATAATTTCATTTTAATAATGATATAAATGTTGTGAGTGTAAAAGTAAAATAGGAGAAAGAATGGGTGGAGGGAATAGTAAATTATAATTGTGTTGTGAGTATTAAAATAATGTAGGAGAGAGAATGAGTGGAGGCAATAGTAAAGATTCTTTGCCATTTTAGGAAGTGTGCGGTTTGTAATGGGACGCCCAAAATAGAAAGTGTGCGGTTTGTAGCGGGACAGAGGGAGTACTTTTGAAACTATTTGCCAAAATGACCAACTTTTTGGAAATCGCTACACGATGTAGCGAGTTTATAATTTTTTCGGTTAAAATCGCTACACGGTGTAGCGATTTTAAATTTGCTCAATTTTATTTTAATATTGATGCTATTAAAAAAAAAAACTAAAATTTGAAATCGCTACACGGTCTAGCAATTTCAAATTAACACGAAGTTCAACCAAAGTTCAAAGTAAAGTTTGTTTGTATTTCGTCTCACTTTAAATTACAAAATAATAATACAAAAATTATGTATTAATAAAGAAAAATAAATAGAAACATTATTTTTTCCATCTCAAATAAATATTTTAAAAAATGTACTTCTATAAAAAATTATATTATTCATTTCAAAAATAAATATTACTTTCGACTCAAAATGAATAATCAAAAAATAATACTACATTTTTATCCAAAAAAAATGAGCATTACTTTCTTCATCCCAATGAATATTTTAAAGAAGAAAATCAGAATTCTAACAAAAGGATTTTTCCCTTATGACCAATACCATTAAATGCCCCTCAGAAAGATAATCAAAATGGACTCAAGAATTAATTTTTCGAAAAATATTTATGGGAAATCATTTTTCTAATTTTACGCGAAAGGAGCCCAAATTTAACTTAAGATTTTACTCCCTGTTCCTGGAAATCAAACCAATTAATTTTCTACCTTTACGCTTTTATATTTCATATAGTTTGTGATTTAACGGAATATAATTCTTCCCCTATTAAATATCCCTAAAGATAAGGAAAATAATTAGTACATATAATTCTAATCAAATAGGAATTTATTCTCACTCAAGAAGTCTTATTTAGGACGGACTCCTAGTGGGCGAAGGAACCTAAATCAAATGAATACTCCCTCCGTCCCGGTCGAAGCGTCACTTTTTACCCAAAATGGCGTCCCGTTTATAGCGTCACCCTTTCCTAAAAAGGAAACTTTTATTAATATTTTATTATCCCATCCACTATTCCCTCCACTAATTTTTTCTCCTCTACACTCGCAACACTTTTAAAATTCACTATTTCCTCCACTAATTCTCTCTCCTATTTTTAAATTACACTCACAACATTTTTACTTTCCACACTTTTTCTTAATTTGCGCGCCACCCCTAAAAGGGTGACGCTTCTACCGGGACGGAGGGAGTATTCACTCTCCTAATACAAGTCAACTATGGAACTCCTATCCTTGGAGGACTCATCACTTGGAAACTATAAATAAGGGTCAGATCCCTCACACAAAAGGTACATTAAAACACCCTCTCAATACTATAATACGCCTTCCCTCCCGATTTATATCATCTCCATATACAGATGCTTATTCTCACGCCAGAGGGTTTGCGCGGGGGTAACTCCCCGCGCCCTAACGGTGTTTGTTTTGCAGATCCGTTCGTCGTTCGTCCAGGAATCCAACGCCGCGTTCCCGACTGATTAGGTATCCCCGGTACCGCTCATTTTTTGCTGCATTAGTTTGGTTCCATTGCCGGGAACGAGAGCACCGCGAACGACGGACGGATAACGATGATACAATGGAAATAACTTGACAATAGAAAAGGGAGAAAACAAAATCTAAACTCTAATTGATCTTCACTATCTCTCTCCTCTCTCTCTTCCTCCCACAAAGCTCATCTACTGTCTTCTCCATCGGCGTCTACTACGGCACCCTCGGCGACAACCTTCCCCCTCCAGCTCAGGTAGCCAAGTTCCTCAAGGACCGCACCATAATCGACCGCATCAAGATCTTTGGTTGCAACCCCGACATCCTCCGTGAAGTCACCTACTCCGGTATCGCCATCACCGTCACGGTCCCCAACGGCGAGATCCCCAACCTTGTCGGCGTTCGTTACGCCCTGCGATGGGCTCTCGACAATATCAAGCTCCGATCAGACGGCTCTTTATCTCATCCTCAAATTTCATGCCTTCAATCGACCTCTATGAAACCAGGCCAAGATCTGAACAAATTGAAGGGGCATGTGAAAATTACTGGGAGCGGCGGAAACAGAAAGATTGCTTTAAAGAAAATTAATCAACCGCCGATGAATGCAGTTGATCTTACGCAGAAAGATATTAATTATCAGGTGCATCAGTTCCATGTTTATACTCAGGTTTTCCAAATTCAATTTAGAACATATTAAACCTGCTTGAATATGCAGTTTGTAGATTGCACCACATGTATCTCTGATTAATTGCTTTCACTATTGCGAGGCAACTATAAACAAAGAGGGCAGCAGCATGCGAGCCACTTCAGCCCTGGGTCCTAAGCATGCCTCGACATCGTGAGTTCAGATCTGTTAAAAGGCGACCTGGGACAGCTTTCTCGATGAGCGGGTCTACATCTATAGAGCCCAAGTCCAAGCAACGACGAACCCAGGTGCACTCGTTCCAACTCCAAATCAATATTTGCATTTTTCTGGCACACATTATTATTCTTAGTATATTAATACGCCTATGGAAAATGCTTCTTACATATCATTATGCTGAACCTGGAACTGCTTAAAACCAAGGCAATCCCACAGTGCAATATCAACCATTGTTGAGTGAAAAACTTCTTTGTTCAATGCAAATTACATGCTGATTCACACAAGAGTGAATGTAATATATATTGTTTGGATTGTATGAATGGACCTCTTTGTTCAATTTGTCTCAATTATCACAAAGACCATCATGCCATTAAGATAAGGAGATCTTCATACCATGATGTAATCAGGGTTTCTGAGATTCATAAATTTCTTGACATTATCTCTGTTCAGACATACATTATCAATAGTGCAAAGGTTGTCTTCCTTAATGAACCCCCACAGCCAAGGCCCGACAAAGGTGTCGCTAATACCTGTGAAGTGTGCGGGCGTAGCCTGCTTGATTCGTTCAAATTCTGTTCTCTTGATTGTAAGTCTTCAGGAAGGTGGGCCTTCCATAATTCAAGGCGAAATCAAACAGCCACTACGGTGTTGCTTCAATTGACTCGTCTGACCACCTCTCTCAGAGACCACACGGCTCCAGGATTCGAACTGAATTACAAGGACCAACATGGAGCGTGCATCAAAAATCATGAAGAAGCTGCCTGGATCGTAGTGCCTTCTCAGGGATTGTTTGGAGGAATATGGGTCTTGTGGAACTCAGCAAGCGTGAGAATCCAAGAAGTATCTGTTGAAACCTCGAATGATTCATCCCAAGGTCGGCTTTCTGCCAGCAGAACCACCATTCCTCTTCTTTGCAGTTTATGCCCCAGCACAGATCATAAAACAATCCTATTTTACTCATGATCAGGTGTATTGTTTTCATATCTACACCTTATTTTTTGAACTCAATCTTGAATTGAATGTATAGTATCGTAACATGCTTAAATACATTGTTTATAAGCTATACTCCATGTATCTCTAATGGCCTGCTTTCACATATGCGAGGCACCTATGAATGAAGGGAGCAGGAAATCAAAGCTTTTCCTTTTCACCTCCAACCGCCTGGAATGAACTGTGAATGCGCTAAGAAAGTCCATCGGTAAAGGGGGCGTGAAGCCGGTTTATCCAGCAACACCGACCTCGACCTAGCCATAATCAACTGGCTCGATTAATCAAATCACAAAGGAGAGTTCCTCGGTAAGTACAGAAGCAAAGTACATGCGAGTTGTACACACGCCCGGAAGCATTGATCAGCTAGACCAACGACACTACGAGAAAATCAATTTGCAGACCCAGTACAAATGCTGGCCAAGTAGTACACATCTTTGCTTGAGCATATCATGGTAACAAGCACCAGATCGTGGCAGCCTAATGGATCCGCCTTCTAGGCAAAATCGTGGCTGAAAAGATTGCCAACCTCAGAACATATCCAGAGCCAAATGACGAGCACGTCCTTCCCCGCACAAGCAGACAGCTAGTAAAGACGAGCATAGAGGCAGTTAATGAGCTCGCTTTCCACGACTTCTTTCACAACCACAATGAGCAGCGCCCCAGGAGTCAAAACAATGAGCACGACGTCCGGATTAGATAGCCTGGTCGAAGACGAAAGCGTGTCCAAAAAATCTGATAACATCAGAGCATTCTCAGGTGTACCCCTTCCAAATCTTTAGTTAATATTCACAAACTAAATGGCACGACATCGAATAATTTGTCCATATATTGCTCATAACCCATGTTTGCATATTAAGCATATAACAAACAAACAGCTAGTCGTGCATTTGCATAATCCAACCTGCAAATATCATATACTGACATCGATTGGCACAGGAATTATATGTTCTTAATTTTCTCTCATTCCCGCTGCTACAATAGATTAAGCCGGTGAAACACCATCACACAAACGTTTCAAGAATAACCACGATCTGACGATTACTGCCTCTAAGCACAACAGTGACGAGCACAAATAGAACCAAGCAACAGTCAAAATAACTTTACTCGAGCATCGAGCAGCGAACAGCAACCTACAAGTTGTAAACCAAGGTGCAACCACAACAAGTGCTACGAGTTCAAAAGGGCGCTATCCCCATTCATTACCCATACACGGGAATGAATG
Source organism: Adenophora triphylla var. japonica (assembly GCA_022495995.1). Taxonomy (NCBI): domain Eukaryota; kingdom Viridiplantae; phylum Streptophyta; class Magnoliopsida; order Asterales; family Campanulaceae; genus Adenophora; species Adenophora triphylla. The sequence goes on along the minus strand of JAFEMH010000576.1, from coordinate 197,770 downwards.
ACACAAAGCAAGACATCCCATATACAGGGTTGAGCTCGACTACAAAGCAAGACATCCCATATACGGGGTTGAGCTCGACGACTACAAAGCAAGACATCCCATATACGGGGTTGAGCTCGACTACAAAGCAAGACATCCCATATACGGGGTTGAGCTCGACCACAACAAAGCAAGACATCCCATATACGGGGTTGAGCTCGACGCCAACAAAGCAAGACATCCCATATACGGGGTTGAGCTCGACGACAACATCGAAGCGACATTGCCACGTGACGCCTATTCGTATTTCTCGGGGACCAGCTATGACTAGAAGATAAGGAGAGCTGAGGGGCGTAGACTTTCTTGATACGGTTCTGTCCGTCCTAGATGTAGCCCCTAGTCTCGTCATACGGCCAGAACTCGGGGGCCAGCTATGACTAGAAGATAATGAGAGCTGAGGGACGTAGACGAACTAGTTGAAATGAGTCAATAAAATTCAAATTTACTTCTTCAAACGTGCAAAGCCACTATCAACTACTGACACCAACGCTGGAAGACGAGGATCTCATCTCCTACTCTTCAAAACACATGCCTTACGTCTTGACGAGGGTCCGCCTCGACTCAATGACTATAGGCTCTTCACAGTCAAGACTGAGGATCTCTCCTCAGCCTACTGATCTACCTTACATCCTGACGAGGGTCCGCCTCGATTCAAGGATTACAAGGTTCCAACCATCAACCTTACATCCTGACGAGGGTCCGCCTCGATTCAAGGATTACAAGGTTCCAACCATCTACCTTACATCCTGACGAGGGTCCGCCTCGATTCAAGGATTACAAGGTTCCAACCATCAAACCTTACATCCTGACGAGGGTCCGCCTCGATTCAAGGATTACAAGGTTCCAACCATCAACCTTACATCCTGACGAGGGTCCGCCTCGATTCAAGGATTACAAGGTTCCAACCATCAACCTTACATCCTGACGAGGGTCCGCCTCGATTCAAGGATTACAAGGTTCAAACAATCAACCTTACGTCCTGACGAGGGTCCGCCTCGATTCAAGGATTACAAGGTTCAAACAGTCAAGACCAAGGAGTCTCCCCCTATTAAATATCCCTAAAGATAAGGACATGGTCGAGCTAGGAAGTCGGGGGCCACTGAACGGAATATAATTCTCCCCCTATTAAATATCCCTAAAGATAAGGAAAACAATTAGTACACATAATCCTAATCAAATAGGGATTTATTCTCACTCAAGAAGTCTTATTTGGGACGGACTCCTAGTGGGCAAAGGAACCTAAATCAAATGAATATTCACTCTCCTAATACAAGTCAACTATGGAACTCCTATCCTTGGAGGACTCATCACTTGGAAACTATAAATAAGGGTCAGATCCCTCACACAAAAGGTACATTAAAACACCCTCTCAATACTATAATACGCCTTCCCTCCCGGTTTATATCATCTCCATATACAGATGCTTATTCTCACGCCGGAGGGTTTACGCGGGGGTAACTCCCCGCGCCCTAACGGTGTTTGTTTTGCAGATCCGTTCGTCGTTCGTCCAGGAATCCAACGTCGCGTTCTCGACTGATTAGGTATCCCCGATATCGCTCATTTTTTGCTGCATCAGTGATAAAGTTAAAATGTGTTTTTAGAGTATTATGCAATAAAAATATCATGCTTTGAATATAATGAAAAATATATTGAAGGGTGAATATATATAGCTTGATTTTTTTATTTTTTTAAATGAAATTCTTGAAATGGAAATTCTTAATTTGAAATGGACTAGGGGTATTAGATTTGAGTAGGGAGTTTTGGTTTGGATGTGAAAATCCCAATAAATGTGTGGGATAAGACTTCAATCTGTATTTCGGCCCATTTAGTAAACTTTCTGAACTAAGACTTCCGGTTCGAAAATTGGATTTCGAACGGGTGTGTTGAGTTTTGTACCCACGCTGCTACTGCACAAATGAAAATGGGACAATAAATATACTCCCTCCGTTCCAATAAGAGCTGTCCAAAAAATATCTTGCACGCAAATTAATAAAATGGGTGGAAAGAAAAAATGTTGTGAGTGTAATTTGAAAATAGGAGAGAGAATGAGTGGAGGGAATATTAAATTATAATGGTGTTGTGAGTATTAAAATAATGGAGGAGAGAGAATGAGTGGAGGGAATAGTAAAGATTCCTTTGCCAAAAAAGAAAAGTGGAAGCTATTAACGGGACACCCAAAATGGCAAAATGGGAAGCTACTATTGGGACGGAGGGAGTAAAAAATACTCCCTCCGTGCCATGTCATTGCAAACCATTTTTTCGGGCACAATAATTAAGGAGTATTATTAAGATAATGAAAATGTGTGGTAGGAAATGAAGAGAGAGAATGAGTGGAGTTAATAGTAGGTTGGTTGAATAAATTGTATGGTGAAAAATGAAGAGAGAGAATGAATGGGTGGGGTAGGGTAGGGTGAATATAAAATAATAAATTTGTTTCCATTTTGGACAGTTTGCATTCACGTGAGACGGACCAAAATGAAAATAAGTTTGCATTCACGTTGAACGGAGGGAGTATGTTAGATGTAAGAAGTGCATAATACAATGTAAAAAAAAATAAAAAATTTACATTGTGTGGGAGCCAAGGCGAACACATGATCAAAATGGAAGGGGTTTCACAAATTAAATTATTCAAAAACTTTAAAAAAATAATTGTTTGTTACATTACTAACTAAATCGATTCTTCCTTTTTTGCCAAGGGGTTTCACAACCACCCCTTTGGGTGTGCCTGTGTCTGCCCCTGGTGGTAGAGGGCTTTACAAAAAAATCGTGAAATCGGACCGGATCAATATAACCGGATCACACCGGTAAAAACCAGACCGAACCAATAGTATTGGTATGGTATTGGTTCCAAATTTTTATGAAACCAACTATTTGGTGTGGTCCTGATTTTGAAAAAAATATACACGGTCCTAAACTGTAATCGGACCGATTATAATATATATATCTATAGTATAAATAAGAACTGTCCACCTCACCATGTGAACAGTACTATGAACAGTACCAACTGTCAAATTTTCCATTTTGCCCTCACTAAGTTGTCCCTTTCCCATTTTGCCCTTAAATTTTATTTTTTTTTAAATTTTAAAAAAAAAAGGTGTCCTCGGACACGGGCTTTTGCTAATATATATATATATATATATATATATATATATATATATATATATATATATATATATATATATATATATATATATATATATATATAATATTTATAAAATCCCAAACTCTATCTCAGTATCTCCCTTCTTTAAAAAAAAAAAATTAGGGCTGATTGTTCTTTTTAATCAAATGTCATGGTACTTTTCAGCTTTTGCAGTTTTATGGCATGTACAATCTAGTATGATTTTCAGATTTGCTATATAAAGGTGATTTAGTGAACTATCTGAATCAGAATAGTTTCTGTAATTTAGGGTTGTTTTGCATCACATTAATTAAGTCTTTTGCATCACATTGCGAGATTTTGTTGTTATTGTTTGCTGACATTTTTTTTTTTGTTCTATCACCATTAATTTCTATTTTTTTTATACAGTAAACAATCGTGTTGCAAAGTTGTAACTTGAAAGTGGCACAGTCGACTTGATGTTGCAATCTTTAGCTTTTAGTTTTAGTTTTAGTTTTCATTTTCATTTTTATTCTATTTTTATGTTTAATTTAGAAGGTGAACAATTAATGTTTAATAGTGTCTATTTTGTGGTTTGAATATTGAATCTTTGTAACAGTTTGTTTAATTTTTTTTGTTGATCTAACTAGTGATAATATTTATTTAAATTTTTGTTCTTGTTATTGTAAAAAATTATATTATATTGCAATTTGTAAAATCGTCGAAACTGGACCGATGAGACCGGCCCTATAATATAATGGTTTGGTCCTTGTAATAAATTTTTAAAGAACCGAAGTATTGGTACGATCCCAATTTTCTATATTTTTGATAAAAATCGGACCAATTCGAATCGTGAACAACCTTACCTGGTGGGAGCTTTTATATGACTTTGTTTGATTTTACATCATATTTTAGTAAAAAAATATTTATTTTTATATTTGTTCAAAATATTTTACATTGTGTTTGTGTAGTTGAGATTTCACGTAACGTTGTTTTGTTTTGATTCTCTGGAGCGTTGTTGGAGAGAACCGCTAGCCATGTCCACGAAAATTAGAGCTACATGAGGCAATGCTACTTGATTTCCACTAAATCCAAATTAATTCTACCAATAATAATTTATATATACTTTTATTAAAATAATTATATTATTAAACTAAATTGAATCAAATTTAACTGTTAAATTTCTATATACTTTTATTAAAATATTTATATTATTAAACAAAATTGAATCAAATATACTCCCTCCGTCCAGTTACATACTTCACACTTTCTATTTTGGGCGTCCAATTACATACTTCACACTTTGTCTCCTACATTATTTTAATACTCACAACACCATTATAATTTACTATTCCCTCCACTCATTCTCTCTCCTATTTTACTTTTACACTCACAATATTATATCATTATTTTTTTCCTTAATCCACGCGTGAACAGTAACTGTGAAGTATTAACTTGGACGGAGGGAGTAACTGTTAAAAAATAAGACTATTTTTTTCAAGGTGGAGGCAGTAATCGAGTATTCCCTAGTGACTATCTTATCTCCGATTTTAAGTATTTTTTTGGGAGAGTGACCGAGAAGTTTTAAAAAAGTATCATAATGTTTGAGAAGTTCCTTCTTCATGTTGTATTATAGATGCAGTATTATATTCACATATGAGTGAATATAATAATATTGCATGCAGTATTATATATTACTGCATAAGAACTTTCAGGTCATTTCGATTTAATAAAGAACTTGAGGGGAAGTGATTTGTTCCAAAAGGAACTTCCGGGTCGAATTCCCTATTTTTTTTAAAAAAAAAAAATCATTGACACAAAGTCCCTAGAAAAATAAGTGGCCAAGTAATAAAAGTATGAAAGTTTAGAATATCTAGAAAATCAATTCAACATAGCAGAACACGGATTTAAGTACAGTTATAAGTTACAACTGTTCACAAATCCAATAATAAGCAGCGGAATAAAATAAAGTATCACAAAGAAATAAACGTTTGCTGGATTTTATCCCATCAAACAAGGCTTTAAGAATAAAAAGGGTTTCACTATTAAAATCTATTTTACAGAAGAAAACTAGAATAAGTGAAACAAATAGATTAAAATACTAAATCAAGTTCTAATCAACTTATAAATCAAGAACAATCTTCCTTTTCCCAATGAGAGTCTATTCTAAACAGAAGTAGAATAAAGAACTTGAAAGAAATCTAGATATGAGTTCGGATGTAAGTTACAACCTCAGTCACAACCTAAAAGAATATATTGAATCCGTGAATAACACAAGATTGTCTCTTCCAAAGAATTCTCAATCCGTGTATGCTCAATGTGCCGAGATCTTATATTTATATGCACTTTTGATAAGTTCCTCAATTAGTCAAACCCTTTCTTATTTGGTGCAATCCAACTCTTACAAGGAAACATAAATTGGCACTTAAAAGGAAAGGGATTTTTTAAAATATTAGTCTTAGTCTAAATATATTTACATAAATAAAAACTATGTACATATTTAACTATGTCCTTTTACATATAGGAATAAAAATCTTTGTTTAAAAAAGACATAAAATTCACTTACCAAACTTATCAATTGTATTCAAATTAGGAAATTCAATATTTTCTAAAATCTTACTCTTTCAATCTCCCCCAATTTTGGATTTTCTGGTCTAAACAAAGATTTAGCAAATATAGATCAAATAATCAAGACTATCAAGTTTCAAACCTCCCCCTGAAATGGATGTATGTGAGGATGTGTAGACACATTCACACAAAAACTGCATAGACATTAGTTAGTACAAAAACTTGAGTTTAACAAACCAAGGCAAATTAACATCTGACAAATGTTAGGAGGTTACAGACCAACTCAGATTTAAGAAAAAAAATCCTAACCATTAACAGAGCAAAAACAGTTTAACAATTTAATCAAAACATAAAACAAAACTAAACTCCCCCTGAGTGCAAACACCTTCACCTTCCCAGCTTCCTCATCCTGAAGTATTATCAGCTGCAACACAACCATCTTCATCAGCTTCAGCCTCTTCTTCTCCTTCTCCCCTTTTTTGACTAGAAAGTGTAGTCTTCCATTTATACAGATTCACCTTCAAAACATTAAGTTCTCTGCATGAGTCTGGGAGGCAAGCAATTGAGACTTGATAGCTTTAAAGAGAGCTTCAACTGCAATAATTTCTGCATCTAGGGCTTCCAGCTGAGCATCAATAGAATCGGCAGATGTGTGGCTGGATGTGGCCACATCCTGACTCACATCTTCAGATTCAATCCCCATTGGCAGATGATCAACAAACCTCTGCTTTGGGTCTAGGAGAGTCTTGGTTTCCTTAAGTAGATCGAACTCACTCACTCTAGCCTCACCTTTTTCAGGCTTGACCCCTTAAGCAATTAGGATTTGAGAGATGAGAGAGGGATAAGGTAGAGACCATTTCTTGAAAGGGGACTCACAGTACCAACTAATCTTTTTAAAGATAAATGACCCAAAGTTGATAGCCTTATTGGAACCCAATCTATATATCAAATCAGCTTGAACCCTAGTGACAGAAGTTTTATTGTTTGAGGGGCAAAGGTTGGCAGTGATGATGAGGTGGAGAAAGCAATAAAAGGAGGTAAGAGAATAACTACCTAGATCCTTAGGTTTTGAGGGCCAAGCTTTTATCTACCCATGAGTAAGGGTAGACATTATCTCATCCTCAGACACATCATAACTTCATCAACCACTTCATCTATCCCTAGAAAAGTATTAATGATAGAGGGGAAAAATGAAATGAACTTCCCTCTGATATAAATAGTGCAAAACATTTATAAATCAGGGTTGTTCAGTCCTTTAGTCAAGTTGGCATAGAATTCATGAACAAATTTGGGAAATAAGGTTTTAGGGTGATCAACTGTTAATGACAGACCTCTATCCTCAAAAAATTCAACCAGACCTAGCCTAGCAAAGGTCTCTCTACTCTATTCATCTCTTTAATCAATACCTTATTCACTATTTGCTCATGCCTTTCAGAGGCATCAAGAGATAAAAATTTAGGGGAGACCGGGGTCAAAACAGTAGATGAGGAGAGAGAAACATGATTACCCCTTTTTATGTCAGTCTTAAGAATGTGCGTTTGGATGTGTGCACATCTGATGTCACATCCTCTTGGAGAGATGGCTCCCTTTCTTCTCCAGCAACTATCTCCTCAGCAATAGTTTCTTGATCTTCTTTCTCTTGCTCTAGCTCCTCAGCTCCAAGCTTGAAATTTTCATCTTCAACTGTATCATTACTCTCCTCATTTGATTCTTCTTCCTCCAAAGCTGGTTCAGGCTTAGTTTCTGCAGCCTTCTTCTTCCCTTACAGCTCCATCAGTAAATTGGCTAGGAGTTCCTCTTCTTTGTCAGTTTGAGGAGGATTGTCTTTCTGTGCCCTAGTCTTTTTGGCCAATTTGAACTGGGGTTCTTCTTCCTCTTCTTCTTCATCATCGAGAGAGATGGTTGTTGAGGGTTTACCACCAGGCAGCTTCTGGTGTTTGGTTTTGTCAGCTTTAGAAAGATTTTTGACTTTGTGATACTTTCTTACCTTCTTGGGGGGTGAGGATTTTGCAGCTTTCCCTTAAGGGTTGGAAGGTGTAACCTTCCTCTTCTTTGAAACTGGGGAGTCTACAGAGGGAACAGTGACCAAAGGAGGAGTAATCTCACCAGATGGTGGAATAGAGGATGGTGGAGGACTTGGAGCCTTTGTTGGCGAGGGAACAACTGTTGGTTCCTTAATCGTTGGTTCAGTTGGAGCAGACACCTCCATTGATGGAAATTCAGTTGGTGACTGTTCCGATGGTATTGGAACAAAGAAAGGAGTGAGAGATTGAGTTGATTCAGGAAATGCCATAGAAATTGGATGTACATATAGAATGTCTTCCTCACGAATAGTGTTTGATGGTTCCATTGATTATGCAATTTGGGTTAGATAGAGAGAGTGCAACAAATATGGTGCGTGTATGTGAGAGAGAGAAAATTTGGGGCAAAGGGGAGTAAACACAATGAGGAATTAATGATGATGAGCTGGATGTGAGACATATTTAAACCCACAACTCCCCCTTTCCTACTCAATTAAGGACTCTTACCTCTCTAGGACTCTTAGGCTAGCGGCGTGAGATGACAGAGTCCACAACGCATAGAAACCCTTGGCCTTCATACACAGATGTTTACCAGAAAATCAAGGTTAAATTCAATCAAAATTCTATTTACCTTTTTAAGATAACAATGAATCTCTTTAGCCATATATTTTCCGCAAATACCCTTTGAAATTGTCCTTCCTTTTACCATGAGGATTTTGGTATACAACTTTCCTTTTCATAAGAGATATTGGAAATCAAGAACATGTTAAATCAAATAATAAATTAAGAATGAAAATGAACTAGAAAATATTTACAAAGCACCCTATATAACATAAGATGCTGGATGACTAGAATGATACATCATACATGTGAGGAAAATAATCTCAGTTTCAGATATGGCATGAGATGTGAGTCACATTTGGGGACACATATTGATCACAAAAAGTCAATGGGCAATAATCTAACCTTCACAGCCTCTATGATGCATCCACCCATTTTTTATTGTGGATAAATTGCATTTTGAGTAGCTTTCACTTTTCTTATTACCCAAAGATAGCTCTTTGTCCAGTGATCTTTTCAAGTTTGATTTCAAACTATTATCTTAAGCATCACTTGATCACACTGGACTGGCTTCATTTAAATGAGATAAGCAGCTGTTTCTCTTGATTAATACACCCACTGTGAGATATCTAGGAAGATTGTATCAAGTTATCAAAAGTCAACATGAAAAAGAAATGCCCACAATTAGGTAATCAGACATGTCAATAATGTAGGACAAACAAGTGATCAGACTGAGATATTTTGTGCTAATGCATGATATATATATATATATATATATATATATATATATATATATATATATATATATATATATATATATATACATCCTCAAATATCACACAATCCAAGAGACTTCCTCAAGGAGGAAAATCTCTCATGATCTAATGCCTTTGTAAATATATCAGTAAGTTGATTTTCAGTCCCAACAAATTCCAGACACACGATTTTTTGTTCTACAAGATTCCTTATGAAATGGTGTCTAATATCAATATGCTTAGTTCTGTAATGTTGGAAATGGTTCTTGGATATGTCTAAAGCACTCTTGTTATCACAAAAGGCAGTAAGAATTTTGCTACTCAATCCATAGTCTTTAAGCATTTGGTTCATCCACAACAATTGTGTGCAACAACTATCAATGACAACATATTCAGCCTCAGCTGTAGATAGGGAGATACAATTTTGCTTTCTACTATACCAAGAAACAAGATTGTTTCCTATATAGAAGAAGCCCCTGTGGTACTTTTCTTATCATCACTATTGCCAGTCCAGTCAGAGTCACTATACCTAATCAGATTAGTGTTTGTCTCTTTTGAATAGTGTAACCCTAGGTTTGCAGTCTCATTCACATATCTGATGATCCTTTTCAAGGCCTTGAGATGGGAAACCTTTGGGTTTGATTGATATCTAGCATAAAGACATACACTATACATGATGTCAGGTCTACTAGCAGTGAGGTATAACAAACTACCTATCATGTTTCTTTACACAGTTTGGTCCACACTTTCACCATCTGTGTCATGACTGAGCCTTTGGGATGACCCCATTGGAGTCTTATGATGAGAAGAGTGTTCAAGGGAGAACTTTTTCACAAGATTCTTGACATATTTTGATTGGGAAATAAACATACCTTCCTTAAATTGTTTGATTTGTGAGCCTAGGAATTAGTTCAATTCACCTACCATACTCATCTCAAATGTGGAGGTCATGCTTTCCACAAATGCAGTCAGCATAGTGTCTGAATTTGATCCAAGCACTATGTCATTCACATATATTTGAGCCACAATTATCTCCCTTCTTTCCTTTTTCACAAACAAAGTTTTATCTACTTCACCTCTCTTAAATCATAGGTGGATAAGATGGTCAGTCAACTTACCATACCAAGCTCTAGGGGCTTGTTTCAGCCCATACAGAGCCTTTTTCAGTTTATACCCATGGTTTGGGTATTCATGATCCTCAAAGCCCTTAATTTTTTCTACATAGGCCTCTTCATTCAATACCCCATTCAAAAAGGCACTCTTAACATCCATTTGATAAATAGTTAGTTTGAGATAGCAGGCTATGGCCAATAAGAGTCTTATGAACTCAATTCTGGCAACAGGAGCAAAAGTTTCCTCAAAGTCAATCCAGTCAACTTGAGTATACCCTTGAGCCAAAAGTCTGGCTTTATTCCTAGTAATTACCCCCTTTTCATCAGTCTTATTTTTGAAAATCCATTTTGTACCAATGACATTTCCATGAGAGGGTATATGTACCAAGGTCCAAACATCATTCTTTTCAAACTGACTCAACTTTTCTTGCATGGCCAAAATCCAGTCTACATCCTTTAAAGCCTCATGAATGTTTTTAGGTTCAATGTTTGAAATATAGCAGCAAAAACTTACCTTGTAGAATGCTGATGAGCAACTCCACAAACCAGCTAGCTCTCTGTAGTTTACCTTTCCTTTTTGCCTACTTCTCACCTGATCATGCACATCTCCCACTACTTGTGAGGTGGGATGGTTTTCGGGATTCTTGATGAGATATCCCTTTATCTGTCCACACACCCATCCTTATCCCCTTCTGAATTATCATCCTTATCAGATTCAGAGTAGCTGTCCTCAGGTTCAAGAGTTTGGGAGGATGTGGGGACAGATCTGGGTGTGGATATGGATGCAGATGTGTCCACATCCTTAGTCACATCCTTCTTTGCTTCAGCCACTGTTTCAGTCTTAGCATCCTCCTTTTGCACCACAACATCTGTTTCTGCAACTTTTCATTCTAGCAAGCAACCTGAAACATTATCCTCAGCAGTCTTGAGGTTGAGATCAAGTAAATCATCAAAAACCAAATTTGCAGATTTCATAATAGTTTTTGTTTTTAGGTTGAACACCCTATATGCTCTAATATTAGTGGATTAGCCCATGAATATTGCTTTATCACTTTTGGATTCAAACTTGGACAAGTATTCCCTATCATTGAGGATGTAATAGATACAACCAAACACATGAAAATACTTTAGAGTGGGTTTCTTGTCAAGTAGGATTTGATAGGGTGTCATAGTGTTCCCAATTCTGAGAAACACCCTATTACCAATGTGACAGACAGTATTCAAGGCCTCTGCTAAAAATTTCTTTAACAGGTTTTTGGAACTTAGCATAACTTTAGCTATTTCTTGTAGAGTTCTATTTTTCCTTTCAGCAACTCCCACTACCAGAAACTGAGTCTTTAGCGACGAAATCAACAGCGACGGAATCATTCCGTCGCTATATAGCTACGAAAATTATGCTATAGCGACGGAATAATTTTGGCGTCAACTTTACCGACGAAATTGAATTCCGTCGCTGACTACCGTCGCTAAAAACGAATATTCCTCGAATATTCGTTTCATTACCGCCACTAGATTGGCGCCTGATTTACCGACGGAATATTCCGTCGCTAGTTCTTTCTCAGCGACGAAATTATTCCGTCAGTGAAAAGTTAATATTTTTTTTTAAATAAACCAGCGACGGAATATTTCCGTCGGTGATAAATTAATTTTGTTTTTTATTTTTTTTTATTTATCAGCGACGGAAATATTCCGTCGGTGATTATAACATTTAATTTTAATTATTTTTAATTATTTTTAATTAATCAGCGACGGAATTATTCCGTCGGTAGAAATTAATTATTTTTTAATTTTTTTAAAAAAATAAACCAGCGACGGAATATTTCCGTCGGTGATAAATTAATTTTTTTAATTTTTTTATTTATCAGCGACGAAAATATTTCGTCGGTGATTATAACATTTAATTTTTAATTATTTTTAATTAATCAGCGAGAGAATAATTTCGTCGGTAGAAATTAAATATTTTTTAATTTTTTTTTAAATAAACCAGCGACGGAATATTTCCGTCGGTGATAAATTAATTTTTTTTTAATTTATCAGCGACGGATTTATTCCGTCGGTGATTATAGAATTTCATTTTTAATTATTTTTAATTAAACAGCGACGGAATTATTCCGTCGGTAATAAATAATTTTTGTTTTTTTATTTCTTTTATTTATCAGCGACGGAAATATTCCGTCGGTGATTATAACATTTAATTTTTAATTATTTTTAGAACTAATTAACAAAATAACTAACCGAAAACATTAAAAAATTTAACTGAAAACGTTAGAAAATTGACTGAAATTTCAAAAAACTAACTGAAATTTTGAAAAAATAACAGAAAACGTTAAAAAACTAACTAGAAACGTTAAAAAACTGACTGAAATTCTAAAAAACTGGAAACGTTAAAAAACTAACTGGAATTTCAATAAACTAACTGAAAACATTAAAAAACTGATTGAAATTCTAAATAACTAACTGAAAACGTTAAAAAACTGACTGAAATTCTAATAAACTAACTGGAAACGTTAAAAAACTGACTGGAATTCTAAAAAAAAACTAACTGGAAACATTAAAAAATTGACTGAAATTTCAAACGGTTATAAGTATATGAGATTTGAGATTTAGGGTTTAGGGTTTAGGGGTTAGGGTATAAGTATATGAGATTTGAGATTTAGGTTTTAGGGTTTTTGCTTAGGGTTTAGGGGTTTAGGGGTATAGGGTTTAGGGTTTAGGGTGTAGGGTTTATGGTTTAGGGGTTAGGGTTTAGGGTTTAGGGTTTATGGTTTAGGGTTTATGGTTTAGGGGTTAAGGTTTAGGGGTTAGGGTTTAGGGTTTAGGGATATGATTTAAGGGTTGGGGTATAAGTATATGAGATTTGAGATTTAGGGTTTAGGATTTACGCTTAGGGTTAGAGTTTAGGGGTATAAGTATATGATTTAGGGTTTAGGGGTTGGAGTAGTATACTCACTACAAGAAAAAAGGCTTTTTGTGACTGCTAAAAGCCGTCACATATGTGCGAAAAGCAGTCACGAAAAGGTAAGGCGACTGGGAAATCAATCACCATGGCAGTCGCATAAACCCTTGTCGCAATAGCTTAAAGCGACGGGATAAGCAGTCACCTTAGAGACTTATTTTCCGTGACTACTTTTTGCCGTCACGTAAAGGGTTTTTTAATTTTATTTATTTAATTAATTAAATCACAAATGCAATCACGTTAGCTAGTATAAGGCGACTGGGTATGCAATCTCGTTAGCTTGTGTAAGGCGACTGAAAATGCAATCACCTTTGCTTAGAGAAGGCGACTGGAAATGCAATCACCTTTGCTTAGAGAAGGCGACTGAAAATGCAATCACCTTTGCTTAGAAAAGGCGACTGAAAATGCAATCACCTTTGCTTAGAGAAGGCGACTTAAAATGCAATCACCTTATCCCGGATGAAAATGACCAAACATGTGATTGTTTTGCCATCACATTAGGTCTTAAATGTTTCATTACAATAATATAATTATTACTACATAATATTATGAATTAATATTGATAAATCCACAAACTTTTCCAAAACTTAATTGAAAACAAACTTTTAATCATTTAAAACTAAATATATTGTCTCAAAATAACATTCATCATTACATTTAACAAACTATTCATGTCTTACTAAACTTGTTCAAGAACCATTCTATCATATTATGTTCAAACATCCACCATCACATTTAACAAACTTTGAATGCTATTCCAATCATATCCCTTCCAGATAAAATGACAGGAAGTCCTTGAACTTGGATGGGAGTTGGCTGTACTATTCCTTTGGCTTTCAACCTCTTCGAAACTGGATCCGAGAATCTCATATCTTTAAAATTCTTGATAGGAGGAGGAATTTCATCACCATCTACAATTATATTCCACTGTTTCCTAATGGCATCACATGCTTTCCTGGACATCCTGATAGGTAATGGAGATAATGTTGGAACAATTACGATCCATTAAACATGAACCGACTCATTACTAGATTAAGAAGAGAAGAAGAAGAAGAAGACGAAGACGGAAGCGTGTACCTTGTGATTCCATGATTATGTTCTTGATCTTGTTCTTGAATAAATGAGAAAGTAGGAAGATAATCTTCAAAGTAGGGAAGAGTAGATCTTCTAAATGATAGTGCCCACACTTGATCTTCTTAGTGAATAAAGAGAAGATTTGTGACTGAATTTTTTGTGAATGAATAAGTGTCTCTAAATGGCTGATGGATAGCCTTTATATAGATAGATAAGGGGCACTTCATTTAGGGACTACACCCTTTCGTAAAGAAGGCGGTGAGAAGTTACCATTATGCCCATCATTTAATGGTACTTACACCTAATGGAATTCTACATATTTGGTCTATACTTTAACATTATTAAATGATTATAACATATGGAATTAAATAACACATATTATTAATCCATGTTCTAACAATCTCCCACTTGGATTAATATTAATATGTATCTTTTACTAAATAAATTCCTTAATCATTTATAACATGAATGACAACCCTTATGTGCACGTTTATTGTCATCCAACACAATCCCGTCCATTAGTCTTATAAGTATAGGGACTAAAGGGCGATCGTTGTAATTGATTCGCAACTAAACCCACATTAATCACATATATATATCCAACTAAATGACATAGATTAAGTATAGATATGTAGCATGGAATATTAATGAATATATATGAAGAACGCATATATATATTCTCCAACTAGTCCTACTTAACCAAATGAGATCAACAACACAAAGAAATAGAAAACAACACAAACTCCCACTGATTTAAGCATTATCAAAAATCGTTTCACCCATATGAGCAGCATGCTCGTGAAATACCAAAGAGATTACGCTTTATAAAATGGATCCAATAACATGGAGTTTGATCCTATAAGTTGTATATCTATTTTATACTTATTTCTCTTCAACAAGAGACATAACCATATGTTGTCTTTCGACATCTTTGCATTCATTAAAACAGAATCGGAATATTTAATGATCTCTAAATGATCCGATTTTATATACATAAGCATGTAGTTCAATGTTTTATAGGTACTTCATCATTCTTTTGGATGCGAATTAATGTTCTTCTTTCCGAATTGCTTTAAGCATCCCAATAATAAATGCAAGGTTTGGACGAGTACAGACTTGCGCATACATTAAGCTTCCTACTGCCGGTGCATAAGCGACATTTTCCATATACTTGGATTAAAAATTAATTTTAGGACATTTACTTTAAACTGAATTTATCTCCCTTAGAGACAGGGGTGTCATGTGGTTTACAATTTTCCATGCTAAACCTTTGTAATACCTTCTCTATATAGCTCTTTTGTGATAATCCCAAAATACCTCGTGAATGATCACGATGAATTTGGATTCCCAATACAAAAGATGCCTTACCAAGATCTTTCATTTCAAATTTGTTTGAGAGAAATTTCTTGGTTTCCTTTAGAAGGTCCTTATCATTACTAGCAAGAAAAATATCATCCAAATATCATCCACATATAAGACCAAAATAATAAATCTACTCCCACTGAACTTATGGTACACACAATCTTCACCAAGATTCATTTCAAAGCCAAATGAAAGAATAACTTGGTTAAATTTTAAGTACCATTGACGAGATGCTTGCTTAAGCCCATAAATGGATTTCTTAAGTTTACAAACCAGTTGACTAGTTTGATCCGAATTAGTCACCATTTCTGGTTTCTTCATATAGATAGTTTCCTCAATGTCGCCATTGAGAAAAGCTGTCTTAACATCCATTTGATGAAGCTCAAGATCATAATGTGCCACTAATGCCATAATGATCATAAAAGAGGTTTTAGAAGATACTGGAAAAAATGTTTCTTTATAATCAATGTCTTCCTTTTGAGTAAATCCATTAGTAACAAGACGTGCATTATATCTTTCCATATTACCTTGCTAATCCCTTTTGGTTTTAAATATCAATTTATAACCAATAGGTTTTACACCTTCAGGTAATGGGACAAGATCCCAAATGTCATTGTCTTTCATTGATTTTAACTCCTCATTAATGGCATTGATCCACTTATGAGAATTAGGACTATTAATGGCTTCATGAAAGGTGATTAAATCATCTCCCACTAAACCTAAGGTGTC
Source organism: Adenophora triphylla var. japonica (assembly GCA_022495995.1). NCBI lineage: Eukaryota > Viridiplantae > Streptophyta > Magnoliopsida > Asterales > Campanulaceae > Adenophora > Adenophora triphylla. Next base: position 181,493 of record JAFEMH010000576.1, on the reverse strand, counting down.
TTCATTCTCCGCAAGATACATATCATAAATATCCGGAATAGAACTTCTTCTTTCTCTAGTAGATTTCCTTAAGAGCACCGATTCATCCTCATTTTGAGGTTGTTGAATTTCATTATGTCCAACATTTTCATGTTGTCCGTTATTTACGGGAGTCTCTATATTATTTTGAATTGTATGTTCTTTGTTGAATTTCAGGTACAATTACTTGATTTCCAACAGGAACTAAAGTTTGAGGAATAAAGAGTGGTTCCTCTAACTCTTCAAATTCAAAATCATTACTATTTCTCCCACTAAATTCATCATCCTCAAGGAACCTAACATTGTCAGTCTCGAAAAATGTTCTAGTTTTCGGGTTATAAAATTTATATCCCCTAGATTTCTTAGCATATCCTACAAAGTAACTACCAACGATCTTAACGTCCATATGGAGTTTTGTCGGTAGCCTTTGAAGCAGCTCTATTGAGAATATAAGTAGCGGTTTTTAATGCTTCGCCCATAATGAGTGAGGTAAAGAAGTACAAGAAAACATACTTGTTACCATATCCTTAAGGATTCTATTATGTCTCTCCACTATACTATGCTAGGTTTGCCCGGCATGGTGTAGTGAGGGACAATCCTACACTCTTTAAAAATAGCGAGTATAAAGGACCTGGACGTTATTCACCCAATACATTATACCGTCCGTAGTTTTCACTATCGTGATCGGATTTAACGTTCTTAATAGTCTTTCTTATGCCTTAAAAGACTTGAAAACGTCCAATGATTGAAACTTTACATGAAGAAAATAATGTATCATAACGAGAGTAATCATCCATGAACGTAATGAAATATTGTTGACCATTCCATGAAGGGTTAGTGAATGATCCACAAATGTCCGTATGAATTAGTTTCAAGACGTTTGATACTCTCAAAGATACTATTTTCTTTAATGTTTGTAAATTTTTCTTTAAAACACTTAATGCAAAAGTTTTATCCGGAGTATCAAGTTGTTTTAGGATTCTCTCCGACATAAGCTTTATCAATTCTCCCTTTGGAGATATGACCCAAACGCCTATGCCATAGAATACAATAATTTTTACTTGATAATTTTTGCTTAGTGCCTTTAGTTTTGGTTTCATTATTATGGGACTCATTCATTTTCTTGACTGTGTCAAGTAAATTAAAATTATTGATATATGACAAAGTACTAGTACCGAAAAGTTTGGAATTTAAAATAAAGATCACATTTATTATTATCAAAAGAACAAGAGTAACCTTCCTTGTCCAAAATTGTGATAGATATTAAATTCCATCTAAAAGATGATACAATGAATGTATTATTTAATACAAAATAATAGCCAGTACTTAACATTAATCTAAAATTCCTATGCCTATAACTTCAACCGGATTTCCAGCTTCCATATAGATGTATTTCTCATCTTCACTGGGGATTCGGTAATTCAGGCAACCCTGTATACAAAAACTAATGTGAGTTGTTGCACCAAATACAACCACTATGTATATTAAGGAATTAAACCAAATTTGCCTTAGTACAAACAAGACCAAATGACATACCATTCTGAATTCGCCATTCGCGATACTTATGGTAGTCGTTCTTCATGCGAGTAAGGTCCTTGCAGAAGAAGCATTTCTTGACTTTATGACCCTTTAATGATCCCTTATGCTTCTTACTTGCAACCGCAATTTCCTTCCCTCTTCTCTTAATTCCACGAGAAGAAGTAAATGCTGAGTGAGTACTTTCTAATTTGAGATATTTCATCCTATCTTCCTCTAATGTCATATGTGAAAGTAATCTATTAATATTCCACTTTTTCTTTTGACATTTATAGGTCACTTCAAAAGGACCAAATTGAGGAGGAAGATAGATCAAAACTAAGTGCACGAGCAAATCTTCCGAAATCTCTAACTTAAGTGCCTTTAGTTTGACCGAAAGATGAAATAATTCAACAATGTACTCCCGAAGATTTTCGTCACCCTTGTACCGTATGGAAACAAGTTTCCACAAGAATTCAAAGAAAAACTCAGCATTTTTGATCTTAGAGACATTGTCCAAAAATGTCTTTGAAACTGCATTTTCCATGATCATTAGACTCACGCGGTTGGACCGTTCCCATTGCTCAACATTTTTCCGTTCTATAACGGTATTTCCTTTAGTGAGAGCAGCGGGACTTGATTCCCCTAATGCGTGATCGATGTCCATATTGCCTAAGATCATTGTTATATTATTTTTCCAAGTTTTAAGTTTAGTCCCAGTAAGCAAAGGTACATCATTTATAGCAGTAGTTACGGATGAAGTATTAATCAAATCTGAAGGAGAAGAACAAGAATGAAACAAAACATATATAAGAAACTACACAATGATTAATTATATCAAATGAATTCCATCAAAATAAAAGATAATCAATATGACATCAAGACTAATCTTTGGATTGCGAATTGACTCACAATTTGATTTATCTTAGGGTAAACAAATAGTTTAAACAATACACTTTAAATACTTGCCTTCCTTTGGGCCGGTTCAAGTATAGAAAATGTCCTAAAGTTTAAGGTACTTGTTTCCCGGTAATAAAGAATATAAACAATTCATTTTAAACACCCGCCTTCCTTTGGGATGGTTCACAGCATTTAAAATGACCAAAAGTTTAGTTCAATTATTACCCCATGAATGTAAATACTTAGTCAATAACAAGGTCTCCTTTGGGAAACAAGCATGTAGCACGACTCGTGCCAGGACGCGTATTGTGACGTCAGCAAGGATTTTGAAGATTACCTTGGCTTTCACTCGTGAGAACGAGTCGTGCCCAAGGTGCCCACTCGTTCTGAATAGTTGCTTGGAATGGCTTGACTCCAGTCGTTCCCCAAGTCGTGCTCCACTCTTCTTCAGTCGTTCCCCACTCGTGCCAAATGCATAATTGCCCCATTTTGACTCAGCTTTGACCTGGCCTTCGTCCCTTGACCATGTTTGACCCCGAGCTCGAACGTTGACCAACTTACTGCCCTTTTTCCACTGACAATGAACTTGCACACTCCATGAGGTTTTACAACCAATTACAAATAAGCCAAAAATACCCTCAAAGTACATAATTTTCTCACTCAACCTCACATAACAAAATGTCACTCAAATACATCAAAACTAACTAAATACATCCAAAATCATTATAAATAAACCGAAAACATAGGTAAAATAATATGTATAAAATCCACACATCACTTTGGCAACAATATTATTTAAACAATGAATAAATTTGTTTAAGCATATAATTAATCATACTTTAGGGCACTTAAAAAAAAATAAAAAAAATAGCACAGCACCAAATTTTGCGCCAGATTTGAAGAAAAGAGTATATTTACATATTTTCATAATAATAATTATGAAAATTTTCAAATCTTACAAATACTAATTTGATATTCTGAAGAGTTGAAGAGTAAAAGGAGCAATTGGCCCCTTATCCCAATCCCAAGGCATGGCTCCGAAAAGTCACCAATTATACTCATTTTAAAAGTCACCAATTAAAAAGCCATGGTCCAAGGGGAATTAAAAGTCACCACGGTTGGATTCAATTAAAAGTCAATTAAATTTTTCCAGAAATTAAATTAAAAGTCTCCACGGTTGGACCATTGCTTTTTCCAGAAATTAAATTTTAACACAAACATGAATGTCAAGCAAAATTAACGCTTAACTAAGACATGAATATACAAGTAGATCCAACACGATTGTGCGACATAAAACACTCTGTTGTGTCAATGGGATAATCTTGCACTTAAATTAAAATGGTCAAACAAGTAGATCTAGATTTGCACACTCCATACATCATACAATGTTGGCTATGCAAATGGGATAATCTTGCTTGAACCATCATGTCTCTTAAGTTTGATTTTACCATTCTTAATTTAATGGTGACTCAATTTTCAACCAAAGTAAGTAGATCCGCATACTCACAACACATTAAAAAAAAAATGCGTGGCTATGCATATGAACAAACTCACAACGCATCCAAGGATGGTGGCTATGTTCAAAAATGGGATAATCTTACATTAAGGATTGAAAGCCTTTTGAGTAAAACCAAAATTAAGAAATAGAATGAAGTTATGAACATAATACTCTTAGACAAATGAGTATTATGTACAAGAACAAAACCAAGTGTAATTATACATGGATTACAAACTTAAACAAATTAAAGCACAAGACTTTATAAGAAATTCAAACTCAATCTAGTATATGAGCAGGCTCTGATACCAATTGTTGGAACAATTACGATCCATTAAACATGAACCGACTCATTACTAGATTAAGAAGAGAAGAAGAAGACGAAGACGGAAGCGTGTACCTTGTGATTCCATGATTATGTTCTTGATCTTGTTCTTGAATAAATGAGAAAGTAGGAAGATAATCTTCAAAGTAGGGAAGAGTAGATCTTCTAAATGATAGTGCCCACACTTGATCTTCTTAGTGAATAAAGAGAAGATTTGTGACTGAATTTTTTGTGAATGAATAAGTGTCTCTAAATGGCTGATGGATAGCCTTTATATAGATAGAGAAGGGGCACTTCATTTAGGGACTACACCCTTTCGTAAAGAAGGCGGTGAGAAGTTACCATTATGCCCATCATTTAATGGTACTTACACCTAATGGAATTCTACATATTTGGTCTATACTTTAACATTATTAAATGATTATAACATATGGAATTAAATAACACATATTATTAATCCATGTTCTAACAGATAATGGTTCCGTATATGTTATCCACTTCACAATTATGAGGAACAAAAGGTAACCAAACGAACTGTTAAGAAATTCATCTGAAGAATGAATTGGTACCTGAAGTAATACAAATGTTTAATGCCAACATATAGACCGCTGAATTTCATCAACCAACACAATAAATGACTTCAGGAGGCACATGTTAAAAGATAGCTGAAAAAAAGACTTCTGTAAGCATACATTTAAAGGACTGATTTATGAATGAATCCACTTATTTATTTATTTTTTAAAAATTATTGGTTTTATTGTTTGATATTTATTGACAATAAAAACTGAATAATACCTCTGGACTGAACTATCCAAGCACACTAGGCAAGGCATATTAGCATCATTAATTACGTGAACACTCATGCACACTCTCTCTAAAACAGAAAATGGAAAACTTCTACCAAGCAAAAAGAGGGAACATGGAACCCATGAAATTGGAATTATACAGAAACCATAACAAGCATCCAGGACAGTAGTATAGATGAGCACCATATGCAATCAAATCAAAACTTGTTTCCTGTTGCCTTCAATGTCAGGTGATAGAATAAAGGTAGATCTACAATTACAACTTCTATCACAGGCTACAACTTCCATTGTTCTGATGTTTTAATAGAAGGAACCATACGGAAATTATATCTTATCATTACTGCTGTAAATTGGCATATGCTAAGTTGACTCTTGAGTATAAAACTAGTGAAGCAAAAAACTTATCACCAGTTTCTAGATTTCTAGTTATACTCCACCAATTGGATTTCACTGTTGAATTTTTACTTTTGTAAGTAAGAAAAACAGAAGCAACAAGAAAAAAAAACATTATCCAGAGTGAATTAGGTCAAACCAATTCTAAACAAATTGCAGGTCAGTAAATGAGAAATCTTATTTTAATGATTAATATGAAGTATGAAATATCTTACTAGAGCTTTCCCAGAGTTGGTGGTGCTTATGTGAGAGTTTTGGTGGTGGCTGGATAGAACCTCTTTGCAAAAAAGGTGCCATAGCAGTTGTACAACCAGGCATTGATTATTGCGCATGACCCCACCAAACGAAGAATTACCTATGGAAAAAAACAACAACAAGGAAGCACTGGAACTAGTAGTTACTAAGCTAATTAGCCAAGATTGGGTAAACAATTTGATGATAATGATAATTGCCTCCATTTGTTTTTCTTTTGCTGGACCGAAAGGATGACTTAGGAATGCATTGAACAAAAGTTATCCATACTGAATGTCACTTTGTCATTTACAATAAATAATAAAACTTTCGTAATTACAGAATATCGTAACGAATCACCGCTCAGCTCGTAAGCCAGTTATGTTGTCCACCTCTTATGAAGGAGTGGCAGAGTGTTCAATCCTCACACGATGCACATTGATTAATGGAAAGAAGCTAGATGATCAAAATGAAATGTCATAGTTTCAAGATATCGTTAAAGGAAATGCACATGCAAACAAAGAGATGCAACTGACAGAAAAAGCACTTGTCCTTAGGGGTGACTATGATAAAATGATACGTGCGAATTTGCATTTTGATTTAGAACAAATACACCAGAATACTCTGATTTTTACATGTTCACAGGAGTTGATGAGACATTCAGAATCAATGACAATAGCCCGAAAAGACAAACAACTTTTTATCTAGAATATCCTGAAGCATGGAACCAAATGGCAAATAAAATGCTAATAGATGGTGCTCGAAAGCTAGCCACTATTCGTGAATGGGAATAGTCAAATTTCAAGTTTATTACACAAACTTAGACGGACAACACAGAAATAAAACATCCAAATACATTCCAAAGTCAGAAAATCCAGATTTCATATGCTAAGACATGCAATGCTGCTTAATGTTCAAACAAATACTAACTTGGGTGCAATAAGCTGACACAATCAAGCCCACTAAATAAGACAGTATAAAAGCATAACGAATAGGTGGGCGTGCATGAAGATGGATAAATTTTCCGAAATATCAATGACATAGTATTATAAAGTTGCAAACCTCATCAGCCGAGCCAAAACGGATCTTTACACATCGGGCAAGCGATGAGCTGAATGACTTCCCCCTAAAATAGTTGCGTGCCTCCAATGTGTGAGTGTGTGTCTGGAGTGAGAATAAAGATCCATGAGTACAAGAGCGGAAGAGAAGCACATATCTATGCTCTAACAAACTACCTACAACAAATGTTGGATGCATTATAAGCAGAGACACATTACTCTATCACATACTCACAGTGACTTAAAGGAAAATTCCATGAGTGCTTGCTGTCACTGCTGTTGATGCAGACATTGGGATTTGTCTCTCTCCTGTGTCAGCAATGACCTAGCTTTGTCTCTTTCTTTCTTAAGCCTAGCAATTACACGGCATGCAGCATCATGCTGCCAACACAAACACATAATCTTCAACCAAGCTTTCACTTGACACAAAAATAATGACATAAACCAGTTGTATTGTACAGTAAGACTAAAGAAAAAATGAGAGGAAACCATAAGAGGAAAAAAACATTGACAGAATAAGCATTGACTAGAGAATATCAGTAAACTACATGAGTCATGAACCTAATAAACCTATTTACAAGGCAACACGAGTAGGAAACGGGAAAGCATTTTGAAATAGCCACTTATCAGTACCTGGTATAAAGCATGACTTAGCTCTTGCCATGCTGTATGTAGTTATTGCTCCAATGCGAAGTTAGACCAAACCCCATGCCCACATAAAACCATAATTTCAAGAACCTGTCAACAACCAATCACACAAGTAACAGATATTATACCCAAAAAAATAGATCCATCAATGTACCAAGCAAAGAATTCTCTTTCATTTTAAGGGGAAGAACACCAGGAATTAAACCCTAATTTTGGGTTAAAAATAAACCCCAAATCGAGAACTTAGCTAATCAACAAAAATACACCAACAAAATATACCAAAACAGTCGAAATTTGACTTTTCAAAATCAAATCAAACTATCTTAAATTCATACAAGACGCAAATCCATGTTAAAAACACAAAATATGAGGGGAATTATACCTCTTTAACTGGCTCGGATCGGAGAGAGAGACAACGAGCCGAGACACAACCGGAGGGAGAGACGACCAGAGCGGAGAGAGGCTGAGCGGAGAGACGATCAGAGATGGAGAGAGGCAGAGCGGGGAGCAGAGAGGGAGAGAGCGGATAGAGAGAGAAAGCGGATAGAGAGAGAGGCGTTGATTGATTTATTTAGATTGATTTATTTAGGTATCTCAAATTAATTTATTTCTTATTTTTTTATATCATTTAAGGTATTAAGTGATTGTATTGGTCGTCACCTTTTATTAAAATTATTTTTTTCATGTATTTATATTAATTAAATTATATAATTAATCAAACGTGATTGCAAAAGTCATCACAGTTTTAAAAAAGCGATCACGTTTGATTTTTCATATTCCCTCCTTTTTTCCCGCATTGGCGCTCCGAACGAAAATACCAAACGTGATTGCACATGTGATTGTACTGCCATCTCCTTAAGGTAACGTGATTGCTTTTTATTTCCGTTTCCTTATCTGGTCTATGGAGACTGCTTTTTTTAGCCATCACAGAAAGCAGTCACGAAAGGCTATTTTTCTTGTAGTGACTAGCGATAGTAGTGGTGGTAGTGGTAGTAGTAGTAGTGGTGGTAGTGGTAGTAGTAGTAGTGGTAGTAGTGGTGGTAGTGTGGTAGTAGTGGTAGTAGTGATGGTAGTGGTAGTAGTAGTGGTGGTGGTAGTGTTAGTAATAGTAGTAGTCATAGTAGTGGTAGTAGTGGTGGTAGTAGCGGTAGTAGTGGTAGTAGTGGTGGTGGTAGTAATAGTGGTGGTGGTAGTACGTAGTGGTGGTGCGTGGTGGTAGTAGTGGTGGTAGTAGTAATAGTTGTGGTGGTATAGTAATGGTGGTAGTGATAGTAGTGGTGGAGTGGTGGTGGTGGTAGCGGTGGTAGTGGTAATAGTGATGGTAGTGGTGATAGCGGTGGTGGTGGTGCGTGGTGGTGGTGGTAGTAGTGGTGGTAGTAGTAATAGTTATGGTGGTATAGTAATGGTGATAGTGGTTGTGATAGTAGTAGTGGAGTGGTGGTAGTGGTAGTGGTAGTAGTGATTGTAGTGGTGATAGTGGTGGTGGTGGTGCGTGGTGGTGGTGGTAGTAGTGGTGGTAGTAGTAATAGTTGTGGTGGTATAGTAATGGTAGTAGTGGTTGTACGTGATAGTAGTGGTGGAGTGGTGATGGTGGTAGTGGTGGTAGTAGTGATTGTAGTGGTGATAGTGGTGGTGGTGGTGGTGCATGGTGGTGGTGCGTGGTGGTGGTAGTAGTGGTGGTAGTAGTAATAGTTGTGGTGGTATAGTAATGGTGGTAGTGGTTGTGATAGTAGTGGTGGAGTGGTGGTGGTGGTAGTGGTGGTTGTAGTGATTGTAGTGATGATAGTGGTGGTGGTGCGTGGTAGTGGTGGTAGTAGTAATAGTTGTGGTTGTATAGTAATGGTGGTAGTGGTTGTGATTGTAGTGGTGGAGTGGTGGTGGTGGTGGTGGTGGCAGTAGTGATTGTAGTGGTGGTAGTAGCGGCGGAATAATTATGCCGGTGTTAGTTAGATTTTTTTAATTTTGTTTAGCTCTATTTTTATTTTATTTTTATTTATGATTTATTTATTTTTCAAAAATATTATTTATTGACTTATATTTATTTTTTTGAGCGTAGTTTAAAATAATTTTATTTAAAATAATTTTCATGTTTTATATAAATTAAAATAATGATATTTATTAAATTAAAATTAATCAACATCAGCGACGGAATAATTCCGTCGCTAAATATTAATTCTAGCGGCGGAATTATAATTCCGTCGGTAGATTATTTTTTAGCGGCGGAATTATTTCGTCCCTGGTGTTAAATGTATATACACATTTTTCCTCTCTGAAATCGTTTACGCCCTAATTTCCCTCTCTCTCTCCCCCCGCTCTCTCTCTTCCCGGCGATCTCATCTCTCTCTCTCTCTTCCCTCGCTCTCACACCGCCGCCGTCCACCCTCTCCACACCGCCTTTAAGCTTCGCCGTCCACCCTCTCCACCATCTCCATCTCGAGTTCTGCCGCCGTCCTCACTTAACGGCTGGAAAAATCACACTGCCGTCCCTCAACTCCACCCTACCACCACCGCACCGCTGTGTTACTTCAAAGGTATGTAAACCCTTGATTACCTCTGTATTTGTTGTATTGGAAATCAATTTGTGATTTTTATTTGTGATTACCGCCGTTGAGTTCTGCTATCGCCACCGCACCGCCGTTGAGTCCGTCTGAATGATGTTTACAACCGCATTTTCTTCAATTTTTACTGAACTAAGTGTTTTAATTTCGGAATGATGTTTACAACTCAGTGAGTTTGATTAGTAAGAAATTGATCTGAAAAAACTGTTTAATGAACTAGAAAAGTGAAAAATTGAGTTTAGGTATGGAAACAGGGGTTTTAGTGTGTGAAGAAGTTAGGGGATATCATAATTCAACTGCATTTTCTTCAAATTTCTTAGTGAACTAAGTGTTCGGATAATGCGTTTGCAACTCAGTGAGTTTAAGTGAGTTTAATTAGTTAGAAATTAATCTGAAAAAAAAACTGTTTGATGAACTTGAAAAAGTGAAAATGAGGTTAGGTTTGGAAACAGGGGACTTAATTTGTGAAGTTACGAGATCATTATTATGTGTAACTGCCTTTTTTGATTTCATTGCTGCCAAGTGATTAATACTTGTTCCGCTGTTCATTTTTTATTTTTTTTCGTTTGCTATAGTTTGATCTTGTATTTTAGGGCTTTGGTCAGGCTGGACTCAAATAGTATTGACGATATAGATCCTTGTTCAGTTTGATATAGATTGAGACACATTGATAACTTTGAAATTTACAGTCTTTTGGTTAAAGCTTTTAGAATAACAACTGGTTTAATATTCTACAAGCTGATATTTGATAGCTTATTGCGATTATATATTTTGTTTATATTGCATGGAATGTCTAAGAACTAGTTTCTGAGCTGTGGTTTTGAGTATTGGGATATGGAAAAGAAACGAATGCATCAATTGGGATGATCTTAAAGTGTCAAATTTTCTTAGTGGTAAAAATGTTATTAATCTAAACTTAAAGGGGGAGGAAGGGGGGTGAATGTCTCAATAATGTAACATATTCAACCGCACACTACCTTACTGGTTATAGATCCCATTTTGGGGCGATTGACGGCTTTGCGGACGGTGATGTATGTCGCCTACGTTTGAGCGCTTGATATCAATCCTAGCACCCTAGATGCACCCTAGGTTGGATCACACTTTTTAAGCTTACCCTAAACGGTTGGTTTTTGATACACCATTTTCAAATATACTAAAATAAATTGTATAAATTTTAGTCATATGCTATAATACCTACACGTCCTAGCACGTATGGACATGTTGCCATTACAACATGATTTCGACAAGAGATCATGTCGGGGTGCCAACATGTACCGACGAGAGGTCATTGTTGGGCTTTTAACCTAACAGTTTATTTAATATCCGCAAGCGCATGGGATATTGCAATATAGCGGGTGCAAGTACGGGTCGATCCCACAGAGACAGGGTTTACTTTGGGATGATATTTGTCTTTATATAAATAAATAGATAAAATGATTGGGGGAGATAAGAATTTGTAAGAGAAAATACTAGGAAGATATAGAAATTACTCTAACATATAGTATTCTCGGGATTGAAAACAAATAAATATGCTTTAGATAAAGTCTTTTATCAAAATAACAAGGATGTTATGCTAGGCCTACACTACTTCGGGTTAAGACAGCAGCGTTTGTATCCTTCGCTAATCATGTCCTAACTGTTTGAGATTTCCGTTTATGGTACTCCCTCCCTGTCACAAACGGGCATTCCGGCTTAACTCTAGCTAACCACAATTAGAAAGAATCCATTAAGATCGAAAATCAACATACTTTCCATTCAAAGAACACCCCTAGGCTGTTGAACTACTCTTTTGATCAATGGACAAGTTTCTTTATAAGGTCTCGTTAATCGAGATTCTCCGCTAGGTCCTTCTCTCAATTAACTAGGATTCCACAAATATAAATGTCTTCATATTTGCAGGCAATTTAATAATAATATAAAGAAATTGTTTTAAGATAAAAGTGCCAAGTTCAAGAATGATACGCTAAGTTGTGCTAACTAGCACATGTATTTTAAAACTTATCGGCCTTTCTCTCGAGGGTCCGACTTAGTGTAATCCCGTTCGTCACGCGGGAAATCCGACTCACCTTTCGAGGGTACCGTATAAATCAGAATCCATTAAGTTAATAAATCTCACCTATTTTCCACTAAAGGATCATCCCTAGGTCTTTATATCACTTTCCGTGATTTATTGACCTAGTTCAATTCTTAGAGTTCCGCTAATCGAGATTCTCCGCTAGGTCCTTCTCTCGATTAACTAAGGCTATACAATTAAGAACGTCTCCCTAATTGCAAGTAGTTAAGATTACTAAGAAGAGAATTGAAATGACAAGTAAGAGAAGCATGAATATAAATAATTGAGTTTCCAACTCAGAGAAATGAAGGATTACTCAAACCATTAAAATAATGAAAGAAGTAAGTAAGAAATAGAGATAAGGAAAGAGATACTTATTCATAAAAAAGAGAGACAATGGCTGGAAAATAACCCTTGTATTGCATTCACCATCTTCAAGAGTATACAAGACTTGTCACGAATCATTGATACACCTTGAACATTGTGTATATATAACTAGAGTAATTTTTCTATACATTCTAAGTATAATATGATCCTTTCTGGATGTGTTTTTCACCATTTTCGGATGTTTTAAACTGAGTACATATAGCCTTTATATAGGCATTCTATGCTAGGGACACGTCTCTTACGAAAAGGCACCTGTTGGCTGATATGGGAGGTGCTCGGCCGAGTCAAGGGAGTTGCTCGGCCGAGCAGCACCTTTTTGACTGGTCACAACTCTTGAAAAAGGCACCTTTTGGTTTGAACAGAGAGTGCTCGGCCGAGTCAATGTATCTGCTCGGCCGAGCAGAGCTTGCTTTGGCGGTCTTGACAACTTTTCATTTTTGGTCCCTCTATTTCCAAGGCTTTATGCTCTGAACCCCTTATACTTCGTAGAATGACCTAAAAAACCTGTAAAATCATACAAAATACCAACCAAGCATAAAATCGAAGATATATACAAAAAGAGGCTAATTTAAACTTAATTGGCACACAATTTAAGGTAAATAATATAATAAAAACACTATAAAATACTATATAATAACTACTTATCAAATTCCCCCACACTTAAACCTTGCTTGTTCCCAAGCAAGATTAGGATAAAAATATGGAGAGGGAGAACAGAAAAAATAAAATAAGAATGATTCCTCAGAAAATAAAGTAGCAAGCCCTAAATGCCTTATGGATAATGCCTTTATCTTTTTAGTCATATTTTGCATACCTTTAAAAATTATTTATAAAGAAGTAATTTGGGGATATTTAAAAGAAATAATTTTGAGACAATAACCTAATATAGCCTATATAGGAATTGATCAAGTAAAGCATGCTAGAAAGATAAACCTTAGATCATAAACTTGGTAAAAATGGAAGTTTCATAAAAATGAATTTATAGCTTAAAATGTACAAATAGAGGCCTAAACACTTATTCACAAACTAGAAGCTTTCATAGAATTTGAATTGCATTTTTGAATCACATGTGTGAAAATGGATGATGATAGTGGAAAAATCTTATCAATGCTTCAACAATTTTATCTTATTTTTGCACGTGTTAAATTTTTACAAAAGACCTTAGTTATTTTTTATCCTTTCAAGTAGGAGACATTGTGGCTGCGAACCCCATGTTCCTAATACTTAGATCAAGAATACTTTGGATATTACTTCCATTTGGCAAGGAAGCATCGTCGCAGCGAACGCCGTGCCCCGAGTTACTTAGGAAGTAATAGGTTTCTTTTTGCTTTTAAGATTTGGTGACTAAGTCACTCTTTTAGCAATAAGATAAAATGTCTAACCTTGATTTGATTAGTGGAAATGGAAAGATGGAATTTTATTGAAGGGGTGTGATCCAAGGGATGCAAAAACAAAGCAAATGCTTCTAATAAGGGAATAAGCATTAATAAAACATGAAATGTACATTTAAAGAAATATTTTCAAAATTTTTCAAAAGAACAACCAAGTATCAAATGCTTTTTCCTTGACTAAACACTATATATTGCTATATTAACTTATGAGGTTTTTGTTGGAACATTAAACGATCCAATGAACATGAACCGACTCATAACTAGATTAAGAAGAGAAGAAGAAGAAGAAGAAGACGAAGACGGAAGCGTATACCTTGAGATTCCATTATTGTTCTTGTTCTTGTTCTTGATGAAGACATGAAGATAGTCTTTGATTCAGGAAGAGTAGATCTTCTAAATGATGAGTGCCTTTTTAATCTCTTTGTTCTTCAAGTACTTAGGAAGAATTTTGACTGAATGAGAATATAAAATAACTAATGATTCATAGGCTTGATGGATAGGCCTTTATATAGGAATCCAAGGGGCACTTCATTTAGGGACTACACCTATTGATATATAAGATATTACCATTATGCCCATCATTTAATGGTATACTTATATTATGGAATTCTACATATTATTTAGAGTTCTATACTTTATACCATATATTATAATATTGATCATTACATTATTAAGTATTTATATGTTATATTAATCCATGTTCTTACAATCTCCCACTTGGATTATTATAACATATACCTTCACTTAATAAATTCCTTCAATCATATTTATAACACAAATGACAACCCTTATGTGCACTTTGTTGTCATTCGAAAATAATCCCGTCCATTAGTCATATAAGTATAAGGACTAAAGGGGCATTCGTTGTAATTGATTCGCAACTAAACCCACATTAATCACATATATATATCCAACTAAATGACATAGATAAAATATAGATATGTAGCATGAAAAATTAATGAATATATATGAAGAATGCATATATATATTCTCCAACTAGTCCTACTTTAACCAAATGAGATCAATTTAAATGAAAACAACACAAGGAAATAGAAACATTTAAAACTCCCACTGATTTAGGCATTATCAAAAGTCATTACACCCATATGAGCAACATGCTCGTGGAAATCTTGAAGGAGATAACGCCTTAGTAAATGGATCCGCTAACATGGAGTTTGTACCAATAAGTTCTATTTCGATTTGTTCATTTTGTACTCTCTCTCTCACAACAAGAAACTTAATATCTATATGCTTAGATTTAGATGAACTCTTATTGTTGTTGGAGTACAATACCGCGGCCCGATTGTCACAATATAACTTAAGCGGTCTTTCAACACCTTTGACAATCCGCAGTCCTTCAATGAATTTACGCAGCCATATAGCTTGATTGGATGCCTCGTAGCAAGCAACAAATTCAAAGGCCTCCATAGTGGAAGTAGTAACTAATGTTTGCTTGGCACTTCTCCAAGAAATTGCTCCACCGGCCAAAGTGAAGACATAACTGATGTCGATTTGCGACTATCTTGGCATCCGACAAAGTCGGAATCGGAAAAACCAATGATCTCAAGATGATCCGACTTTGTATATGTAAGCATGTAGTTCTTCGTGTTTTGTAAGTATCTCATCACTCTTTTGGCTGCAACCCAATGTTCTCTTCCCGGATTAGATTGATATCGCCCAAGCATGCCAACAATAAAGGCAAGATGGGGCGAGTACGGACTTGAGCATACATTAGGCTTCCCGCCGATGCGTAAGGGATATTTTCCATATACTTGGTTTCAAGATTATTTTTAGGACATTGATTTAGGCTGAACTTATCTCCCTTAGAGACCGGGGTGTCATGTGGTTTACAATTTTCCATGCTAAACCTTTGTAATACCTTCTCTATATAGCTCTTTTGTGATAATCCTAACATACCTCGTGAGCGATCACGATGTATTTGGATTCCTAATACAAAAGAAGCTTCTCCAAGATTTTTCATCTCAAATTTGTTTGAGAGAAATTTCTTGGTTTCCTTAAAAAGGTCCTTATCATTACTAGCAAGTAAAATGTCATCCACATATAAGACCAAAATTATAAATCTACTCCCACTGAATTTATGGTACACACAATCTTCACCAAGATTCATTTCAAAACCGAATGAAAGAATAACTTGGTTAAATTTTAAGTACCATTGACGAGATGCTTGCTTAAGCCCATAAATGGATTTCTTGAGTTTACAAACTAGTTGACTAGTTTGATCCGAATCAGTCACCATTTCTGGTTTTTTCATATAGATAGTTTCCTCAATGTCACCATTGAGAAAAGCTGTCTTTACATCCATTTGATGAAGCTCGAGGTCAAAATGTGCCACTAAAGCCATAATGATTCTAAAGGCATTTTTAGAGGATATCGGTGAAAATGTTTCTTTGTAATCAATGCCTTCTTTTTGAGTAAATCCTTTAGCGACAAGACGCGCCTTATGTCTTTCCACATTACCTTTTGAATCCCTTTTGGTCTTAAAGATCCATTTACATCCGATGGGTTTCACATTCTTAGGTAATAGGACAAGATCCCAAACGTCATTATCATTCATGGATTTTAACTCTTCATTTATGGCATCAATCCACTTATGAGAATTTGGACCACTAATGGCTTCATGGAAGGTGATTGGCTCATCTCCCACTAAACCTAACGGTTCCTCATTCTCGGCAAGATACACATCATAATAATCCGGTATAGCACTCCTTCTTGCTCTATTAGATCTTCTTAATGGCACCGGTTCTTCTTGATTTTGAGGGTGTTGAATTTCCTCATCAACATTTTCATGTTGTTCATTAATAGGAGAATTAACGTCATTTTGAATTATATGTTCTTGTCGAATTTCAGGCACAACTGCTTGATTTTCGATAGGAACTATAGGAAGAGGTATAGAAACGAATTCCTCTTCCATTTCTTCAAATTCAAAATTACTATTCAAATTTTCCCCTCTAAATTCAACATCCTCAAAGAACCTAGCATTTTCCGTCTCAAAAAAGGTTCTAGTTTTAGGGTCATAGAATTTATATCCCCTAGATCTTTGAGAATACCCTACAAAATAACTACTAACTGTCTTGGCGTCCAACTTTCCTTCGTTAGGTCTATAAGGCCTAGCTTCGGCTGGACAACCCCAAACATGAAGATGATTTAGGGACGGTTTCTTTCCGGTCCATAATTCATAAGGGGTTTTGTTAGTATCTTTTGAAGGAGCTCTATTAAGTAGGTAGGTTGCGGTTTTCAAAGCATCACCCCATAATGAGTGAGGTAAAGAAGTACAAGAAACCATACTTCTTACCATATCCTTAAGGGTTCTATTACGTCTCTCGGCTACACCATTCATGCTAGGTGTCCCCGGCATAGTGTAGTGAGGGACAATCCCACACTCTTCCAAATAGCAAGCAAAAGGACCCGGACGTTGTTCTCCCGAACCGTCATTCCTACCGTAGTATTCACCACTACGATCGGATCTAACGTTCTTAATAGTCTTTTCAAGTTGATTTTCAACTTCGGCTTTAAAAGACTTGAAAACGTCCAATGATTGAGACTTTTCATGAAGTAAATAAATGTATCCATAACGAGAGAAGTCATCTATGAACGTAATAAAATATGTTTGTCCGTTCCATGAAGGGGTAGGGAACGGTCCACATATGTCCGTATGAATTAGTTCTAAGACTTTTGTAGCTCTCAAGGATTCATTTTTGTTTGTACTATTCGTGAATTTTCCTTTAAGGCATTCAATACAAAAGTTATTTTTCGGAGTATCAAGCTTATGTAATATTCCCTCGGACACAAGCTTGTCAATTCTCCTTTTGGAGATATGACCCAAACGCCTATGCCACAAGGTATAAGAGTTTTTACTTGAAAACTTTCGCTTTATGCCTTGAAAATTAGTTTCATTATTGTGGGACTCATTTTAATGAATTGATCGTGTCAAGTAAATATAGATTATCAATGTAAGACAAAGAACTAGTACCAAAAAGCTTTGAATCAAAATATAAATTGCATTTATTATTACCGAAGATACAGGAATAACCTTCCCGATCTAATGTAGTGACGGAAATCAAATTCCGTCTAAAAGATGGAATAATAAATACATTGTTCAAAACTAAATAATATCCGGTACTAAGAGATAATCTAAAAGTCCCTATGCCCTCAACCTCTACCGGCTTTCCAGCTCCCATGTAGATGAATCTTTCACCTTCATTGGGCGTTCGGTAGTTCAGGCAACCCTGCATACATGAACTTATGTGAGTAGTTGCACCGGAGTCTAACCACCATGTATACAAAGGAATTGAAACTAAATTAGCTTCAGTACAAACAAAGCTAAATGACATACCTTTCTTAATTTGCCATTGGCGATACTTAGGGCAGTCGGGCTTCATGTGAGTGGGGTCCTTGCAAAAGAAGCACTTTTTCACCTTTTGATCATTTGATGATCCCTTAGGCTTCTTTGATGCAACCGAAATCTCCTTACCTTTTCTCTTAATCCCACGAGAAGAGGTAGATGCATAATGTGCACTTTCGGGTTTGGTGTGTTTCAACCTATCTTCTTCCTCCGTGACATGTGAAATTAATTCATTAATATTCCACTTGTCCTTTTGACAATTGTAGGTCGTTTCAAAATGATCAAATTGTGAAGGAAGAGAAATTAAAGCCAAATGCACAAGCAAGTCTTCCGACAAGTCTAACTTGAGTGCTTTTAATTTCGTTGATAGATGAAACATTTCCATTATGTATTCCCTTAGGTTTCCGGTGCCCTTATACCTCATGGAAACAAGCTTCCTCAAGGTAGCACTTGTTTCCGATTTATCGCTTTTGCAAAGCGTTGTTCTAGGGCATCTAGGAAACCTTTTGCACCATCATCCTCTGAGACACCGTTCGAAATGTCTCCGGATCGCATTCTTAATTATGCTTAGGCCGACGCGATTAGAACGCTTCCACCTCTCCGAACTCAAGCGGTCTTCCGCAAAGGCTTTTATCAGCTTAGAGGGGCAGGAGCTTGTTCTCTTAATGCGAGGTCAAGGTCCAAACAAACCTAAGACCATAGTAATCTTGTTTTTCCAAGTTTTAAAATTTGTCCCGCTTAGCAAAGGAATTGAGTTTAAGGCAAGAGTAATGTAAGAAGCACCGATCAAATCTGATTGAAGAGAACAAAAGAATGAAACAAAACATGTATAAGAATCTACATAATGATTAATTATATCAAATGAATTCCATCAAAATAAAAGATAATCAATATGACATCAAGACTAATCTTTGGATTGCGAATTGACTCACAATTTGATTTATCTTAGGGTAAACAAGTAGCTTAAACAACACACTTTAAATACTTGCCTTCCTTTGGGCCGAATCAAATACAAAAAGTGTCCTAAAGTTTAAGGTACTTGTTCCCCGGTAATAAAGAATATAAACAATTCACTTTAAACACCCGCCTTCCTTTGGGATGGTTCACAGTATTTAAAATGACCAAAAGTTTAGTTCAATTATTACCCCATGAATGTAAATATTTAGTCAACAACAAGGTCTCCTTTGAAAAACAAGCATGTTATCACATATCAATATTTACATTCATCTTTTAACAAGTTTGAATTTAATCAACAAGGTCTCCTTTGGGAAACAAGCATGTTAACTTTGTTCAAAAATGTTAAGGATATAATTAATCGGAAACATAAGGCCTTAAGGTAATTAATGAAATTTATTAATAAAAGATAGTAGTCCTTTTGTTCTACCCGTCCATTCTTAAAGTTTGACAACTTTAAGAATCGCCAATCGCCGTGATCGGTGTCCGGATACCATATTTTATCAATAAATTATCAAAGTTCAGGGCACAAATTAATGTGACTTTTACTCAAAAAATGAATGAAAATTGATCAAAATAGCAAAAGATTGAAAATTTTGAAAATCTGGCCAAAATTAAGTGGTGCTCGGCCGAGTCAAGGAAAGTGCTCGGCCGAGCAACACACTCCAGAAAACACCCCTTTCTGATCACTCATGCTCGGCCGAGTCCTTAGGGTGCTCGGCCGAGCACCATGACCGTTGGATGGCGCCTTTTCAAAAAAAATTCAAACGATGTGCTGGTACAAATGGTGTGCTCGGCCGAGTCAAGGGAGGTGCTCGGCCGAGCATACCCTGAATATCGATTTTCCGCATTTTTAGAGCCATAACTACAAATACCCTTTAGACTATCAATTCTTAACTTAATGGTGAATGATTATTCAACCAAAGCAAGTAGATCCTTATACTCACATCACATTTTAAAATGTGTGGCTATACATTTGAACAAACTCACATCGCATCAAAAGATGGTGGCTATGTCCAAAATAGGATAATCTTACATTAAGAATGAAAGTCTTTTTGATAATTAAGATTTAACACCATACTCTAGAATCTGAATTAGAGTATGATAATGATTCAAGAACACATGATGAACATGGAATCATTTCAAGAAATAAAAGCATAAGGCTTTACAAGAAATTTCAAACTCAATCTAGTATATGACCAGGCTCTGATACCAATTGTTGGAACATTAAACGATCCAATGAACATGAACCGACTCATAACTAGATTAAGAAGAGAAGAAGAAGAAGAAGAAGACGAAGACGGAAGCGTATACCTTGAGATTCCATTATTGTTCTTGTTCTTGTTCTTGATGAAGATATGAAGATAGTCTTTGATTCAGGAAGAGTAGATCTTCTAAATGATGAGTGCCTTTTTAATCTCTTTGTTCTTCAAGTACTTAGTGTAAGTACCCAAATCTGGCTCATGCCTTCCGGTTAATTTTCCCGGCAATTTCGGTAATTTTTCCGGTAATTCCCCGGATTTTCCTAAAGTTCCGGAACAATTCCGGAACTGTTCCAAGCCTTTTAAGGGCTGAAGGGAATGCTTGGTGATTAAGAAACACGTTTTTCTAGAAGGCTGCCACCTTGCACGTTTCTAGAAGAAGCCAGATCTGGCTACTTATGTCGTGCGACATAACCAGCCAGAGAAACCTTCTAGAAACCTGCCACCTTGCATGTTTCTAGAAGGAACTGCATGTGGCTACTTATGTCGTGCGACATAACCAGCCAGAGAGAGTTCTAGAACCATGCCACCTTGCATGTTTCTAGAAGGAAAACGGTTATGGCTTATCATGTCGTGCGACATAACAAGCCCATGCAAAGTACTCTATAAATAGAGGCCTTCACCTCTCATTTTGAACACACCTCCTCCACCCCTCGCCCCTCTATAGGGAATACGCTCCGTAAGCCTCCTCTCTCCTCACATACCCCCCAAATCACCTCAATCCTACCAAACTAATCACACACACACTTCCCACACACACACACACTTCCTATACATCAAGAACTCGAGGTTCTCAAGGATCCAAGGCTCGAACTCGCCTCCTGGGAGGAGGACGCTAGAAGGCTCCTATATCTAACTTGATATAGGAGTTGTGGATTTTCAAGGGTAACGAGTTTCTACCCCTTTTCCACTCTCTATTTTCCTTTGAATATGAAATATATGTGTTACATGCATTGATAATGTAGTATTCTGATTAAAGTTGCATGCCTTAGCTTCATATTACCTGCATCCACATTTTATTTCATTACATTTCATATAAAATCTCTGTTTTGACTTGGTTTTGCATGAACACTCAAGATGAGTGTGGATCCCTCATATCCACACCCTCTTGAAGTGTTCATTATCAATAAACATGCTCTCGAGATTTGTTTGTGAAGTAACTTGACCATTTTGGTGCCTTGTTACCTCTGCAAATCTCGGTTGTTTAGGCTTCGCAAAATGGCTTATTATGTCACGCGACATAGGCGGCCTATGTCGCGCGACATACATAGCCGGTTGCGAGACTCCTTATCTTTTCAAATTACTGCAATCTGATGTTTTCCTTTTCTAATGCACCAATCTGCATTTAAACTAAAACATTTGCATACGTAGCGGATCATTTGCATTAAAAGGATATCTTTTTCACCCAAAATGACATCTTTGCTTTAATGGTGCATCCTTTGCACTCAAAAAACCCCTTTTCACATTAAAAATGCATCTTTTGCATTTAAAAACTCATTTTCATACTCAAAATGCATACTTTGCATTAAAAAATCATTCTTTGCCATTTTCATGCATCATTTGTGCATTAAATGCTATTTTCCAACATAAAAATACATTCTTTACATAAAAATCTTTTCTTTGCACAAAAAGGTATCCCTTGCAACCAAAAGACATTCTTTACACTCCAAAAATGCCATCTTTTCATTAAAGAGTCATTTTTCATCATGCATTTCCCCTTTCCCCCAACCTTGGAACGGACCGGTGTAAAAGTTCTCATCTTTGCATCGTTCCTTCCATTAAAGGTTCATGATTTCTTTAGGAAAAGGATAACCTTGAACCCTATATCTCCGATTATCGCTTAAGAATGAGTATGAAGCCTCTATACGAGCTCGACCGTCTTAAAGCGTAGGATTGATGGGCTAAGGACATTCCTTCCTAAAGAACCTCATCTTTGACCAAAAGAGAGTCATTCTCTCGATCACGCAAGTCCCGAGGGTCCCGAGGTTTAAAATGCGATGATCATAAGTCATAAGATGAGGACGGGATCATAATCCCAAATACATAAATTCCAAGAAATCCCGAGCGACAACCAACAAATGGTTTGTACGTCCGGAAGATAACTTGGGACATTCCCCCTTTTACTCTCAAACACATGCACACAAAGAAAGCACGCAAGCAAACACGATTAATGAAATCTCGGGAGACTTGCTCCGGCAAGGCACTTTGGGTGAACGCCAAACGTTCTTCCCAAGGGGTAACTTAACCTCCGAACCCATAAAACCTTTTTTTCAAAGTTTTGAGGTAATCAAAATGGCGTGGCAACTCCGTTTTTCAAATAACTCGGATGTCTTCAAACTCGCGTGAATTCCAATAAACAAAATTTGGGGCACACATTCACAGTTTGGCGACTCCGCTGGGGAAACCCAAAGGAGAAAAGCTTTATTTTCAAAACAAAAATTGATACTTGGTATATAGGTGGACCCCACTTAACCTTCCTGTATCGCTCCCTAACCCGGGGCTTGGGATAACCGGTGGTTTAACAATCCCACGTACCAGTATCCCTTTTCAAAAATTTTTTGAAAAAATAAGAAAGCTTTTCCCTTTGAGCGGGTTAGACTCCCGTCGTCGATTTCATTAATCGTGCTTGCTTTCTTTACCATGCATTGCATCATTTGCATCTTGGAATCTTTGCATACTTTGAAAAGGGAAACAACCAGAAAAATAGCAGAAGGAGTGGAACCTGGAAAATTGATCCATGCAGTCGTACGGCTCAATCCTCATTGGATTCTCGACCGGGCGACCTCGGTGGCAATTCCACCGGGAAAAATCATGGTTAATCGGCGGTCCTAGCGGCTTGGGGCTACTCGGCTCCATGGCGGCTGGGCTCCCGAGAAAATTTACGTGCTTATGTGTTGCATTTTCCCCGTCCCAAAAATCATTCCTTTAAAACACATTTATGAAAATCTCTGTTTTAACTCAAAGGAACATTTTAGGAGACCGCACACTACGCGCACCTGATATATCTGTACACTTTTGCACGCACGTCCTTCAAACCGAGGGTGGTTCGAGTGCGATCACGGACAGCCTTACGATGCTCCGGGCGCGCACGGAATCATCCCAACCTCCCCATGGCGGCCGGTGTCGACCAATGCACGGTCCGTGTCACACGTTTCAAAAACCGTGACTTTTGGTTGGTTTTTGGTCTAGTCCGTGTCATATAGCCCGGTTGCATACCCCGTAGAGGTCAAGCCTTAGCTCATAACGGAAACCAAGATTTTCGCCCAGCGAAATTCTCGAAATTCCGACAAGGAAAAATCGGTGGGATCTTGACTCGACATTGACTATTGACCTTGACCCGCACGGAATGCGTAAGAGTCAAGACCGAGTCTTTGCCAAAAAATCAAAAGATCTTTCGCTCAAGCGAAGCTCTACCAAAATTCCGATAAGGAAAAACTGGCAAGATCTTGACCGGCATTGACTTCGATTCCGACTCACGCCCGGCGTATGCAACGAAGTTCAATGTGACCTTTGTGTCATCCGGCTTTTACCGCCCGACCCATGCCTATTATTCTCTCGGACATTACCAAAAGTCAAAATGTCATTCGCTCAAGCGAAACTCTGCCAAAACTCCGTCAAGGCAGAGAGACGAGACTTTCCCGGTATTGCCTTGACTATAATCCGCATTGCTCGTGCGTTGAAAGGTCCTATGACCCGCTAGACCCGTTAGGAGCGTTCTTTACTCTCGGTTGGTGGGATCCGCGTGCCCTATAGGACCCTCGCCGGGGTGTCCACCACAGGGAGGTCGAAATACAGGTGGAATACGAGGGGCTTATAGACGTAGTGACGGAACCCACTGATCCAGGATCTAGAGTAGTTGTGAAAAAGAAGGGCAGAACCCCTTTTCCAACCAATTAGAGATAAATAAAAGACATTGTTTTAAGTAAACTTGAACAATTAATGTAATCATAATTGCATGGTCCTGTCTCTGAAATCCCTAATCGAGACCTCCTCGGTCCGATTTCCTATCCCGACCTTTCATGGTCAAATCCCTAATCGATACCCCCTCGGTCCGATTTCCTATTTTCCTATCCTGACCTTTCATGGTCAAATCCCTAATCGAGACCTCCTCGGTCCGATTTCCTATCCCGACCTTTCATGGTCAAATCCCTAATCGAGACCTTTTCGGTCCGATCTCCGATTTTCGATCTTGTCTTTTCAAGGTCTCATCTTTTCCGATCAATTAGGATTAGGAAAAAATGTGTTTTAAGCAAAAGTTAAGCGATAAGTGCATGTTACTTGAGCTTTCAGCCTAAACACTTGCCCCCGAGTCTAAACCTCACCCATCTCCGAGTCTAAACCTTGCTTACCCCTAGTCTAAACCTTACCCATCTCCGAGTCTAAACCTTGCTTACCCCGAGTCTAAATCTTGCCTACCCCCAAGTCTAAACCTTGCCTATCCCTTTCCCGCAGCGAGAAAGAAGTGGGTGAGAACACCGGGTCAGCGACTTGTTAGCGCAGAATCCTCAGACAGTTTCGCAGATTTCCTCAGTCTTGACAGTTCAGAGAGCAGAATGGCCGATTTGACGAGAGAAAAGCGGTGGTTTGGGTAATCGGATGACTAGGGAAGAAGAGCTAGCCTTAGCCACGGAAAAGAGTCATAAGGTCCATGAGGAACAGCAAGCCATGATCATTGATGCGCTCCGTAGCCATAGGGTTCAGATAGTGGTCGAAGCCAATGGTTCCCTGGTAGAAGATGAAGCTCCAGATGCAGCAATTTCAGCTCCTCTATCCTATAACCAATGCCCTTCTCCATCCACATATGATCCCTTGCCAAGGACTACCCCTTTGCGGTCCTTTCCAATGTCCCAAGCCATCGGGGTCCCGATGACCTCACCTCCTCGAGATAAGACCCGGCTTTGTTCACCACCAACGAGAGAGCAAATGCTACGGCTACCCCGATTTCTCGGCCCAGTCGGGTTCAGGTCATCATCTTGGAATGGGTCGGTTTACCGCTTGCGGCCCCGGTCGGGTTTAGGTCATCATCTTGGAATGGGTCGGTTGCAGGCTTCCCAAGCCCGAGCGGTTTGACATGACCCCGCAAACCAATTTGGATCGGTTCGCTCCTCGGGCTCCAAGCTCTACCCCTCTCCTCCGGTTAGGAAGTCGAGACAAGGTCAAATGCTCCTCATCCAGTGCACTCAGTACATTACGCAAGTTGCTTCGCTCACCAAGTACGAGTATACACATTGTTCTTCCGATCACGTCCCTCGGTGTGGTCAAGACACGTTCGGTCCTACTTTTATGGTGCCTCGAACCTCATATCTTCGGCGATCATTTGGATCGGCGCTCGGTACTCCGGTATTCAACTATTACGAGCCATATATCCCCGTCTTCGACAAGCTGGCATCGAGACCCTATGAGGCCCCTTATGAGTCTCACCAATCCCGATCCTTTGGTTCGTATTCTTATGCTTCAAGTTTGACTTACAAGGAAGGTTACGGTCACGGTCACGCTTTGAATGCTCAGACTGTCATCTCTCCCACCAGGGTACTTCCCTCGTGGTTTCATTTGCTGATGCCAATCTTGTGGCGGGGTCGTGTGGTCCTAATGCTCCTATTGACTCGTTCGAAGGAATATTGGTAGAGCCAATTAAGAAAATACAGGAAAAGCCTAGCAGCGAAAGTGTCGACAATCGCTCGACTCAAGCCATCTCACCCTACCAATCTCGCGCATCTGACACAAAGGAGTCGAATCTTGACGCTTACATTGATGATTACATAAAAAGGGTTCGTGCACGGGGAAGCACTTCTGGTTTGAAAATGTCTCGCCGCTATAGACCTTACCCTTCCAACACGGCTGCAACATCTGGTAAAGGAAAGAAGGCATTGTGTACAATGGACGACATCAAGAAGGTACCAATAAATAGTGGTCCTCCGAGACAACGAGAACATTTTGATGATTTTGGGATACCCATGGGCTTAATCTTCAAGGCTTTAGTAAAGCTAGGCCTCCTGGAGCCCCTTAGAGACTACCATCCAAAGAGCTCAAATGCACTCCTCGACATGAATGAGCATTGCACCTTCCATAGTCATTATGGCCACACAACCGACAACTGTATAGCCTTGAAGAAAGCGGTCCAAGGGTTAATCGAAGCGAGTAAGCTTGAGCGCCCCAATGGACCAAAACCGACAGACTCTGTTCAGAATGGTGACCAAGTCAATGACCAAGGTTCGGATCAAAGAGCATCAAGAATTTACTTCCAATGCTGAAGGGTAGAAATGTAGTCCGACAGCGAAGAGTAGCTAGACTAGGGTCTACCTATCCTTAAGCAAGATTAGAAAAAAAAAATAATAGTCTCTCAGTCAACCTTCGTAGGTTCTAGTACTTTTCTCTTTCAAATCAAGTCCTCTACGGACATTGTATTTAATCTTCAATTTTCTATAAAAGAGTCTTCTTCTTTTCTTGCTAGACTTAAGACATTATTTGCACACCTACATTACATTTAATGAAATGGTTTTATTTTATATGATCACTTGCATTGCTCAACAAGTAATCTCTCGAAATAATTCACGTTCTGATTAATCGGTGTGAGAAAGTCAACCAATGCTCTCCCTATACACCTTCCTTAGGCCTCCATCAAGCCATACACTTTCCTTGCTTCACAAAAAAGGCCTTCATTAAACCATACACTTTCCCAATCATGCCCCCACCTTCATCTTGACCAAGTCAACGACGGCGGCAACATCAAGGGACAACAAAAGGCCACTCAGCTTCGAAAGATTGACCCCGTGTCGACAACGACCTAGGAGCTTGGCTTAGACCTCAAGGGTATCAAGAAAGTTCAAGCAGGGCTCGCCTTGGACCTCGGGTGCTTCAAAAAAATGTGGTGCAAAAAGAGTAATGCCCGGCTAAATTTGAAAATCCCAAAAAGGGCGAGTCTAGGCAAAAAACGAGCTTGCACATAAAAAAAAAATAAATAATAAAAAAAAAAATAAATAAAAAAAAATCTTAGTGCAAAAAGAGTAATGCCCAGCTAGGCTGAAAATCCCAAAAAAGGGCAGTCTAGGCAAAAAACAGGGTTGCACATAAAAAAATGAGGCCAAGGACCCAGCGTCACTAATCAAAAGCTTGACGGACAGGCAAGACCAAAGCTCAGAAAATGAAAGTTGTCGATAACAACGGGACGGTCGAAGCAAAGCCATAGCCTGTAGGCACGTGCAAATCCTTTCTTCCCCAATGAAAGAGGAAGCAATCAGAAGCAGCCGTCCAAGAATGACTTGGTCAAGGAATCATCCCGAGGCCCAAGCCTCACCATCCAATCTTTTCATCCGAGCCTTTTCACTAAAGGAACCACAAATCCCAAAGCCCAAACACAGTCCGGCCAAGGCCGAACTACGGCGACCTGAGCTTCTCACAACGAGGGGAACGTAGGCAACCAGCAATGGTCCGGTCATAAGCACAGTCAAATCCCAGAAAATCCGGTCTCATCGGATAACCTCTCCCATAAGCATATTCAAATCCCAGAGAATTCGGTCTCATCAAATGACCTCTCCCATAGACACAGTCAGATTCCAGAAAACCCGGTCTCATCAATGACCTCCCTGTACACAAACCTTTCTTTTACACCAGCCAATCTTGATCCGCGGCAGTGGTTGACTTTCTCCTCATGATTAAATCAGAATGTTTGTTCATATCGAGATTAATGGTTGAATAACCCGAACATCAATAAAGGGTTTTAAGCAATCTTGTGATCATTGTAAATAAAACAAGTTTTCAGATGTCTTGACAAGTCTTCTCTTTCTACATCTTAGGAAAAATAGTGCTAAACACTGATTTTACGTCGGCGAGGGCTTCCATACACTTTTACAAACCCTTCTACGCTTATACTCTCTCAAAAGAGTCAAACCCAAAGCGAGTTTTTGCGCCTACATTGAATAAGGCCGTCAAAATAACACAAAAATCGGGATCTATTCCCACTTTTCGAAAAAATATGCCCCTGCATGTATACATTTCTAAAATCTTTTCTTTCACATCTTCTTAAGGTTGACTGATTGACTAAAAAAAAAAAAAAAAGGGATAGGTTTTCCCTCTTCTGCTACAATTCGTATTAGGGCTGCCTCGAAATTCTTCAAAGTTGGGTCTTTGCCAAGCCATTCCTTTAAACTGGGGCTTCTTTAGCCATTTTTGGGGTTCGCATCGAGTTCTTCACTAGGTCCCTAGATGGATTCAGTCTTGGTCAGATTAACCCCAGGATCACGTTCGCAGTACCAATCAGATTGGGATTTTTGCTAGGTCACCAGACTGGGGCTTCGCCAAGTCACTTCGCCTACTCAGTTCATTCAACCGGGGCTTTGCCAAATGAAAGGATCTTTCCTTGCTTTAGTAAGACATGGGGCTTTGCGTAAGTTTTTCCTCGCACCAGGGCTCAGATAAGTTACATCCATCCCTAGAAGAGAGGTTTGGTCACTTCAATATACGCTTCGGTTATAAAAGCACTGTCGGCATCGCCTTCAAGCGCCAGAGTTTAAGAAAAGGACCTTAATCAAGACCCGAGGTTTAAACCCAGTCTCAGCCCAAGAAGGAATTCTAGTCCACGTAGACAACATCTCAGCAACAACAGCAGTTCAGTCCGCACCCAAGGGATACGACCCCACCTGTTTGAAACCCGTCTTAAACAATTCCCAAATACATTCCATATGTATATCCAGACCCAGTCCCTACCATGTTTCCAAGAAAAAAAATCACCCCTAGGCTCAAGTAACGTGCCAATTGCTAAAAATAACATTTTCTCCCAAAAAGCGCCTCCGTTACTTCCGTTATAACGAGATAACGCTAGGCGACAGTTTCCTAATTGTCAAAAATCCAACTTTGGCTACCTCTATCACAGATTGAGAAGTATGCTCAAGTTTTCCGATTATAGCCGCCTCTATCTACTCGATAGTGACGTAAGCTTTAGCTTCCTCGTGTGACGACCTCCACTAATCGTCAAAACCTCAAGAATCCTAGACATCGTTCCTAAACTGTCTAGATGAAGCTTGAACTACGATCAAGGCTTGATTCCTCCGGGATACGTAGGTAGCCTTTCATAAAAGGTTCAGCCATCCGACCACGTTGGTCACCTTTTCTTTCCCCGTTCCTCGATAGTGCATAAGCTTTTCATAAAAGTCCAATTTTTTGACCACATTGGTCACCCCTTTTGATTTGGCACATTCCTTGTAGGATCGGTTGTTTGACCTCCTAGGAAGGGACCAAATATCTCTTTGTCATTGTCCCAAGAAGGCCAGGTAAGTAATCTCTTTTGGTCACCCAATTCCAACCTCGTATGTCGCAATTCCATTCCGGTTCCAAAGGTTCTCAGAAAGTACAGTTCAGGCTACCTTTGTCACGCGACAAACCTAGCCTCTTGGCATACAAAGTCGTGCGACATACTTAGCCCATGTGGCTGGGTTTTACAATTTTTGCCCCTGTAGGCTCCATTTTACAATTTTGCCCCTGGACTTTTCACTTGGGCCTCCAATTTTCGTTATTTTTAACAGAGATAACCTCCTTTTCGTAAAATATCTCTCATCATTAAGCAATTAAGCTTTCTTCCCAGTTGCCTCCGTTAGTTCCGTTATAACGGGATAACACTAGGTGACAACCTCCGAATTGTCAGAACTCTAAACTTGTGCTACCTCTATCCGCGAATAGTGACGTATGCCCAAGTCATTTCAACTTGTGCTACCTCTATCCGCGAATAGCGACGTATGCCCAAGTTATTCCAACTTGTGCTACCTCTATCCGCGAATAGTGACGTATGCCCAAGTCATTCCAACTTGTGCTACCTCTATCCGCGAATAGTGACGTATGCCCAAGTCATTCCAACTTGTGCTACCTCTATCCGCGAATAGTGACGTATGCCCAAGTCATTCCAACTTGTGCTACCTCTATCCGCGAATAGTGACGTATGCCCAAGTCATTTCAACTTGTGCTACCTCTAGGGGTGTAAATGGTTCGGTTTAGCTCGGTTTGGTCAAATTTAGGAGCCAAACCGCTAGTATCGGTTCGGAAAAATTCCAAACCGAGCTAAACCATAAAAAAATTCGAACCGAGCTGAGCCAAACCATCATGGTTCGGTTTGGCTCGGTTTGAACCTCGGCTTGAATTTTAGATCTCCCTATTTAAGGGCTAAAGAAAGTGCAAAGAGAGGTGGTAGTATTTATTACCTGAAGATCATTAACCTGGTTGTGTAATGAAAAATTCTTATGAAGCAAAGAAGAGACCACTGTTATCAGAATTTGCACAAAGAACAAAATCCAAATCACATTACACGTACTATCAAACACACATGGAAAGCAAAGCATCCAAAGCACGGTAACACCAGCCCATCAAAAGGTCAAATGTTCATAAGGTTAAATTAATTAAAGAAAGAAAAATGATGTAAAAAAGAAAATATTTGAATAATTATGCATGATATGCATTAAAGTATCACACTGTACAACTTGTTGTATCAAGTTGTTGCATGGTACTACCTTATATAACGTAAAGCTCTGTACAAATTTTTTGTTTAGGCATCATTACCCTTGAATGAATTGTTATTACATTTTAGGGTTTTGAAATAAATTAAAGGTGGGGATTAATTTGATTTGGAATGAATGGTCAGGATTATGGTTTATGTTGGTTTGGCTCGGTCTCGTAGCTCGGTTTAATGGCTAAACGGTTTAGCTCGGTTCGGCTCGGTTTGGCTCGGCACCCTCAAACCGCAAGCTAAACCGAACCACGTGGTTTGTAATTTTTATAAACCGAGCTAAACCACTTAAATAAAAAAACCGAGCTAAACCCCACGGTTTAGCTCGGTTCGGTCTCAAACCGCGGTTTGAGCTAAACCACTTACACCCCTAGCTACCTCTATCCGCGAATAGTGACGTATGCCCAAGTCATTCCAACTTGTGCTACCTCTATCCGCGAATAGTGACGTATGCCCAAGTCATTCCAACTTGTGCTACCTCTATCCGCGAATAATAGTGACAGCGTATGCCCAAGTCATTCCAACTTGTGCTACCTCTATCCGCGAATAGTGACGTATGCCCAAGTCATTCCAACTTGTGCTACCTCTATCCGCGAATAGTGACGTATGCCCAAGTCATTCCAACTGGTGCTACCTCTATCCGCGAATAGTGACGTATGCCCAAGTCATTTCAACTTGTGCTACCTCTATCCGCGAATAGTGACGTATGCCCAAGTCATTTCAACTTGTGCTACCTCTATCCGCGAATAGTGACGTATGCCCAAGTCATTTCAACTTGCGCTACCTCTATCCGCGAATAGTGACGTATGCCCAAGTCATTTCAACTTGTGCTACCTCTATCCGCGAATAGTGACGTATGCCCAAGTCATTTCAACTTGTGCTACCTCTATTCGCGAATAGTGACGTATGCCCAAGTCATTTCAACTTGTGCTACCTCTATCCGCGAATAGTGACGTATGCTCAAGTCATTTCAACTTGTGCTACCTCTATCCGCGAATAGTGACGTATGCCCAAGTCATTTCAACTGGTGCTACCTCTATCCGCGAATAGTGACGTATGCCCAAGTCATTTCAACTTGTGCTACTTCTATCCGCGAATAGTGACGTATGCCCAAGTCATTCCAACTTGTGCTACCTCTATCCGCGAATAGTGACGTACGCTCAATTTTCCCAACTTAAGTTACCTCTATCTCCGTCATAAAAGAGATAGCGCCATAAGCTCTAGCTTCTTCAGGTGACAGCCTCCAGTAATTGTCAATTAGGTGACAGCCTCCAGTAATTGTCAAATTAGGCGAGCCTCCAAGAATTGTCAAATTAGGTGACAAATCTCCAAGAATTGTCAAATTAGGTGACGGCCTCCAGAATTGTCAAAATTAGGTGACGGCCTCCGGTAATTGTCAATCAGGTGACATCCTCCAGTAATTGTCAATCAGGTGACATCCTCCATTAATTGTCAAAATTTCAAGGATCCTCGACATCGTTCTTAACCTATCTAGTGATGCTCGAACTACGATTATGGCTTGATTCCTCCGGGATACGTAGGTAGCCTTTCATAAAAGGTCCAGCCACTCGACCACCTTGGTCACCCAATCCATCTCGGCATTCGCCAGATTGGATCCTTTTCTATCGACAACCCCACTCGCCCTGCAAGTGACGTTGCCGAGGGGCTTCTGTAAGTACCCAAATGGCTCATGCCTTCCGGTTAATTTTCCCGGCAATTTCGGTAATTTTTCCGGTAATTCCCCGGATTTTCCTAAAGTTCCGGAACAATTCCGGAACTGTTCCAAGCCTTTTAAGGGCTGAAGGGAATGCTTGGTGATTAAGAAACACGTTTTTCTAGAAGGCTGCCACCTTGCACGTTTCTAGAAGAAGCCAGATCTGGCTACTTATGTCGTGCGACATAACCAGCCAGAGAAACCTTCTAGAAACCTGCCACCTTGCATGTTTCTAGAAGGAACTGCATGTGGCTACTTATGTCGTGCGACATAACCGGCCCAGTAGAGAGTTCTAGAACCATGCCACCTTGCATGTTTCTAGAAGGAAAACGGTTATGGCTTATCATGTCGTGCGACATAACAAGCCCATGCAGGCAACCTATAAATAGAGGCCTTCACCTCTCATTTTGAACACACCTCCTCCACCCCTCAGTCCCCCTCTATAGGGAATACGCTCCAGAAGCCTCCTCTCTCCTCACATACCCCCAAATCACCTCAATCCTACCAAACTAATCACACACACACTTCCCACACACACACACTTCCTATACATCAAGAACTCGAGGTTCTCAAGGATCCAAGGCCTGAACTCAGTCTCCGGAGGAGGACGCTAGAAGGCTCCTATATCTAACTTGATATAGGAGTTGTGGATTTTCAAGGGTAACGAGTTTCTACCCCTTTTCCACTCTCTATTTTCCTTTGAATATGAAATCTATGTGTTACATGCATTGATAATGTAGTATTCTGATTAAAGTTGCATGCCTTAGCTTCATATTACCCAGATCCACATTTTATTTCATTACATTTCATATAAAATCTCTGTTTTGACTTGGTTTTGCATGAACACTCAAGATGAGTGTGGATCCCTCATATCCACACCCTCTTGAAGTGTTCATTATCAATAAACATGCTCTCTGAGATTTGTTTGTGAAGTAACTTGACCATTTTGGTGCCTTGTTACCTCTGCAAATCTCAGTTGTTTAGGCTTCTGCAAAATGGCTTATTATGTCACGCGACATAGGCAGCCTATGTCGCGCGACATACATAGCCAGTTTGCAGACTCCTTATCTTTTCAGCTGCAATCTGATGTTTTCCTTTTCTAATGCACCAATCTGCATTTAAACTAAAACATTTGCATACAGAGCAGCATCATTTGCATTAAAAGGATATCTTTTTCACCCAAAATGACATCTTTGCTTTAATGGTGCATCCTTTGCACTCAAAAAACCCCTTTTCACATTAAAAATGCATCTTTTGCATTTAAAAACTCATTTTCATACTCAAAATGCATACTTTGCATTAAAAAATCATTCTTTGCCATTTTCATGCATCATTTGTGCATTAAATGCTATTTTCCAACATAAAAATACATTCTTTACATAAAAATCTTTTCTTTGCACAAAAAGGTATCCCTTGCAACCAAAAGACATTCTTTACACTCCAAAAATGCCATCTTTTCATTAAAGAGTCATTTTTCATCATGCATTTCCCCTTTCCCCCAACCTTGGAACGGACCGGTGTAAAAGTTCTCATCTTTGCATCGTTCCTTCCATTAAAGGTTCATGATTTCTTTAGGAAAAGGATAACCTTGAACCCTATATCTCCGATTATCGCTTAAGAATGAGTATGAAGCCTCTATACGAGCTCGACCGTCTTAAAGCGTAGGATTGATGGGCTAAGGACATTCCTTCCTAAAGAACCTCATCTTTGACCAAAAGAGAGTCATTCTCTCGATCACGCAAGTCCCGAGGGTCCCGAGGTTTAAAATGCGACGATCATAAGTCATAAGATGAGGACGGGATCATAATCCCAAATACATAAATTCCAAGAAATCCCGAGCGACAACCAACAAATGGTTTGTACGTCCGGAAGATAACTTGGGACATTCCCCCTTTTACTCTCAAACACATGCACACAAAGAAAGCACGCAAGCAAACACGATTAATGAAATCTCGGGAGACTTGCTCCGGCAAGGCACTTTGGGTGAACGCCAAACGTTCTTCCCAAGGGGTAACTTAACCTCCGAACCCATAAAACCTTTTTTTCAAAGTTTTGAGGTAATCAAAATGGCGTGGCGACTCCGTTTTTCAAATAACTCGGATGTCTTCAAACTCGCGTGAATTCCAATAAACTAAATTTGGGGCACACATTCACACTTAGGAAGAATTTTGACTGAATGAGAATATAAAATAACTAATGATTCATAGGCTTGATGGATAGGCCTTTATATAGGAATCCAAGGGGCACTTCATTTAGGGACTACACCTATTGATATATAAGATATTACCATTATGCCCATCATTTAATGGTATACTTATATTATGGAATTCTACATATTATTTAGAGTTCTATACTTTATACCATATATTATAATATTGATCATTACATTATTAAGTATTTATATGTTATATTAATCCATGTTCTTACAGTTTTAATTTATTTCCTAAAATATCCATATATTCTTCTTTTCATCAATTTCTAAGTTTATAAAAAATATGAGAGGAAAAATAAAGGCATTATTCTAGGGCAAATAGAAAGCATAAAGATTACCAATATGGATCATCATAGGGATTTTTTTTAATACTAAGCATGCTTACATAAAAAGAAAAATGCAACTAAGTTATAAAAGAAAAAGTAAATGAAAGACTAAAATAAAATGCAAGTTCCTCCCCCACACTTAATTTAAGCATTGTCCTCAATGATTCAAGGACTATAAAGAGATTGGTGGGGAAAGAATAAAAAAGAAAGACTTACATTGGGGGCGGTGGTGGTGGTGGGTAAAAATTCTCCCAATGCCTCACTCCGTAGTCGTAGATGTAATCAACCCTTCCTTGCACATGTTGTATACGCCCTTCAATATTCTCTTGGAATTGGCTGAAGTTTTGATTGAAGTGGTTGAGTTGTTGAAGGATTTGGGTTTGTTGGATGGCCATTTGGTTGAATTGTTGGTAAAAGTCGGGTGGCATTTGATTTTGGTTAAGGTTGGCCTGCCCTTCTCCTTCTTCTTGCCCCATGTTTACATCTTCATTTCCCTCTTCATCTTGCCCTAATAAAAGCGGGAAGGACCAAGTATCCGGTTGGTTTACTAATACAACCGGAATGTTGGCGTTGGACAAAATAGCATGTGGTGTCTTGTTAGCACCACCTCCTACAAACCAAGTATACCTCCCTTGCCCTTGCTCGGAAATCATGTTCATCATTTTTAGGGCCGCTATATCAAGCACCCTAGATCCTCTAACTGGCACCCAAGCATTGTCGCCTTCCTCCGGTAGTTCAAGACCAACATAGATTGCTATGAGGGTTATAATCCCTCCAATATGAATATCATCGGGAAATGTTGGGGAGATGTGATCCAAAAGCCTATCAAACAACCACTTTCCTAGATTTATCCCTTCATACCCTGTCACGAATGCCCATAAAAGGAACAACTCCGTTCTATTGATTGTCCCTTTATCTTCTCTTGCAAAAACAGTGCAAGCATACATCCTATGTATGTAACGGAGGACGGGGTGGATTATTAGAGAGGTTTTGGATGTTGTGGGTAGGAAAGGAGTATGACCTGTAATTTGCAACCAAAACAAATCTGCATTAAACTGAGGAGGGGGAATGTTTGTGGCATTTCTGGGGAAAGGCCAACCAAGTATTTCATTGGCCTCTTCAAGGTCAAGGGTGTAAGGGGTGTTTAGGAGCCGAAATTTTAACTGAACATCCTCAAATTCTTCACCCGTATTATCATCAACCAATTCCCTATTTCTCTTAGTTAAAGAACTTAGGAACTCCAAGGTAATGCCTTCGTAGTTCTTTTCACTTAAATGCATAAAATTTACACAATTCAACCCTTGGTGTAAATCTCGGATATTGCCCCTAATTCCCATAATTCTTAATGTCTCTATGACGGGAAATTGGGTGGGCTTAATGTTCTTTCCACATAATTTGGCAAACCTAGTTGCCTCATCCTTGGATTGAAAATCAATTCCCAAAGTGTTCAATGTAGGGATAGGTTTAGAACTAGAAGAATCATCATTCCGGGACCTCTTTGTGGTCCTAGATGATTTTCTTCCTCTTCCCCTACCTCTTTCCATGGCAAAAATAGCTTAAATTCAAAACCCAACTAAAAGCAAAAATTTAAGAGAGAGAATTTTTGATACCCGAAAATGGAGGAAGAGAACCGCTTTGAAAACTTGTTTCCCTTCTTGATTGAAGCTTGAATACCCAAAAGAAATCACCTTGCTTCACGAATTTGGGTAAATTTTGAATTTTTGAAATTTGTGGAAGAACTTAGGGTTTCGAAATCTTGGATAGATTGGGTGAAATTTTTGGGTTTTATGGTTGGAGATGTGGTTAGGAGATGAAATTTGGGTGGAGGAATGTTTGTATGGCCGGAGTTAATGGAGGATTTGGAAGTTTTATGGTGGGAAGGGGCGGAGGTATGGAGGGTTTTAGAGAGAGAGAGAGAGAGAGAGTGGTTTAGGGAGGTGAAGTGAGGGGTCACCAGCCAAAAGCCCCGTTTTGGCCAAAAGTTTTTCTGAAAATTCAAACTGCTCGGCCGAGCAAAGGCCTTGCCTCGGCCGAGCATCAGCCTTCAGTAAATACATGTTTCTGTCCCTCCTTGCTCGGTCGAGTCAAGGGACTGCTCGGCCGAGCACTTTTGCTGCAAATTTTTTTAATTTTTAATTTTTTATTTATTTTTTATTATTATTATTATTATTATTATTATTATTTTTGGAAAAACGCATCCATGACGAAATGCACGGTTGAATCGATAGAAGTGTGTGGCCGCTCCACTTGATTGATTCAACTCAATTTCTTCCGCTCCTGAATGCACGGCCGCTCCAATATCTGATGCACGGCCGCTCCAATTTTTTTTTCCCTACAAAACAGAGTTAAAAAACAATACAATAATAATATATAAAATATAAATATAAAAATAAATGATAAAGACAAATATCAAAAAGTAAACCGTTGTCCCCGGCAACGGCGCCAAAAACTTGTTGGGCTTTTAACCTAACGGTTTATTTAATATCCGCAAGCGCACGGGCTATTGCAATATAGCGGGTGCAAGTACGGGTCGATCCCACAGAGATAGGGTTTACTTTGGGATGATATTTGTCTTTATATAAATAAATAGATAAAATGATTGGGGGAGATAAGAATTTGTAAGAGAAAATACTAGGAAGATATAGAAATTACTCTAACATATAATGATAGTATTCTCGGGATTGAAAACAAATAAATATGCTTTAGATAAAGTCTTTTATCAAAATAACAAGGATGGTATGCTAGGCCTACACTACTTCGGGTTAAGACAGTAGCGTTTGTATCCTTCGCTAATCATGTCCTAACTGTTTGAGATTTCCGTTTATGGTACTCCCGCCCTGTCACAAACGGGCATTCCAGCTTAACTCTAGCTAACCACAATTAGAAAGAATCCATTAAGATCAAAAATCAACATACCTTCCATTCAAAGAACACCCCTAGGCCGTTGAAATACTATTGTGATCAATGGACAAGTTTCTTTATAAGGTCTCGTTAATCGAGATTCTCTGCTAGGTCCTTCTCTCAATTAACTAGGATTCCACAAATATAAACGTCTTCATATTTGCAGGAAATTTAAGAATAATATAAAGAAATTGTTTTAAGATAAAAGTGCCAAGTTCAAGGATGATACGCTAAGTTGTGCTAACTAGCACATGTATTTTAAAACTTACCGGCCTTTCTCTCGAGGGTCCGGCTTAGTGTAATCCCGTTCGTCACGCGGGAAATCCGACTCACCATTCGAGGGTACCGTATAAATCAGAATCCATTAAGTTAATCAATCTCACGTATTTTCCACTAAAGGATCATCCCTAGGTCTTTAAATCACTTTCCGTGATTTATTGACCTAGTTCAATTCTTAGAGTTCCGCTAATCGAGATTCTCCTCTAGGTCCTTCTCTCGATTAACTAAGGCTATAAAATTTAGAACGTATCCCTAATTGCAAGTAGTTAAGATTACTAAGAAGAGAATTGAAATGACAAGTAAGAGAAGCATTGATATAAATAATTGAGTTTCCAACTCCGAGAAATGGAGGATTACTCAAACCATTGAAATAATGAAAGAAGTAAGTAAGAAATAGAGATAAGGAAAGAGATACTTATTCATAAAAAAGAGAGACAATGGCTGGAAAAGAACCCTTGTATTGCATTCACCATCTTCAAGAGTATACAAGACTTGTCACGAATCATTGATACACCTTGAACATTGTGTATATATTACTAGAGTAATTTTGCTATACATTCTAAGTATAATATGATCCTTTTTGGATGTGTTTTTAACCATTTTCGGATGTTCTAAACTGAGTACAAATAGCCTTTATATAGGCATTCTATGCTAGGGACACGTCTCTTGCCAAAAGGCACCTGTTGGCTGATATGGGAGGTGCTCGGCCGATTCAAGGGAGTTGCTCGGCCGAGCAGCACCTTTTTGACTGGTCACAACTCTTGAAAAAGGCACCTTTTGGTTTGAACAGAGAGTGCTCGGCCGAGTCAATGTATCTGCTCGGCCGAGCAGAGCTTGTTTGACTGGTCTTCAGCAACTTTTCATTTCTGGTCCCTCTATTTCCAAGGCTTTATGCTCTGAACCCCTTATACTTCGTAGAATGACCTAAAAAACCTGTAAAATCATACAAAATACCAACCAATCATAAAATCGAAGATATATACAAAAAGAGGCTAAATTATACTTAATTGGTACATAATTTAAGGTAAATAATATAATAAAAACACTATAAAATACTATATAATAACTACTTATCAGTCATGCCAGATTTTTTCTTGAAATTCTTCAGAAATACCCGTCATGCTGCCGAATTTTCTCTAGAAATTTGGTCTACTCGTCCGCTCCATAAAGATTTGGTCTTGTAATGGTATTATTGACTATTATTAATTTTTTATACAATTCATTTGGTATATTTAGAATGTAAATCCCTAGGTTCCCATTAGAGTTTTAGATTGCGAAAAAAAGAAGGCTTATCCTTTTCCAACCGTTCCTAGGTCTTCTAAAAGACATTGTTTTCTACTTGAACATTAATAACAAGCTTGCACGAGTCCGTCTTCCATCTCCTTTCCCTTTCTTCCCTCTCCCACACCTTATCAAATCCCTTTACCTTTGCAGCTACGACAAGTTGAGTTCGTGCTCCGATTCTTGGTGCTCGTTTAGTCTGTGTTCCCAAGGCAACGGAGACAGTTACAATATCCAAGTGGTATTCTTCATCGGATTCAGAGACCGAGATGTTTAGTGCAGAGAATGTTATGGCCAACCAGTATGGAGGTTTGTATGCTATGGGTTAGCAGAGTGCAGATGGTTTATCTGTTGAAGAGTTGCGGGCCACCCTTGAAGCCGCTCATGCTCGCGAGCGTGAGGCTCAGTTACTTTCTCAGGCGGCATCGCAACCAAACCAAACTCAGAATCAAGGTATGCAGTTGAATCCTCAAGGTGGTTTTGGAAAAGTTGGAGGGCTGCAACCAAACTTCTATGATTTGATGTCGTCACCGAATCCTAATGCTTCCATGCCTCCTAGTCAGTTTGGGCTGCACTTTCAGAACAGTCATTATCTCAGCCTCAGCAAAGGCTTCCGAATTCCCAACATCAGGAAGGTTTCCCGGGTGGTCAGTTTCGTGTTCCTCAGTTACAAAATGGGTCCCAATACCAAAGTCAATATCCGTTCTCTTGCAATCAGTTCAATCAGGTAGGATTTCTTCAGTCTCCTTTTAATCAGTATCAGCCTCAGGAAGGTTTTTCTCAGGCGTTGATGGTGTCAACTCATGATTTAGGTTCATCGTCTATGCATCGTCAGTTTGGGTCAACTCGGTATCCATGATCAGCTCCTTATTTGACTGCTAGTGCTCCGTTTTAGAACCAGAATTCTTCAATTTAGAATGCGCATTTTCCTCTGTTACTCGGCGTAAGTCAGTTTGGACACCTGTCAGCTCAAGGAGGTTCTCAGTAGTTAGGTAATCAGAATGTTGTGCAGTTTAATGGTTATGATCAGTACGGGAATAAAGTGCCAAGCTCAGTTGGCTTATTTGATAGCAATTTGAACATCCCGAGTACTTTTGGTCTTCCACCAGCTTCCTTGCCTACAGTGCATTCTTTCGAGAACCCTTTTTTCCAGTCAAACAATTCTATGCCTTCCTCAACCGTGTCTCCCACTATTCCTCAGCCTTCTAATGTAAATTCCGAAGTCGCCGCTCTGTGGGAGCATATGAAGGTCATGTAGCAGCTGATTGATAAGTTAACCATGGGAATGAGTGAACTCAAGGTAGTGGATCCAGGAAAGTGAAAACTCTCCCTCACAAGTTAAAAATGCCAAAGATGGAGTTTGATGGGACTACATGTCCAAAGACTCAGAACAATGGGAAGTTTCAGCCCCGCCGTCAGCAACGGAAATTTGATGATCTCGGGATGACTACCGAAGAAGCATTCAATGGTTTGATTCGAATTGGATGATTAAACCACTTAACAACTATAGTCCTGCTAACCCCAACCCAAATATGAACACGAGCAAATATTTTCGCTTTCACCACTATCCTGGCCACACCACCAACAGTTGTATCATTTTGAAGAGGATCATTCAAGGGCTCGTGGATAACAATAAGATTGAGAAGGGTCCTCGCCCCAACATTGTCAACAACCTTCCAAAATATGAGGTCAACTTGATCGATTTGTGAATGCCATCGAGTTTGGGAAAGTCGGAATCCCAGGGTACCCTTCCATCCAAGGTTGAAGAAGTCATTCAGTTTTCGTAGGTTCTAGAATGTCTTTTATTTTCAAGTATCCACCTTAGGCGTTAGTGCTTACTTTTATTAGTGAATGTTCCTTATACACACGAGTCTGTTGAGTCCACTTTGGACTAGTTTTATTCTTTCAGTAATAAAAGTCTTTTCTTCTTTTCTTCCTAGACTCGAGATGCCATTTGCACACCTTCATTACATTTAAATGAAATGGTTTTATTTTATATGATCATTTGTGCTGCTCACCAAAAAATCTTTTGAAATAGCTAATATTTAGATTAATTGGTGTGAGAAAATCAATCGATATCCTCTTCAGGTTGGGGCTTACCAATCCCATATCTTGCATCTTCTGTGTTTTTTTTCTTTGGCTCATATGCTCACATACATTTCATCATACTCATCATTTCGTTGGTTAATGAATTTGCATTATTCATTCTAAGCAAACAATGAAGCCTTAATTTCATTTAGGTCATCCGGTAGGGATTGCAACTGAAGCCTTTCACCATAGGAAAGCCATTACCTCACCCTCACCAAACAATATCCTTCATTTCAAGATTGGCATACTTTGAAACCCGTTTAGCCATCTCCAGAAGAAAAGCTTATGCTAGAGGCTCCCATGACTAACAAGAAAATTGACTGCCTCCAAGCTCAAGAATGGCAGAATGCAGCGATCCACACTAGGGGCTAGCAGAAGTTCTCTCTCAATAAAAAAAATATAAAATGATAAAAAATGAAAAACAAAGAAAAAAAAAGAGATGAAAAAAAAGCCTCGTCTCTAGTGATTCTCTCAAAACAAATAAGGATCTAGCTGTTTACTTAAAGGGAGTCTAAATAAAGAGACAACATGGATTTCCCCTCGCCAACACCTTCCAACCGATTCCAACCATCCTCTCACTTTCAGAGGGTACTCCCATTACCCTTGACCTCGCTGAAGCCAAATTTGACATCTCATTCTTAGAGGCAATGAAGATGCAATCACAATTTCCTCGCCATAGAAATCCCAAACACATCCTTGAAAGCCAACCTCTAATCTTTAAAGGTTTAAGTCAGCAAAAAAATGTCCAGCCGACCTCTCACGTCAAGAGGTCATGATGCAAACAAAGATCCAAATCACCCGATGGCCGATCGAAACCTGGAGACCCAGCTACAGTCCCTACCGGATAGAAGTCTAGTACCAATTTAATCAAGGTCTAAATCAAATTAAAACTTCATTGCTTGCTTAAATTGGAACCTAATGCATCATGGTTCAAGACCATCAATCAAGGATTATGCAAATTCAATTATTTCATTTGTTGTTTTATGTGGGCATATGTCATCTCCTCTCCAAGATTAGGTACTTATCCTATTCTTGTGAAAATTCCCGTTCTTTCTGTTCTCCAAAAACACTTTCCGTGAATGCTTCACTGGGGCTTCACATCCGTGTCTCTCTGCGACACTCATATCAAATTTGATCCTTGATGTCTGTTGATTTTCTCCTCTCAAATGATAAAAATATTTGTTCATATCAGGATTAGTGGTTGAATAACCCGAACATTAACAAAGGGTTTTAAGCAGTCATGTGATCATTGTGAATAAAACAAGTTTTCATATTTCTCGTTAAGTCTTCTTTATTCTACACAATAGGAGTATAAATCTAAACAATGATTTTCTATCAGCAGGGGCTTCCATACACTGTTTACAAACCTTGCTACGATTACACTCTCTCAAAAGAGTCAAACCCAAAGCGAGTTTTTTACACAAAATCGGGATTCATTCCTACTTTTCAAAAAATATGCCCCTGCATATATATATTTCCAAGTCTTTTCCAATAACTGTTTGACTTGGGTACAAATTTATGGATGGGTATGTTGGTGTAATTCCCTAGGCTTTAGTTATGTTTAACTTAAAACTGTTATG
Organism: Adenophora triphylla var. japonica; assembly: GCA_022495995.1. Taxonomy (NCBI): domain Eukaryota; kingdom Viridiplantae; phylum Streptophyta; class Magnoliopsida; order Asterales; family Campanulaceae; genus Adenophora; species Adenophora triphylla. Next base: position 138,266 of record JAFEMH010000576.1, on the reverse strand, counting down.
TATCATCTTTATCGTTTAAATTTATTATTTGATTATTATATATTTTGCATATTTATTGTAATAATCTCCGTCCCTAATTATTAAGTGAATAATTAGTATAAACGTTAATGGATAATCATATGATGATTATATGCATAGAGATGCACATTAAATTTATGGGTACTTGTTAGTGAACAAGTGACTGGACTTGACCCGTATGAGATTTATGTCATGGTCAAATGTCATAATTAAATCTCATATGGTCGCTTCATTTAGTCCCTAGACCTGAGATTATCATGACCTTACATATAATGAAAGTTATGTTTGATTTTAGTAAAACGATATCATAACACGATATTTATAAAGGCTATCTTTGGCATGATCGGATTCATGATGGGAAGGATGATAAGTCAATATGGAATTTGTCCCTCGAAAGAGAGATGTTTTGCTTGGGCCCCTCGATGAGTGATAATGATGAAAGTGTATGGCCATACCCCAATGCGATTGGATTATCATTATACTCAAGATCGAGAAAGCATTGAACAAATACAAGTTGACATGGACCATGACTTGTGTTCAATATAACATCGTGAGACAAAGGGAGAAATGGAAGTGTACCATTGGAAATGTGAACTCTCACGTTATATTATTTGGGTAGACATAATGGCTTGCTAGAGTCCGCTTATGTCTTATGAGGGTCGAGTTGATCGGACTCATTGCCAACTTAATATAATTCTATTGGGTCACACACAACTAGAATGAATTGGTTAAACCAAAGGAAGAAATGATTGAGAGTTCTTGATATGGCTTGAGCTGTAGCGCGACAAAACTGGCTATCTGGCATGTGTAGCCGCGCGACATAACAAGCCACAGAGGCGGTTTACACTTGTTTTCTAATTTGATTAGGGCACAAACTCTAATACTAATGTAGTATAAATATGAGTCTGTAAACAGTCGAAAGCTAGCCGAATTTTCTCAAGAAAATCACAACAAAAGTTCTCTCAATGTTTCTTCCATAGGGTTTAAGGATCTAGCAATCCTCAAGAACCGTTCTTGGTTCATTCTTACGTGTGGATACTACTAGAGGGTCTTCGCTCATATGACGATCAAGGCCTGGAGTTCAAGTTGTCCAAAGCAATATAAAGATTCAATTCTTGAAGATCGAAGTTTGTGATTCAAAATCACATTGACGAATTGTTCGATAGCTCAAGAACGGAAAGCAATTAAGGTTGGTAAATTCTATCTCATAGGAATTCAATTGAATCGTATAGAACGGATCTTAGGGATTGGGTTTTGTGTTATTAGATGCTTAATTTCGCTGCGCATGGACCCATAAAACCCAACAGTGGTATTAGAGCCCCGTTCGTATGGTTAATTTCAAATTAACATGCTAGAATTAAGATATAAATTGTTTATATGCTTATTGCATGTTTTGTATGCGATAGTTTTATTGTTTTTGAAATAATGTGCCAAAATCGTTTTCTGTTCATATTGAATTAAATCTGTTAAAAGCTGTTTATTTGATTTAATTGCTTTATGATTGGAATTGATTAAAGTTCAGAAAAACTGCCAAACTGGCTACTCTCGTCGTGCGACAGAATAGGCCACGAAGAGAAATCTGGCTATTGGGCTTGGTATGTCACGTGACATATCTAGCCAACTGGCTGATGTCGCCGCGCGACAGAACTTGCCAATCTGGGCAGAGTCAGTTTGTTAATTTTTCTTGCTAATCTGTGATTATGTTTATAATCTAAGATGTTTATGTCTTAATCTAGATGCTATAAATTTCTGCAAATTAAGTTTATAGGGCTATGCTAGATTAATTCATTATTTATGCATGCTTAATTAATTTACATGTGATTTTAATTAATTGTTGCGATGCATGAATTATATGTTCTTAAGTGTAAAGAAGTTTTGTTAGATGTTTAGTTGAAACATTTTATTGTAATTTCCTGAATGTTTAGTTGAAACATTAAAATTTGGGTTTCTGATTGTTTATGAGAAATAAGTCAGTTTACGCAAAATTTAAAGGAATCTGACTGTTTGTGAGAAACAAGTCATATACAAAGTATTGGTTATGTTGCAAATCAGAGCTGGTATTCTAATTGTGCATGTCTAGGAGAGTTCTGTCGAAGGAGATATTTGGTACTTAAGTAGTCCTTGTGGATCACATATTTTCCTAGGATCTTACCTGGTGCGCGATTATGATTATATTTGCTGATATGCTTATAATCTACTTTAAAGAACCTTCCTTTAACTTTTAAGTTCTTTATGCAAATCCATGATTAAAACACTTGAGACCACTCGAATAGTTTTGGGTGGACTTGCCATAGCAAGGTACTTTGATTCTATTTCGTTTGCGAGCAAGATGAGGAAATGGTGGTTCCTATACGTTTAAAGTGGATGAACTTAATTGGGTTATCAAAATGGTTTTGGACCTAAGGCATAAGATGAGATTAAAATATGCTTAGACATATGATGTCTTAAATAAATCTCATAAAAGATCTAAGAGTCATATACGATATGATTGATGTTTTCTACCTAATTAATTTAATCTTGAGCGGTGCGCCATAGCGTACTTGAGATTAAATTAAAGTTGGATCTTAGCCCATTAAATTATATCATGCTTATTTGCATTGAAAGGTGTATAATTTAGTGGGAGTATTTGTAAAATACATGATTTTCTCTTAAATGATAAATGTGTTGATATTAATATGTGTTCATATAGTTTGCGTATTTTATTGTAGAAGTAACATTACACAAATAAATTGCGATTCGTCCTTATAAAGGACAAAGTTCAGAAAGAACGGTACAGATAATTCTGATTGGATCAGAAGCCTAAAGAATGGTTCTTAGGCAAATGTGTACGTTCTTGATGAATCCATTCCTGCTGAACCTACTGCAGATGTTGCAAAGGGCAAATAAGGAGCAACATTAGAAACATGTTGATGATTCTAATAATATTGCTTGCCTTAAAATTGCCACCATGTTTAAAGGCTCTTATGAAGAACCTTATGGAAGTTACTTTTGTTCTAGCATAACGCACAAAGGAAATGTTCCAAGTGCGAGCTAGGCAAAAGATGTATGTTGTGGTGAAGGCTCTTAATTCATGAGATGAAAGAGGAGCAATCCGCAAGTGTGTTAATGGTTAACACAAGAAAAGGGGTTCATAAAGGAATGATAAAGAAGGTAAAGCAAAGGTTGCTAAACCTAGGGCAAAAGGTTCCAAAGCCGAAGAGGCTAAACCCAAAGTGTCTCAAAAGGGATGCATTTTTGCTACCATTGTAATGAGATTGTCATTGGAAGCAAAGCTGCAAGGCTTATTAGGAAGGCCTAAAAGGTGGAGAAGGGCAATATGATTGCTACTACTTCAAGTATCTATATGATAGATATTTTCCTTTCGACTTCTTGTTCTTGGGTATATAATACCGGATTGGATCCCACATTTGTTTAAATGTGCAAGGAATAAAGAATAGAAAGCTACTCAAAGAAGGTAAATTAAACCTATGCGTGGGAATGAAGCAAGAGTTGCTGCATTAACCATAGGGACTTATGAAGTCGCTTTACCTAATGAACTAGTACTTGTTTTGAACAAGTATGACTACGTTCCGGATTTGAGTAGAAATATCATTTCGTTTCTTATATGGATAATGAAGGATATAATTTTCTTATTGAGAATAAGAAGTTTTATATTTATTTAATGATATGCCTTATTGTATTGCATATGTCATTGAATGGTCTTCATATCCTTGATGATGAGAAACAAAATAATATTGAAGATATCTATAATATAAATGAGAAATCTAAACCGAATAATATGAACAACGCGTTCATATGGCATTGCCGGCTTGGTCAGATAAATAAGAAACATATATCTAAACTCCATTAACATGGACTTTTAGACTCATATGACTCAGAATCATATGAGAAATGTGGATCTTATTTATTGGGATTGTTGACCAAACTACCCTACACTAAGAGTAGTGGGAGGGCTAGTGACTTAATAGTCATTATACATGAGATGTATGTGGACTATTAAGCAGCATTGCTAGGGGAGGATTTTGGTGTTTCATCACATTCACCAATAACTTATCTGGATATGACTATGTCTATCTGATGAAGTCCAAAGGTGAATCATTTGAGATGTTTTGAACATTTCAAGATGAAATACAAAACAACTTGGCAAGAATATTAAGTACTTTGATTAGATGAAGGTGGTGAATATTTGAGTCAAGAGTTTGACAATCATCTCAAAACTGTGAAATTGTTTCAGAGTTGACTCCACACGGAAAACCACATTGTATGGTGTGTCTGATAGGAGGAATTGAACCTTTTAGGACATGGTTCGTTCGATGATGTGTCAATTAGACTTTCCTATTTCCCATTTCCTTTTAAGGATATGCATTAGAAATAATGCGGTTACACTGAATTGAGTCCTTACTAAATCAGTTCCTAAGGCCCCACATAAGATGTGGCATGGAAGAAAACTTAGTTTGTCTTTCATGAAGATTTGGGTTTGCAATGCTTATAAGAAGAGACTTGTCTCTGATAAGTTAGCACCAAATCTGACAAGGTTATTTTCGGAAATTAATCTTACAATCGCAAAGAGAACAAAATGTTTGTTGCTCTATAAGATTCGTTTCTTGAGAAATAGTTTCTCAATAAAGGATCTAGTGAGAGTAAAATTAATCTTGAAGAAGTTCAAGAAACCGAAAATAATATGGAACCAAAAGTAGAGACGGAACCAAGTTCACAAAGGAGTTGTGGAACCGGTTCAAGATGCACAAGTCCATCGTAGATTGGATAGGTTACGATCCGAACCCGAGAAATATTTATTTCTCATATCAGAAAGTAATAAAGTGGAAGTCACTGAGAATAACGTTCCTACTTACTATCAAGAAGCGATGTCCTCTCCTGATTTGGAAAAATGGCAAAGAGGCCATGAAATCCGAATTACAATCCATGGCTGATAATCAAGTTTGGAACTTGATTGATCCACCTAAAAGTGTAAAACTAAAAGGTGCAAGTAGGTCATCAAGACCAACATGGATGGGAAGGTGTATACTTTCATGACTGAGGATTGTAACAAAGTGAATGAACGCTCGCCGAAAATAAAATAGGAGTCGCCACGCCGTTTTTAAGGAAACATTGAAAACCTTTTTGAAAGAGAAAATGGGTTCGGGGGTCAGGTTACGTGTTGGGAAGAACCGAGAGTTCACCCAACACGCCTCGTCCGTGGACGAGTCTTTCTAACTAAACATCCAAGTAATCCAAAAACGTGTGCAAGCAATGATAATGAACAAATGTAGTAAACATGTATTTTATTGATTTGAACTGAAATCTTACAATTCGTGAGCCATTTATTTAGGGAGGCCACATCCCAATTACAACAGATCAGAACAGATTACAAAGGAAATGGATCCCTGTAAATGGACAAGGTGTGTCGCGTGACACATAGCATGCCTGGCTAGATGTGTCGCGTGACACAGGATCTAACCAGACACGATGTGTCGCGTGACACATAGTGTCCATCTGCAGAGACTTACAGATTTGAACACAGAAACACCAACAATCAAAACAGATCCAATTATTCTATCAGATTAACTTCGAAATGAACAATTAACAACAATTCGACTAAGGGGGTGTGGATATGGGTAGATCCACACTCCCTTGGGAATTGAACACCAATTTCCACAATAATCAAACAATAAGCACTCAATTATTCAAAGCAACAATGTTAAACAGAGAGATTGTGATTGGATCTCAGTAATCACGACAGATGGAGTCAATCTACTGAGATCAGAAGAGAACAAGACAATTGGACTATAGAAATTGCAAAGTAAGAGAGAGAGAGAGATGGGATTGAGGGGTTACCCTTGTAGTATCCACGAATTTTATACCATGTTTGGTATAAAATTCTTCAATCAACTGCTTCTGGGATGAACTGAACTGAGAAGGATGGAGGGAAGGAGGATCCACGTATTGGTGGGTGAATTTAGGTGGAAATTGGAGGGAATTGAGAGTGGGTTGGAGGGATTTTTGCTATGAGAGAGAGAGGTGTATGTTTAGTGTGTGTGTTATGCTCCAATTTTGGCAGAGTAACATTATGTGAAAGTTGGGATCCATTTCTGAGAGGGGTAGGGTCTTATTTATAGGCTGCAGTTGATGGTCACAGTGTGTCGCACGACTTTCTGTAACCAATTTCCAAGCCTCGACTTGTCGCGTGACACAAGGTGTCACCAACTACTTTTAGTCCCAAAACAAGTTTCTGGAATATTCTGAGTAAATACCCAAAAGGTCCAAAAAGGTTTATTCCCTGTAGGTCCTTTAGCATGAGCAAAGTACCAAAAGGTACTTCCTTCGCGAGAAACTTATGAAATATTTCCGAAAGTCTCGGAATAGACCGGGAATTTACCAAAATGCCCCTTAATGCAATTTTATCGTATTAAAATGCACCTGAAAGGGTAGCGAATTGGATTGGCATACTTACGCAAAGGGATTTAGGCAAATTCATAGTATTGACTATGCTGAAACCTTTTTCGCCAGTTACAATGTCGAAGTCCGTTAGAGTTTCAATTGCCATTATCACATATTGTGACCATGTGATATGACAAATGGATGTCAAACGACTTTCTTTAAATGGAAAGATTATTAAGGATGTGTATAGTACACAACTCGAAGTTTTTTCGATCCGAGAAATTCTAATAAAGTATGCATGTTGCAAGATCCATAAGATGGGTTGAAGCAAGTTTCGTGGAATTGGAATCTTCATTTTGATGAATCGGTAAATAGTTTGATTTCATCAAATATGAAGATGAACCTTGTGTATGCATGAAATTCAGTGGGAGCGTAGTGTTATTTCTATTGTCTTATTACAATGATATTTTACTCATTGGAAAAACGAAGTTCCGACACTTAAGACTGTCAAGTCTTGGTCAAGGAATGGTTTTCCAATGAAAGATATGGGTGAAGCCGCTTACATCCTTGGCATCAAGATCTATAGAGATAGATCTAAAAGGATAAATTGGTTTGAGTCAAAATACTCACATTGATAAGGTTCATAGAAGAGTCTAAGAAAAGTGACTTGTCAATGGGTCATGGTATTTCTCTTAGCAATACTCATTGTCCTATGACAATTGATGAGCAAAAGGGAATGAATGAAGTTCTATATGCTCCGGCATTTGGATCTGTCATGTATGCCATGACTTGTACTAGACCCGACGTCTCATATGCTTTGAGCATGATGAGTCGATACCAATCTGATCCTGATATGAACCATAGGATGGCAGTCGAGACGATCCTTAAGTACTTAAGAAGAACTAAGGATACGTTCTTGATATTTGAAAGGTTGGAAGTTAATCTTGTTGTAAGGGTTACATAGATGATAGCTTCCAAACTAACAAAGTTATTTTAAAATCGCAATTAGGATTTGTGTTTATGCTTGCTAAATGTGCAGTTTTTGATTGGAAGAATTCCAAGCAAAAGATTGCAGCCGATTCTACTACTAAGGCTAAGTTCTATCAACATATGATGTAGCAAGAAGAGGCAGTTTGGATCAAAAGTTCATTAGTATTTTGGAAATGTTCCAAGTATCACTAATCGGTGAAACTTTTGTTATAACAATAGTGGTGTCATTTGTGCAAACAATGGAACCAAGGTCACAACAGCGATCCAAACACTCACTTAGACGTTTTTCGAGGAATTCATAAAGAATGAGAAGACGTTAAGATATGCAAAATATCAACCGATGATGACATTAGGGATTCACTTACAAAGACCCTCGCACAGGCAGAAGCATGATGGTCAAGTTAAGTCCATGAGTATTTGATACATAGATGGAGTCTAGTGCAAGTGGGAGACTGTTGGTGTGATGCCCTAGGCTTTAGTTATGTTTAACTTAAAACCGTTATGTATCATCTTTATCGTTTAAATTTATTATTTGATTATTATATATTTTGCATATTTATTGTAATAATCTCCATCCCTAATTATTAAGTGAATAATTAGTATAAATGTTAATGGATAATTATATGATGATTATATGCATCGAGATACACATTAAATTTATGGGTACTTGTTAGTGAACAAGTGACTGGACTTGACCCGTATGAGATTTATGTCATGGTCAAATGTCATAATTAAATCTCATATGGTCGCTTCATTTAGTCCCTAGACCTGAGATTATCATGACCTTACATATGATGAAAGTTATGTTTGATTTTAGTCAAACGATATCTTAACACGATATTTATAAAGGCTATCTTTGGCATGATCGGATTCATGATGGGAAGAATGATAAGTCAAGATGGAATTTGTCCCTCGAAAGAGAGATGTTTTGCTTGGGCCCCTCGATGAGTGATAATGATGAAAGTGTATGGCCATACCCCAATGCGATTGGATTATCATTATACTCAAGATCGAGAAAGCATTGAACAAATACAAGTTGACATGGACCATGACTTGTGTTCAATATAACATCGTGAGACAAAGGGAGAAATGGAAGTGTACCATTGGAAACGTGAACTCTCACGTTATATTATTTGGGTAGACATAATGGCTTGCTAGAGTCCGCTTATGTCTTATGAGGGTCGAGTTGATCGGACTCATTGCCAACTTAATATAATCCTATTGGGTCACACACAACTAGAATGAATTGATTAAACCAAAGGAAGAAATGATTGAGAGTTCCTGATATGGCTTGAGCTGTAGCGCGACAAAACTGGCTATCTGGCAAGTGTAGCCGCGAGACGTAACAAGCCACATAGGCGGTTTACACTTGTTCCCTAATTTTATTAGGGCACAAACTCTAATAATAAGGTAGTATAAATATGAGTCTGTAAACAGCCGAAAGCTAGCCGAATTTTCTCAAGAAAATCACAACAAAAGTTCTCTCAATATTTCTTCCATAGGGTTTAAGGATCTAGCAATCCTCAAGAACCGTTCTTGGTTCATTCTTACGTGTGGATACTAATAGAGGGTCTTCGCTCGTATGATGATCAAGGCCTGGAGTTCAAGTTGTCCAAAGCAATATAAAGATTCAATTCTTGAAGATCGAAGTTTGTGATTCAAAATCACATTGACGAATTGTTCAATAGCTCAAGAACGGAAAGCAATTAAGGTTGGTAAATTCTATCTCATATGAATTCAATTTAATCGTATAGAACATATCTTAGGGCTTGGGTTTTGTGTTATTAGATGCTTAATTCCGCTGCGCATGGACCCATAAAACCCAACAGGGTAACCTTGTTCTGTAACATGACACTCTGTCAAAGTGGGGCTGCACCAGATTCAGTTCAGGATCTCTTTGGGTGACCAAATCCGATCAGGATTCTAGCCTAGCATTCTGGGTTCACATAAATATCTCCATATCGGGGCTTTGTCAGGCAGAAAGGGATTGTTTATACATAGGATCTTTTGTGTAGATTCTGGGGCTGCTGAAAGTTCTTACCTTGGGAAAAGGTGTTGCCTTGAGATGAATTTGAAACTTGGCTGCCTGTGTCTCGCGACTAACCTTGCCACATGGTGTCCTGTGTCCCGCGACACACCTTGCCACATGCTTTCATGATTCGTGCGACATAGTTGGCCAACATTAGACAGCCATAAAACTGATGCACTCTACACTCACCAGGGCACGTCCCCGACTTGCCTACGCTGCAATGACCACCCATACACTTCTCAAACACATGGGAGAGGGTCCACTTGACCATACACAAACAATACACACATATTTACCATCATCCATATATACATCCATATACACCAACAACCACACAATCAAGCCATAAATCCATAAACATACTCATCCCATACAATCATCATTCCATTTTCCATTTTTAAGGGATGGACTCATGCAATGACAAGCTAGAAAATAAACAAGTTCAAACTTGTACAAAAAATGTTCTAACAAAATAGCTTAGTCAAATGAATAAAATAGTGCAATAGAGTGTTTGTGTCCCACAGGGTACAATAAGAAACAAATCACAATCTAATCAAAGGGACTACTCTGACTCATCATCCTCATCCTCCTCGGACTCATCATCCGGGTCATCTGAAGGAGCCTGATACTCATCAGTCTCCATGCGATAATAATCATCCGCCTCAGCAATAACAAAGGAGTCAAGCTCATAAGCATCGGCAGCATCAGGATCCTCATCATCGCTCTCTACATCATCGCTGGAGTCAGAAAGAGCCACATATGGATTCTTTGTCCGAATCCTCGATCCACTGGTGCTCGCATCCAAGCGACTCTTCTTCTTCCTTAGATGACCAGGTGGGGAGACATTCACTGAGCCCTGGGACTGACACTGATTCTTCTAGTATTTGACACCCTTCTGTAGTTTGTTAATCATGCCCACATCACCGGTGAAAGCTCGAGTCATATGCCGATAAGCATGGGCTGGTACCTGTTACAAGCAGACATAAGAGATTTCAGAATACAGTTCTTAATAACAGAAATGAATGCAAGCAATTCAAAAGAGGCATCAAACAATACTTACTGATCTTGAGCCACGTGGGACCAGTAGACGAGGATGAATCTGGGTCATATCAATGTGAGCTCGCAGCACATGGCCACCACCCTGGAAATCAATATGCGTCGGGGGCTGAGGAGGTCTGTCCACAAACCCAGTCGAGGGCCCCGCACTCTGAGCATTATAACCCGCTCTGACCTGGGGAGACTGTAACCTCCCGGCCACATACATTGCATAGTCCCCCTCATGTGCGTAATGATAGGCCGCCATGCCCATAATCAAAGCATCTACATCCTCCATCTGGTGAGGGAACCACATCCTATCCGGAGGATCATCAGGGACTAAGGCATGCCTGTTGGGCCCGTGCTGCCTATATACTCTCTCGGCCAGGTACAGAGCGTCTCCCGTCAAGCCCACTAGCAATTTGCGGCACTCAGTCAAATGTAGAGCATAATCCAAGGGCTTATCTGGGTATCTGTCAGCCCAGGGGAACAAAGAGAGGTTATGGGGGACCCCTCTCAGTAGCGCCATCGTGTCAGCGTATGAGGCTGTCATCCTACTCCTTACTCTAGCCACCCGAGTCTGTCTCCAGGCATCCTTGGTCCAGCGACGGAGAGCAGGATAAGTAGCGGCTGGGAACTCATCCCTGATACTCCAAGAGTAGCCGCCGAACACCTCATATGTCCAAGCCTGAAAAGGACAAACCAGACAGTTCAGAAACAATGATAATAACTGATGATGCAATTGAACATGCAAAGAAAAGTAAGGGTGAAAAAAGCTACCTCAAAGGCCATCTGGCAGTAGTAAAAAGACTTTGCTTCCCCCTGCTAATGTCGTCCAAGGCTAGATACATCTCAGCTAGCCCAGCTTCACCCCCAGACAGATTTCCTACATTCCCCCAGGTCCTCAGAGGCTCAATGAGGGAAGTAAGAGCCGTAGAAGCGCTGTTGGGGAATAGTATGTCAGACAATCCAGCCCAGACAAAGGCCCTAGCCAGCCTCTCAGCCCTGAGCTTGCTATCGTCATAATCATCGAAGATAGGAGGATAAATAGTATATATAGGCTGATCTGAGAAGGGAAACCCCGTGATGACTGCAAAATCGTACGGGGTCACCATAGCCTCACCCCAAGTAAAATGGAAGGAATGGGTTGTCTCCCACCAGAACTGACAGAAAACCTTTATCAGCTCTACGCTCCTATGCGTATCCCCGATGGCCTCCGCCATATCAATGAAATGACCAAATCTCGCTTCATACACTAAGCCCTTGGGCGAATGTGCCTCATCGGCACTACCTGGAAAACTCCTATAAAGCCGCCCAATCACCACGGGTGATCCTCTCGTGCACAACCCCTGCAGGTAAACACAGCACAGGTATCAAAATATATCTCAGTCAATTATGTATCATTATATTTTTGAAAGCAAGCTTATTGCTATTCTTTGGGTCTGTCCCATTCTTTTTCAAAATCATTGTTATTTTCTGGGCCCGTCCCAATCTTTTCACAAAAACCCATCAATATCTTCTTCGGGTCCGTCCCACTTTTTTCAAAACAAAAATTATCAAAATTTTCTTCGGGTCTGTCCCACTTTTCATAAAAATCATGGGTCTGTCCCACTTTGCACAAAAAAATCACGGGTCCATCCCACTCTTCACAGAAAATCATTGGGTCCGTCCCACTTTTCACAACAAGTCACGGGTCTGTCCCACTCTTCACAAAAAAAAAACATTGGGTTCGTCCCACTCTTCATAGAAAATCATTGGGTCCGTCCCACTCTTCACAGAAATCACTGGGTCCGTCCCACTTTTCACAAAAATCCTGGATCTGTCCCACTCTTCACAAAAATCATTGGGTCCATCCCACTCTTCACAAAAAAAACATTGGGTCCATCCAATTTTCCACAAAAATTATTGGGTCTGTCCCACTCTTTACAAAAAATCATTGGGTCCGTCCCACGCTTTACAAAAATCATGGGTCCGTCCCACTTTTCCACAAAAATTATTGGGTCCGTCCCACTCTTTACAAAAAATATTGGTCCGTCCAACCTTTTCACAAAATCAGTGTTATTTCTTTGGGTCCGTCCCACTTTCTTTACAAAATCAATCATCGTTTCGGGTACGTCTCATTTTCTTTACAAAAATTACTTTAATTCTTAGTTCAATTCATTGCAATTTTATCACTTCAATTCATTGCAATTTCATATTTTTGTCAATTACCCTAGACATGCAATTTTTTTCAAAAATTCAAATTTCAAATCAATGAATAACAAGCTTTGTAAGATTCTTACCGCGGATTTTCTGCCCACAGAAGTGTGCCTGTCCACTTGTGGGTAGAATTGTCCTCGCGGAGTTTGAGGAACAAACGGTCGATGGTTCCTCTTGATTTTCTTTCTTCTATCGGCTAACTCCGCTTGTTGTTGTGCTTTCTTCGTCAAACGTAGACGAGGAGGCATGATTTACACAATGTGTGTTGGTATTTTGGTCGAAACCCTTCTTTCTCTCCTTTTCTCCTCTCTTTCTCTCGAAAACCCTTATGATTTTGTGATTCTGAGTGTCGAGCTGCTGGACTTAACTAAATTTGTCCCCATGGCTGCCTAAGTCGTGCGACATAATCTGCCCCTGTGGCAAATTTTCCTATTTTGCCCCTGTGGCCTATTTTACTCTTTTTCCCATGTGGCCTGTTTTACCATTTGTGCCCCTGGAATTTCCAATTATATTTCTTAAATAAATCAAATTTTCCTCCTTTGCCCCTGTGGCCCGTTTTACCGTTTTGCCCCTGTGGCCTGTTTTCCCATTTTGCCCATCTGGCCTGTTTCACCATTTTTGCCCCTGGCATTTTCCGGTCTATTTCTCAATAACAAATTTCGGGCGACTTCTCCTCAATAGTCAAATTTCGGGCGACTTCCCCTCAATAGTCAATCTTCCAGGCGACTTCCACTCAATAGTCAAATTTCGGGCGACTTCCCCTCACTTGCTCGAACTATGATCCTGCTTGATTCCCTCTTAGGGATACGTAGGAATCCTTTCTCCAAAGGTCCAGCCATTTGACCACTTTGGTCTTTCTTCGGTTTGAGCCACCACAAGTTCTTACTTCTTCGAACTATGATCCGGCTTGATTCCCTCTTAGGAATACATAGGAATCCTTTCTCTAAAGGTCCAGCCATTTGACCACTTTGGTCTTTCTTCGGTTTGAGTCACCACACGTTCTCACTTGTTCGAACTATGATCCGGCTTGATTCCCTCTTAGGGATACGTAGGAATCCTTTCTCCAAAGGTCCAACCATTTGACCACTGTGTCATGCGACAAAATGAGTCCTATGCAGCAGGTTCCGTTTCAGTTGTAAGTTTTGTCCTTCATAGTTGTAAATGGGACGTGGCCTCCCATGATAAAAGGTTCACAAGTTGTAATTCCCCTTGTTGAGTAATAAAACAAAGCACTCTTATGCATTTTACACATATCTTGTCACACACATTTTGCACACACTTTTTGAATGTCTTGAATGTTGAACATAGAAAGACTCGTCTACGGACGAGGCGTGTTGGGTGAACTCTCGGTTCTTCCCAACACGTAACTTGACCCCCGAACCCATTTTCTCTCTCAAAAAGGTTTTCAATGTTTCCTCTTAAAACGGCGTGGCGACTCCTTTATTTTATTTTTCGGCGAGCGTTCATTCACTGGCGACTCTGCTGGAAATTTGAAACTTGTTTTTCAAAAAGTGGGTCAAACTTTTGTTATTGTTCAATGTTCATTACATTCATTTGTGGGTGCTTGGTTGTGTGACATTCTATGTGCCTAAAATGTATTTTATTGCTTTGCTTTATTCCCTCCCCCTTCCTTGCTTCCTGTTGAGATTGTGCAGGTGCTGGGGCTGAGATATTGCATTGTGCTTGGAGGCTGGGGCTGATTTGATCTTTGTTCAGATTATGGCAATGTGACTCCTTCTGTCACACGACAGAGAGTGCCCTCCATATCCTGTGTCACGCGACAGAAGGTGGTCATTCTGCAGGACATGATTTCTCTGATACAGGTTGTGATTGTGGGGCAGTCCCCCATGATCAATTAATGATCCTTGATTATTATGTTCTGCGGGGGTGTGTGTGAGTTGTTTTCCTTTTCTTCCCTCTTTTCAAAAAGAAAAATAAAAAATAAAAAAAAAAAAAATCATTTTTCGCAAAATAAAGGAACATAGCCATCCCGCACACTACTTCACGTAGATCTAGAACCCTAGGGTGCGATTGACGGCATCGTGGACGGCTATGAAATTCGCCTACGCTTGAGCGCCTAATGTCAAACCCATCCCCCTAGTGCGTTATAGGTGGCGCCACACTTTTAAACCTCACCCAAAACGGTTGGTTTTGACACGACATTTTCAAAAATACCCTAAAATGAATTGTTTCAAAAATTTCTAATGGACTTTCGTACCTACCCCAAAATCTAGCACGTGTGGGCATGTTGCCATCGCAACATGGTTTCATGAGAGGACATGTCATTCCCACGGCATGTTCTAACGAGAGATCATGTCTCTTTGTCAACATGCACCGACGAGAGGTCATGCCGGATTTTTCCTTGAAATTCTTCAAGAATACCCGTTATGCTGCCCAAATTTCTCCAGATATTGGGGCTGCTCGTTCGTCCCATATATGTTTTGGTTTTGTTTAGGTATTATCGCCTGTTATTAATTTTGAACCAATATGTTTGGTGTATTTTTGAATGATGTGTCCATAGGTTCCCCCGAGGTCTAGATTGCGTGAATAAAGGACTAGCCTTTCCCAACCATTCCTAGGACTTAAAAGGCACCTATTTTTACTTGAGCATTAATAAGTGTTGCATGAGTCCATCTCCTTCCATACTCTTCCCTCTCCCGTACCTTCTCAAAGTTCTCTACCCTCCGTCTATGCACGCCCTTATCTCTTCACCTCTGCAAGGCTACGGCAAGTTGGGTGTGTGCTCTCGTTCCCGGCGCTCATTGGTCCACATTCTCAAGGCAGAAGCAGTTCAAGTGCCCGAGTGATCGTTCATATGATTTCGGAATCCAAAACGCTCGATGTAGAGAAGATTATGGCCCACCAACCTGGAAGTTCGTATCCCATGTGTCAGCATAGTGCAAATGGTGTGTCCATCGAAAAATGGCGAGCTACCCTTGAAGCTGTTTTTTCCTCGCGAGCGGGAGGCCCGGTTACTTGCTCAGATTGTTAAAGCTATGGAGGACGACTTGCGAATGACAAAAAGATCGAGAAGGGTCCTCATCCCACCAATGGAAACAATGCTCCTCCTCCCATCCAATGTTGAAGAAGTGGATGCAGTCGATCAGTCCTCATAGGTTCTAGAATGTCCGCTGTCGGACATGAGTCTGTCGAGTCCACGTTGGATCGGTTTTGCTTTACAGTGATAAAATCTTTGTTTCTTTTCTTGCTAGACTCGAGACATTACTTGCACACCTACGTTACGCTTAATTGAAATGGTCTTATTCCAAATGATCACTTGTGCTGCTCACCGACTAATGCTTTGAAATGACTAATGTTTAAATTGATCGGAGTGAAAAAATCGGCTGATATCATTCTCTAATTGGGGCTCACCAACTCCCCACCTCGTTTCCCGTATGCTCACGTACCTTCCATCGTCCTCACCATCTCGTTGTTCGATGAATTTGCATGAATCCTTCTCAGAATAAACTTAAGCAAGCAAATGAAGACTTGATCTCGTTCGGATCATCCAGTAGGGACTGTGGTTGAAACCTTCACCTTTAGGAAAACCATTACCTCACCCTCACTAAATAATACCCCTTCGGTTCAAGATCGGCATGTTTTGAAACCCATTTAGCCATCGCCAGAAGAAGAGGGACTATCCTTGAGCCTCCCGTAATTCAAAAGAAGAATCGACCGGCTCCAAGCTCAAGAACGACGGAAAGCAATGATCCATCCTGGGGACTATCTGAAATTCTCCTCTCAAAACAAAATTGAAAAAAGAGAGAGACAAAAGTAAAAAAAAAGAAAGTAAAAAAAAAAATAAGAAAAAAAAAGAAGAAAAGAAAGAGAGCCTAGTCCCTAGCGATCCTCTCAAAAGCAAAATTCAAAGGATCCGGTCGTTACTCAAGAGGAGTCTCAGAGTGAATAAAGAGACAACACGGATGTCCCCTCACCATTACCTCTAACCGATCCCAAGCCGTCCTCTCGATTTTAGAGGACATTCCCATTACCACTACCCTTGCCTTTGGCCAAAGCCAAGATTGACCTCTCATTCTTAGAGGCATTGAAGAGGCAAGCATGGATTCCCTCACCATAGAAATCCCAAACACATACCTGCAAGCCAACCTCTCATCTTTAGAGGTTCAGTCAGCAAAAGGCCTAGCCGACCTCTCGTCCTAAGAGGTCATGATATTCCAAAATCACCCGATGGCCGATCGAAGCCCTGAAACCCAGTCGCAGTTCCTACCGGATAGCAATTTCATTCCAATATCGTCGAGATCTAAAACAGATTATTGCTTAAAGCGGAGCCAAATCCATCCCGACTCAAAGAACCGTCAAGTGAAGATTGTGCAAATTCCATCTGTTCGTTCGACGTTTCATGTGAGCATACTTCATTTCTCCTCCGCAGACACTTGCCATGAACGTCCCACTGGGGCTTCACATCCATGTCTCCCATCGACACTCCAAGAGGACATGTTTTTTTAAATTCCCAAAATCCTCAAAGGTCCTCAGATCCTCGAATTTCAACGTTCATTCTTTTCATTCGGGTTAAGCCCAAACTACGGCGACCTGAGCTCCTCCTATGGAGGGGAACGTAGGCAACCATAACTGGTCCGGTCGAAATCACAAACAGATCTCAGAAGATCCGGTCTCCTCAAGGACCATGCCCATACACTGTTCATCTTTTCGAGTTTGATTCTCGATATCAGTGGGCTTTCTCCTCAGGATTGATTGGAATATTTGATCATATCGGCTTTGGTGGTTGAATAACCCGAAAATCAATAAAGGGTTTTAAGCAGCTTTGTGATCATCACGAATAAGACAAGTTTTCAAGTGTCTCGACAAGTCTTCTCTTTCTACATCATAGGAAGATAGAGTCAAACACTGTTTCGGTCAGCAGGGGCTTCCATACACCTTCTCCACACCTTGCGATGCTTATACTCTCTTAAAAGAGTCAAACCCAAAAGCAAGAGTGTCATACACGAACTCGGGATTCATTTCCCACCATTCGAAAGATATGCCCCTGCACGTAAACACTTCTGAGTCTTGTCCAGCGACTGATTGACTGCAGTTTGAAATGATGAGTTGCCTCTTTGGCCACAAGATGACTCTGCCTGCGATAAAGCTGCATGGAATTTCCTCAAGCTGGGGCTTTGGTTAAGGTATCCCTCCAGCTCTCCTTACCAGATTTCCCTCCAGGTTTGATTTGCACTATCAACTGGGGCTTCGCCAAGCTGGGATTGTTCTCTGCACATTCTCTACTGCTTGCTGCCTCAGACGCGCGATACACTTTGTCATCACCAGCAATGGACCTACTGCAACTAGTACACCCGAGAGCGTCCCTGACTTGCCTAGCTGCGCCATATCATTTCCCTGCCTCGTGGGAGAGGGTTCACCTCATTATAAACACTTTCGTCTCGTACACGGTAGAGCAACTGATACATACATATCTGCTTACCAAGACGTGCAAAAAAAAAAAAAAAAAACCCTCACTTCCCTTTCTTCCCCAGCTGAGATGGACTTGTGCAACAAAAGATTAATAATGCATAAGCAAGAGGTTAAATAAAATGCAAAGTGTCTTGAGTGTTGTGTTTTTCCCCCCGCAGGATACAATAATCAAGTGATCATATTTTGATTGTGAGGATTGCCCCTCAAATCCCGATTTTGGACAGGGATTCCAAATCCTGCAGTTAGCAAACCCCGCCTTTATTATCTTTGTCAGGCCCAGTCTCCAAGCAATGCCTGTCAAGAAAAGAGCTCAAGCCGCCCCAGTATCCAAACAACAATGCTCACTAGTCTCGGCAATTTCAAAAGCCTATTCTGCATGATAAACCGAGACAAAGAGTCCGCATCTGTCAATCTCCCCAGCAGTAGCATGAGACCCTCCGGCAGTTACACTTATCCCCAGCAAAAGCAGCAGTAGCGTGAGTCCCCTGGCAGCTACAACCCTGCATCAACACCAGTGATAGCATGAGACCCTCCGGCAGCTACTCGCGACCCCCGTTGTAGCATGACACCCTCCGACAGCTACAACCCTGCATCAACACCAGCGATAGCATGAGACCCTCCGGCAGCTATTCGCGACCCCCGTTGAAGCATGAGACCCTCCGACAGCTACAACTTTGCATCATCAGCGGTAGCATGAGACCCTCCGGCAGCTACTCGCGACCCCCGTTGCAGCATGAGACCCTCCGGCCACTACAACTTTGCACCACCAGCGATAGCATAAGACCCTCCGGCAGCTACTCGCGACCCCCGTTGCAGCATGAGAACCTCCGGCCGCTATAACTTTGCACCACCAGCGATAGCATGAGACCCTTCGGCAGCTACTCGCGACCTCCATTGCAGCATGAGACCCTCCAGCCGCTACAACTTTGCACTAACATCGATAGCATGAGACCCTCTGACAGCTACTCGTGACCCCCGTTACAGCATGAGACCCTCCGACCGCTACAACTTTGCACCAACGGCAGTAGCATGAGACCCTTCGGCCGCTACTCGCCACCTGTTGCAGCATGAGACCCTCCGGCAGCTACAACTTGGCACCAACGACAGTAGCATGAGACCCTCCGGCTGCTACTCGCCACCCGTAGAAGCACCAACCCTCCAACAGCTACAGGTAAGCACATCAAAGGTATGAAAGCCCATCTCTACCCTTCCTTGCTTCTTGTCAAGTTTTGTTTTCGAACTACGATTTGGCTTGATTCCCTTTTAAGGGATACGTAGGAATCCATTCTCCAAAGGTCTAGCCACCCGATTTTCCCAGAACACCGTCTAGCCCTCTGCCTTATCCCTTGCCGCTAATTGGGATTGGGTCTTATTTTATCGACAACCTCACTTTTTCCCAGAAGTGACGTTGCCGAGGGTCTCTGTAAGTACGCCAATCCAATTCGCGACCCTTTTAGGTGCATTTTAATGTGATAAAATCGCATTAAGGGGCATTTTGGTAAATTCCCGGTCCGTCTCGAGACTTCCAGAAACATTTTATGAGTTTCTCGCGAAAGAAGTATTTTTTAGTATTTTTCCCGGAAAAAAGGACCTACAGGGAATTAACTGCTTTGGGCTTTTAAAGAATTAACTCTGAATGTTCCAGAAGCAGGTTTTGGCGCCAGAAACTGTTACGGAAGTGCCCAGTCGTGCGACAACTTGATGAGGCATGGAAAAGCAAAGCGAGAAGTCGTGCGACCATATAAAACCCATTTCCCATTCACTGTTTAAATACCAAATGTGTTCATTTTGAAGGGATCTCAAGACACAACAACAGACAGTTTCTCTCTCTAACCTCTCTCTTTCTCTCTCAAGACGGAAACACCTCCCTCTCTCTCCTCTCTCTCTCTCTAGATGCAAACTACCTCCATCGTCTTCCTCACCTGATCTCCTCCCTAACCTAGCTTCTCCTCACCAGAAACCTCCCCAACCTCAACCTTCACACACCGTCAAACCTTCCTCTACCTCAATTAGCTCCCTTACTGATCCAACCTCTCCCAATTTCCCTCTCAATCAACAACAACCTCCTCCGTTCCCGCAAAGCTTAAGTCCAACCTAATTCTCCCTCAATACATTCGCCGAGCTCCCTCTCAACCAAACAACAAACCGCTTCCTCAACCAAGCCCCTTCCCGTTCTCTCTCTCTCTCTCCAAATTGACATCTCCTTCCTCATTCCCGATCCTAAATCCATTCACCGGCAACTTCCCTACCTTCTTCTTCGGTCAAATCCATACCAGACCTCCATCTATACCCGAACGGCGACAACACCGCTCCCCTGTTCCAGCCCTAAGCCGATAACCAAAACCAATTTCCTTCTTCCCCTGTTCTGTTCTCGAGCTGAGTCTGTTCCACGTATCTGCACCTGCGTATTTGAAACAGCCAAGCTGCTCAATCTGGGATTCGAGCTCGTTCTGTTCCGAAGCCGATTGAAGGCCCTCTATACCGACGTGGTATAGAGAGCGTGGACTACAAGGGTAACTCTACTTTCTTATCTCTTGCACAAGCTATTAATTCTACTCAGTTCGATGTAATGGTTCAATCCTAAACCACAATCTCTCTGTTTAAATATTAGCTTCTGTGATCTGCCTGTTGGTTTGTGTGAATTGTTTGGTTCCAAATCACTTGCCTGGTGTATGATGTTTGTTGATTAAACTTCAAATTGGGTGTGGATCATTCATATCCACACTCATTTGAAGTAAATTCATGTGGATCCCTATGTTTAAGTTCAGGCTGTGCTATTGATATTCTGGCTATTTGGTGTTATGGATATTATGGTCATTTGGTGTTATTGGTATCCTGATCATTTGGTGATTGTTGTAGTTTGAGTTTTGTAAAACCTCTGCAAAGGGCCTTGTTGTGTCACGCGACATAATTGATCCCTCAGGTCCTGTGTCATGCGACACAATGAGCCCTATGCAGCAGGTTCCGTTTCAGTTGTAAGTTTTGTCCTTCCTAGCTGTAAATGGGACGTGGCCTCCCATGATAAAAGGTTCACAAGTTGTAATTCCCCTTGTTGAGTAATAAAACAAAGCACTCTTATGCATTTTACACATATCTTGTCACACACATTTTGCACACACTTTTTGAATGTCTTGAATGTTGAACATAGAAAGACTCATCTACGGACGAGGCGTGTTGGGTGAACTCTCGGTTCTTCCCAACACGTAACTTGACCCCCGAACCCATTTTCTCTCTCAAAAAGGTTTTCAATGTTTCCTCTTAAAACGGCGTGGTGACTCCTTTATTTTATTTTTCGGCGAGCGTTCATTCACTTCACAAGGCACGACTTGGGCCAGAATGGGACGAGTCGTCCCCTGAGGCCAGATTTCACCCTTTAAGCCATTTTCAATCTGTTCTTTTGTGTGTGACCCTTTAGGAATTATATTTTATGTTGGTAGTGAGTTGAAACATCAACCTCACAAGACATAAGTGACTTCTAGCAAATCATTATGTCCACCCAATTAAATATAACATCAAAGCTTGATTCCTTGATAATCAAATGTCACAATCCCTTTATCCACGATGTCCAATTGAACATTAGTCATGGTCCAAGTCAACTCATATCGTTTAATACTTTCTCGATTCCGAATATGTTGATAATCCAAATGCATTTGATCTCCATCAAATCATTTGAGTGTGGCCACACATTTCATCAACATCATTCATCGAAGGGCCCAAGCAAACATCTCTCTCAAACAGAGAGGGACAAATCCCATCTTGACTTATCATTCTTCCCTACAAGATTCCAATCCTGCCAACATAGCCCTTATTGCTATCCTATTAAAGATAGTGTTAGACTATATCAAGCACGATCTTCATCATGTGGAAGACGATGATAATCTCAGGTACAAAGGATTCAATAACATGACTATCATGAGATTTATTCACGACATATATGACTATAGACCATGTCATAAATCTCATCGGTAGGTCATGTCCAATACTTGTTCTCTAGCAAGTATCCATAAGTGTAATGTGCATCACATACATATAATCATCTCCATGATTATCCATTACCAACTTATACTAGTTATTCACAATAACTAGGGATGCATTTCAATATAATAAACATGCAAACATATAATGAACCAAATAATACTTTCTCTATAATAAATGATAAATACGATTACATAGCGGTTTAGGTTATAAGTCAAACATAACTAAACGCCTAGGGCACTACACCAAAAGTCTCCCACTTGCACTAGGCACCATATATGTATCGTATACCCATGGACCTCACATGACCATCATGCTTTGCTTGTGCGAGGGGCTTTATAAGCGGATCCCCAATGTTATCATCGGTTGATACTTTGCATATCTTAACGTCTCCCCGATCAATGAACTCTCGAATGAGATGGAAACGTCTAAGTATATGTTTGGATCGCTGATGTGAGCTTGGTTCCTTTGCTTGCGCTATGGCACCATTTTTGTCACAATAAAGTTCCATCGGATTAGTAATACTTGGAAGAACTTCCAAGTCACTAATGAACTTCTTGATCCAAACTGCCTCCTTAGCTACATCGGATGCCGCTATTTATTCGGCCTCGGTTGTAGAATCGGCTATGGTACTCTGCTTGGAACTCTTCCAACAAATTGCACCTCAGTTAAGCATAAACACAAATCGCGACTGCGATCGGAAATCATCCTTGTTGGTTTGAAAGCTAGTATCTGTGTAACCTCTTACAACAAGATCTTCCTCCATCCCTCCAAAGACCAAGAATGCATCCTTAGTCCTTCTTAAGTACTTAAGGATTGTCTTGACTGCCATCCAATGGTTTTACCAGGATCAGATTGGTATCGACTCGTCATGATCAAAGCATACGAGACATCGGGTCTAGTACAAATCATGGCGTACATGATAGATCCAATAGCCGAAGCATATGGAACTTCATTCATCCTCTTTCGCTCATCCGTTGTCTTAGGACACTGATTCTTGCTAAGAGTAACACCATGACCCATTGGCAAGTTGCCTCTCTTAGAATTTTCCATCTTGAATCTTCTAAGAACCTTGTCAATGTAGGTACTTTGACTCAAACCAATTATCCTTTTAGATATATCTATATATATCTTGATGCCAAGGATGTAAGCGGCTTCGCCCATATCTTTCATTGAGAAACATTTCCCTAACCAAGACTTGACAGTCTGAAGCGCAGGAATGTCGTTTCCAATGAGTAAGATATCATCAACATACAATAAGAGAAATAGTATTGTGCTCCCACTGAATTTCATGTATACACAAGGTTCATCTTCGTTCTTGACAAAACCAAACTCTTTAATTTTCTCATCAAAACGAAGATTCCAACTCCTATAAGCTTGCTTCAACCCATAAATGGATCTTTGCAACTTGTACACCTTGTTAGAATTTCTTGGATCGACAAAACCTTCGGGTTGTGTCATATACACATCCTCGAGTAACTTCCAATTAAGGAAATCCGTTTTGACATCCATTTGCCATATCTCGTAGTCATAATACGCGGCTATGGCAATCAAAATTCTAACAGACTTAAGTATGGCAACAGGCGAAAAGGTTTCATCATAGTCTACACCATGAGTTTGCCTATATCCCTTTGCTACAAGCCTAGCCTTGTAAGTATGCACCTTCCCATCCATGTCAGTCTTCTTCTTGAAGGCCCACTTGCACCCTATGATTTTTACACTTTCGGGTGGCTCAATCAAGTTCCAAAGTTGATTATCCGACATGGATTGCAATTCGGATTCCATGGCTTCTAACCATTTATTCGAATCGGGATTGGACATCGCCTCTTGATAGGAAGTAGGTTTCTCATTCTCAATGACTTCCACTTCATTACTTTCCGACACGAGAAATCCATATCACTCGGGTGCAGATCGTAACCTATCCAATCTACGATGGACTTGTGGATCTTAAACTGGTTCCACAACTCCATGTGGATTTGGTTCAGTCTCTACTATCGGTTCCATGTTATTTTAGGGTTTTGAATTTCTTCAAGATCAACTTTACTCCCACTAGTTGCTTTATTGAGAAACTGTTTCTCAAGAAAAGTACCATATTGAGCAACAAACACTTTGTTCTCATTGTGGTTTTAAAAGTAATACCCTTTGGTTTTCTTAGGGTAACCAACGAAAATAACCTTGTCAGATTTAGGTGCTAACTTATCAGAGACAAGTATCTTCACATAAGCTTCGCAACCCCAAATCTTCATGAAAGATAAACTAGATTTTCTTCCATGCCACATTTCATGTTGGGTTTTAGGAGCCGATTTAGTAGGGACTCTGTTCAGTGTGAACGCAACAGTCTCTAATGCATGTCCCCAAAAGGATATAGGAAGGTCTACTTGACTCATCACCGAACGAACCATATCTAATAGGGTTCTATTCCTCCTCTCGGAAACACCATTCCATAGTGGCATTCCGGGTCCACGGTTTTTGAGATGATTGTCAAACTCTTGGCTCAAATATTCTCCACCACGATCGGATCGAAGTGCTTTAATAGTTTTGCCAAGTTGATTTTGTACTTCATTTTGAAATGTTCTAAACATCTCAAACGATTCTCTTTTGGACTTCATCAGATAGGCATAGCCATATCTAGATAAGTCATCGGTGAACGTAATGAAATACCGAAATCCTCCCCTAGCAATGCTGCTCATTGGTCCACATACATCGGTATGTATTAGGCCCAATAAGTCACTAGCCCTTTCACTACTCTTAGTGTAGGATGGTTTGGTCATTTTGCCCAATAAACAAGATTCGCTTATCTCATATGATTCATAATCATGTGAGTCTAACATACCATCCTTGTGGAGTTTAGAGATGTGTTTCTCATTTATATAACCAAGCCGGCAATGCCACATGAACGAGTTGTTCAAGTCATTCGGTTTAGACTTCTTGTCCACATGATAAAAATTTTCAACACTATTTTGTTTCTCATCAACATCAAGAACACAAAGTCCATTAGATGAATTTGCAATACCATAAAGCATTTCATTTAAATAAATATAAAACTTCTTATTCTTAATAAGAAAATTATACCCTTCATTATCCAAACAAGAAACGCAAATAATATTTCTACTCAAATCCAAAACATAGTAACAATTGTTCAAAACAAGTACTAAGCCACTAGGTAAAGTTACATCATATGCTCCTACGGCTAATGCAGCAACACTTGCTCCATTCCCCACACATAGGTCAACTTCATCTTGTTTGAGTAGCTTCCTATTCCTTAGTCCCTGCACATTTAAACAAATGTGAGATCCACATCCGGTATCTAATACCCATGAACTAGAAATAGAAAGGAAAATATATATCATATAGATACTTGAATCAGAAGAAATCATATTGCCCTTCTTCGCCTTTAGGCCTTCCTTGTAAGACTTGCAGTTGTGCTTCCAATGACCAACTTTTTGGAAATGGCAGCAAACCGCATCCTTTTGAGACACTTTGGGAGCTTCTCCGGCATTGACAACTTTTGCCTTAGGTTTAGCAACACTTGCTTTACCTTTGCCATCTTTCTTGAACCCTTTTCCTTTGTTAACAATTAACACGTTTGTCATTCCGGGCTTCTTGATGTTTTTCTCTGCGGTCTTAAGCATCGCATGCAATTTTGAGAGATTCTTATCCATGCCACTCATGTGATGGTGCATTATAAAATGACCATAACTTTCAGGCAATGAATTCATCATCAAATCCGTGGCGAGTTCCAAACTCATCAGATTTCCAAGCCTTTCGAGACGCTCAATGTGACCCTTCATCTTAAGGATATGAGCACCAACCGACTGCCCCTCTTGCATCTTGCATGCAGTTAGGGCTTTAACCACATCATACCTCTCTTGTCTTGCTTGCACTTGGAATATTTCCTTTAAGCGCTCCGCAAGATCAAAAGCAGCTTCCATGTGCTCAAGGTCCTTCTGAAGGGCCTTATACATGGTGGCAAGCGTAAGGCATTTCACATCATTAGAATCATCAACATGTTTCTTGTGAGCATCCTTATCTGCCCTTGAAGCATTGGCAGCAGGTGGAGGTGGAACGGGTTCGTCAAGAACGTACATTTTCTTCTCTTGCCTTAGAACAATTCTTAGGCTTCTGATCCAATCAGAATAGTTTGTACCGTTCTCTTCGAGCTTGTCCTTCTCAAGGACGGATCGCAGTGACAGGGGCTGATTATTGTGATTTGCCATTACTACAATAAAATATGCAAACAATGAAACACATAAGTATCAACACATTTATCAATCAAGAGCAAATAATTGTATTTCATAAATACTCCCACTAAATTATACACCTTCAAATACAAACATGTATCATATAATCATAGTAGGCTAAGATCCATATTTCACTTGATTTTGGTTTAACTGAGTCAATGCCCGAAATCAAGCTATTTAGGTAGAAACATCAATCATATCACTATATGACTCTTAGATCTTTTATGAGATTTCCTTAGACATCATATGTCAAAAACATGTTTTAAATCGCATCTATGCCTTGGGTCAAATCTCATTTGAAAGCACCAATTAAGTCAAAACCCTTTCAAATGTATGAGACATGGAACGATGCACCTAACTGAGTCAAAACTACATCAACCATTATCTCATCTTGATCACAAATTAAGATATAATGATGCACCCAACTGAGTCGAAACTACATCAAAATACCCTAAAATTTCACAAGTGTTCTAATCAAGGAATGGCATAAGACTTAAATATTTAGAAGGTTTTACACATAATAACAAACATCGCATAGTTGTAACATAAATCTTATGTGTACATAATCATGAACATAGGGCTTCACAAAATTTTATACAAACACTTTGATTCAATTTTGAGAATTTATCAATCTACTTTAATCATAATAAACATATCAATAACCTATGTGATAAATTAATCATATTAATCCATCATAAATCATGGCCATGGCATATCTCATATACCTGTTTTTCACAAAAATAAAACACATAAAATCTAGATCTATTTCATATAGCATGGATAGCAATTAATCAAATTAAATCTAGCATGCCTATTTCAATCCTAATCATGGCAAGACATGGCTCTGATACCACTGTTGGGTTTTGGGGTTACAAACGCAGCGGAAAATAATTTATACAACAACAAAACCCTAGCCCTATGATCCGTCTAGCATGAAGAGATTAGAAACATGAAATAGATTGTATATACCTTAATGCGATTTGTTTGATCGAAAATGGATCTTCAAAGCGAAACCCAAAACGAATCTCAAAAAACCGTTGATGAAGGTTTTTGATCTTCTCCTTGTTCTAACCTTGTGATGAATCAACGATTGAAGTCTTCAAGCTTTTGGTGATAAAGTAATCACCCTCTATCGGTAATCCACACGTGAGCGGACCAAAAATGCTTCTTGTTTGATTGCTAGATGATCCCTGATTATTGAAACGCTTTTCAATAATCAATGGCTAATATGGAATTTCTTGGAGTGTTTTTTATCTTTGATTCTTAATCTAGATCTCTATTTTAGTGTTTCATAAACCCTAAAATAACATCTGTTTTTGGATGACCAAAAGATTGTATTTATATCAAATATAAATTGCTAACTATTAGGGAAAGAATCCTTGTCAAAACCAAAACCAATCCAGCCAAGGAAAACGTGTACAGACAGAATTTGAACGATGGCACGAGTCGTGCCCGTGAGCACGAGTCGTGCCCAAGTCAAATTTTGTCGCACCACGAATCGTGCCAGAAAATCAAATGTGCAGATCAAAGGGCACGAGTCGTGCCTGAGGACACGACTCGTCCCATAGGGCACAAGTCGTCCCTTAATGAACGCACTCTGATACAGTCGTTCCTTCACAAGGCACGACTTGGGCCAGAATGGCACAAGTCGTCCCCTGAGCCCAGATTTCACCCTTTTAGCCATTTTCAATCCGTTCTTTTGTGTGTGACCCTTTAGGAATTATATTTTATGTTGGTAGTGAGTTGAAACATCAACCTCACAAGACATAAGTGACTTCTAGCAAATCATTATGTCCACCCAATTAAATATAACATCAAAGCTTGATTCCATGATAATCAAATGTCACAATACCTTTGTCCACGATGTCCAATTGAACATGAGTCATGGTCCAAGTCAACTCATATCGTTCAATGCTTTCTCGATTCCGAATATGTTGATAAACCAAATGCATTTGATATCCATCAAATCATTTTAGTGTGGCCACACATTTAATCAACATCATTCATCGAAGGGCCCAAGCAAACATCTCTCTCAAATAGAGAGGGACAAATCCCATCTTGACTTATCATTCTTCCCTACAAGATTCCAATCGTGCCAACATAGCCCTTATTGCTATCCGATTAAAGATAGTGTTAGACTATATCAAACACGATCTTCATCATGTGGAAGACGATGATAATCTCAGGTACAAAGGATTCAATAACATGACTATCATGAGATTTATTCACGACATATATGACTATAGACCATGTCATAAATCTCATCGGTAGGTCATGTCCAATACTTGTTCTCTAGCAAGTATCTATAAGTGTAATGTGGATCATATGCATATAATCATCTCCATGATTATCCATTACCAACTTATACTAGTTATTCACAATAACTAGGGACGCATTTCAATATAATAAACATGCAAACATATAATGAACCAAATAATACTTTCTCTATAATAAACGATAAAGACGATTACATAGCGGTTTAGGTTATAAGTCAAACATAACTAAACGCCTAGGGTACTACACCAACATTGCAGTACATCAGCCGCTTCGTCAATCAGTTGACCTCCATGTGCGAGCCAATCTTTCGACTAATAAAAAAGAATGGAGACATCTAATGGAACCCGGAATGCCAAGACGCCTTCGAAAAGATAAAGTTGTACCTTGTGAGTCCTCCGATCCTCTGTCCTCCCCACGAGGAGAAGCCACTCTTGCTATACCTAACTTTGATCGACACCGCAGTTGGAGCCATGCTATGCCAAGAAAAGAAAGAGTCAAGGGTCGAGAATGCCATCTACTTCGTCAGTTGAAAGTTCCAACGCAGCTAGCTCAACTACTCAACCCTCGAGAAAACCTGCACAGCTCTAGTATGGGTCGTCGGAAAATTACGACACTACATTCAGTCGCACACAAAGCACTTGGTCTCCAAAATGGATCCGGTCAAGTACCTCTTCGACAAACCATCATTGTTAATGAGGCTAGCCAAGTGGTTTTTCTTCCTGGCGGAGTTTGACTTCAAATACGTAAACCAAAAGTCAATCAAGGGACGGGTAATGGCCGAACAATTGGCCAACTTCCCAACCGACGAGGCCAGAGGTCCCAAACTGCAATTTCCAGATGAAGGAATATTTGCACTTGAAGGCGAGAATCGATGGAAGTTGCTCTTCGACGGAGCAGCCAACAAGAGAGGAAACGACATTGGAATACTCTTGGTCGACCCAAAAGACGAGCACACCCCAATCGCCATAAAGCTAAACTTTATGGTAACTAATAATGTTGCCGAATACGAAGCATGCGCCGCCGGACTAGAGGCCGCCCTCGAAAGGAATGTCCAATAATTAGAGGTCTACGGGGACTCAGCCTTGATCATCAATCAAGTTTCCAACAAATGGAAAATGATAGACCCAAGCTTGCAAAAGTACCATGCCTGGATGGAAGACCTCATCGCGCAATTCAAAGAGGTCACTTTCCACTACTTGCCAAGAGACCAAAACCGGTTTGCAGATGCCCTAGCCACCTTGGCTTCACTCGTGGAAATACCCGAAGGGAAGGCGGTAAAGCCGTTCAAAGTAGGAAGAAAGGAAATTCTTGCCTACTACTATGAAATTGAGCTAGAGCCTAAGCCAATGAATGAGCCATGGTACAACCAAATCTACCAATACCTCAAGAACGGGGAGACCTCTTTCATGAATGAGGAAGGAAAATGCAAAGAAGGAATCAAAGCCAAGAGCATCGTGGCCCTAAAATGCCTTGCCTCTCACTTTGTCATCCTTGGGGATATGCTATACAAGAAATGCTACGAAGGACCGCTCCTCCTATGCATCAGCAAGGAAAAAGAGAATGAGCTCATGAACGAAGTCCACAATGGGGCTTGCGGTCCCCACATGAACGCCAGAGCCCTGATGCAGATCATCCTTAGAATGGCCTACTACTGATCTCCATGGAGGCGGATTGCATCCACTTTGTCCGAAGCTGCGACAAGTGCCATTTCTTTTCCAACCTCAATCATCTTCCCCCTCATGATCTCTATTGCATAACCACTCCCTGGCCCTTCGCCACTTGGGGAATCGACATCATCGGGAAGATCGCTCCACCCGGAAGCAACGGCCACGAGTTCGTCTTAATAGCCATCGACTACTTCACAAAATTGGTCAAAGCCAAGTCATACAAAGTGATAACTTCCAAGAAGGTCGCACAGTTCCTCAAGGAAAATATCATATGCCGATACGGCATCCCGAACGAGGTCATATCAGAGAATGGATCTCACCTCGAAGGAGAATGCGACAAACTATTGGCCGAATTCAAGATCACACGCCATAAGTCCTCTCCCTACAGACTGCAATCTAACGGCGCATTAGAAGCAGCAAACAAAACCCTCGATGAGATTAGCCCGAGAAGCTGCACCTGACACCTTGGAGCTACCGAACATCAGTCAGAACCGCCATGGGAGAAACTCCATTCGCCCTGACATATGGGATGGAGGCAGTACTGCCCATCGAGTTGGAAATCCAATCACTCCGAGTGTTGTTGGAAAACAAGATCAACAAAGTCGAATGGCTCCGAAGCCAACACGACGAATTGGCCCTACTAGACGAATGCCGACTAAAGGCCATGGAACACATTCGAGCCTACCAAAGCAGAATGGCTAGGGCTTTCGATAAGAAGGTTAAATCTCGAGACATCAGGGAAGGCGATCTGGTACTAAAAGAAAAGCCTCCCACCCGAACCAACCCGCTTGGAAAATGGGAACCAACATGGATCGGCCCGTTTGTAGTTTAAAAGATCTTCTCCGGAGGTGCCATGAAGCTGACAGACCTAGATGGCAATCCCTTCATGAATCCAGTCAACGGAAGCAAACTTTGCCGATACTTTGCCTAAAGAAGATCGACTTTTCTGTCTCCCCGTCACTACTAAAAGTGTCGAACTACAAAGTCCTGAGCCCCTCAGTCCGGGGGGAACGTAGGCAGCCTTCATTGGTTTGGTCTAAAAAAACAAAAAAACAAAAAAAAATTGGATGCCAATAAAGGCTCAGATCAATTCAAACACAAAAATCTGGATGCCACCAAGGCTCTGACTGGTTCGGTCTACAAATACAACAAAAAGTCCAAAAACTGGACGCCGCCAAGGCTCGGCCAAAAAAGCAAGCAAGAGATCTTGCGTCTCAACAAAGCTTTAAAAGTAAATCACAAGTCACCACAATTAAAAAACTTCTTGATGAGTACAAGCATGGTCTACTCTCAAGCTCACAACATGCTAAAAGACAACTTAATGCATTTAACAAATAATGTATCTGCAATGCAATGAGTGGATACTTAGGAGGTCATTCTGCACCACTCGCGCTTGTCCCCTCGCCATTCTTCCCTCGTCCCCAGCGAGTCTTCTTTCGCTCCACGTGAGCCAACTCTGTCTCTCTCATTCCGAGATCAGGGGTCCTCCCCGTCGAGTCAAACAATCCAGTAGCTCGCAGAGCTGCATTCGCCCGTGCCTCAGCCCGGATCTCTTCCCTGCGAGTCTACAAAAGGGAACCTCTCTCCGTCAGTCGGTTAACTCTGGTCTCGTTGTTAAACAAAGCGTCTCTCGTAACATTCTGAGGGTTAAACCAGGCTTCCGCACTTCTAAGGCTGTAGCTGAGACGACAATCATGCCCCAGAATTGCTTCGCGCCTGCTCCCCAAAACCACTTGAGTCTGCCCAATATCCAGTTCGTACCAATCCAAGTACTCGGTGGTCAACACAACATTCTCACGGCATCTAAGGAGTACCACATGAGGGAAAGCGGAATACTTCCATACCCTCAGAAAATAAAGAAAGGCATCTGAATATATCATAGAGAAAGAAGCTACCTCCATGGTGGCGATGTCATTCTAGCTCAGCAAAGGCTCTTGCCTCATCCCAAATTGTTGAGAAACGAGCGACGAGATGTAAAATGAGGACCAAGACAACCCCGGAACTCTGACAACATATGAACTTTCCTGAAAGGCCTCCTAGTCTCAATCCCCCAGTGAGAAACCCACCAACGGATCTGATGCGTGCCAAGCTGTGCCATCCATCTCTCCCAAGTAGACTGATCCATATCAAAGACAAGAGGTCACTGAGCAAATGTCCACGGACTAAAAGATGCCGAAGACTCATGCATAGCTTGAAGCCTCTCTCGCAACTACAAGGTGAGTAAAACGGGACTTCCCCCTCTCATGAACCTATCCCCCATTGCCAGGCGATCAATGCCGTGAAGGGTTTCCCCATAACCAAAGGAAAAATATCCTCACCGGCTCGGCAGTGCCCTACCACATCCAATAAAGCACCGTCGCATACCCCAAGGGAGCTGACCATGAAAAGCATTGCCATCACGCATAAAGAAAATGCATTCACGAGACATCACTCTCGTCATCACCCATAAACCTCTCAAGCAGAGCAGAAATATCAATATGACCAGAATCAAAAGTCATACCTTTCGTTTCCTCCAATGAAGCCCGAAGAAAGCATGTGAGCTTCACGCTCACGATCACACCTCCGATCAAAGGAAGCGAGATGGCCTCCACCTTCGGTCCTCCAAGCAAAGCCCAAAAATCCTCAAAGGTGGGCATAATCTTATTATAGAAGAAGCTATACACATGCCTCCTAACATCCCAGAACCTTGCGGTCGCCCGCAACAACTCCCAATCAGGAACTAACTACTTAAGGGACCAAACCGAGCGGAGTTGAAATTTCACCTCAAAAGCCCGTCTATTGTGCCTCATGTGGTGCCTCATCCACATCTTGAGCCGCTCAAAAAAGTGTGCTTGCCTCTCCTTCGAAAGCCTCGGTGAAACTCTCGGAACAAAAAATGAATCCATGGCAAAAATGGAGGTTTTTTGAAAAAATGAGGAAGAAGGCTCGAAATGACTGCAAATTGGGAATGGGGAGATAAGGGAAATCCAGATTTTCAGTAAATCTTATCCCCTCTCAAAAATCAAGAAGTGGCCGTGCGGACCACTATGCATGCATAAAGTGTCCGCATGGACCACTTTGCAACCTGGCTAAATTTTCAGCAACTGCAAAACAGTTACTGCCCGCGGCAGGATTTTGCACCTGACTGCTTAAAAGCCTTGCCAAAGCCGTTTCCGGCCCCCATACACTAAACCAAAATGCATTCCCAGCTCATGCGACATGCACAAAAAATAATAAACTAGAAACAATTCCTAAGCCAGTTCCCCGGAATTACAGATAAATCATTACATCACAAATAAATGTTTTGTTCGTCAAATACGAGTATTTTATTACATATATAAATGTCTGTTACAATACAAAAAAAAGGAAAACAAAAGGAGTCCTACTCCGAGTCCTCATTATCACCCTCGCCCGACGGGAACCTCTGCATCTCGGCAAACCCGGCAGCCACCTCCTCATCATCGAAAACCTCGACTCCCTCCTTGATCGAGTACTCGATATAGTCCGAAGGGTCTAGCCCGACAAAAGGATCAAAGAAGGGAAGTGAGAATGAACCCTCACCCTGCGCACTCGATGGAGGGAAGAACTGGTTAAAGGTTTGCGGCCTCCAAACCTTCGAAGAAGTCCCCGCGTCAAAGCTATGCCGCTCCCGAATTGGCACCTCAGGCTGTGGCTCCGCCTCGGCCCGAGAAGAAGGAGTATCCACAGACCTCCTTGAAGGCATTGGCTAGAAAGTCGCCACCCTCCATGATGACCCGCAGGACAACTTCCTTAGAAGCTTATTCGTAAAAGCCCTCAACCCCACATACCGGCGGGTGAGCACGTCTACGGTCCGCTCCGAGATCTGCACAACAAACAACAAAAGAAACACTCAGCAAAAGAGATACAAAAAAATACTCGACAAAAGAGAAATATAGAACAAGATGCCAAGATTGAAAAGAGTAAACAAACTGATCACAGCATCTGGGTCGACCCGGTAGGCGGTAGGAGCCTGCTCTGGAATGGGCACCGATACCCTCCTCCTTGAATCCCCACGAACATAAGTGAAGTGCGGCCCAGGCACCGGAACATCCAGAGGACGCAACGAGCTAGTCCGCCTCTCCTTCGCCAACACCTACGGCATCCTCAACTTCCGCCTGACGAAGGCTGCATACTCCTCACCCTCCAGGATGAATTCCTCGGCGCCTACACCGGCTCGGTACCTCTCGAACTCTAGTAAGTCCATATCAGCAGGGCTCATCATATGAAAGGGCGGATCCCTCGAAGCAATAGGGGGAATACCAGTGCCGTGCTGCCAGAATAGCCTCTCCCCCAAATACATGGAGTCACAAGTAAGGCCCCGCAGAAGCTTCCTCTGTCGCGTCATCCCAAGAGCACCCTCCAGCTCATCCTCGCCATACCGAGTCCAAGGGTACAACTGACACCCATCCGGGCTATCCCTCTCCAAAAATCACTGCACATCCCCATATGTGACAGTGATCTTCCCTCGGCTCGTCCTCCTCTTCCTCAAAGAGCGAGCCCAGTACAACATGGCGGGATACCCAAATAAGGCCTCATCCTGCCAGTCCCTGGCACCGGAAGATCTCGTAGCACCACACCTGCCACAAAAAGCAGATCTTACTCAGAAAAAGAAAAAGAAAAAGAAAAAGAAAAAGAAAAAGAAAAAGAAAAAGAAAAAGAAAAAGAAAAAGAAAAAGAAAAAGAAAAAGAAAAAGAAAAAGAAAAAGAAAAAGAAAAAAAGAAAAAAAAATGAAAAAGAATGGGAGAAACGATGAATCGCTAAACTACAAAAGCATGTAAACTCATACCTCCAGCGCGAAGTCAAAGCATCCCAGGGAATTGACCATGCCCCGGCTGAACTTATCCAAG
This sequence comes from Adenophora triphylla var. japonica, assembly GCA_022495995.1. Lineage (NCBI taxonomy): Eukaryota > Viridiplantae > Streptophyta > Magnoliopsida > Asterales > Campanulaceae > Adenophora > Adenophora triphylla. The sequence goes on along the minus strand of JAFEMH010000576.1, from coordinate 103,179 downwards.
GAAAAGTAGAGCTCGGCCAAGCCCGCCTCGCCTCAGGCAATATCACAAACCCTCTCCAAGTCCAACAGACTCTCATGCAGAGGGAAAAGAGCAGTGGAAGCATGATTCGAGAACAAAGTCTCGGAAAGAGCGAACCATAAAAATGAGCGTGACAGCTGCTTTGCCGATACTACCCCAGTATCCCGGTGATAGTCCCCGATGTTGGCAGTAATCTTTGCCTCCACATCATGGTACACTATACCCAAGCCCTTACGAGGCCAAAGCGCAAAGCCAAGCAGCTCAGTCAGCAACTTGTCGGACATCCGATCCAGCCATCTCACCGACTCCCCCTTGAAGGACAGCTCGGTGATGGGTGCAAAATCCGTGGGAGTCACCGTCTTCTCCCCCCAGCTGAAGTAGAAGGTGTGCGTGGTATCCCACCAATACTCAGACAAGGCCAGAAAAATGGCTTTGTTCTTCTGAGTCTTTGCCAGCCCGGCCAGGTTCTCCACGAACACATTCAACCCAGAAGAAATAACTAGCCTCCGAGGGTTAGGTCTCCCATCCCGAGAGATATCAGGCATGCTCCTCCATACCTCAAGCACGGCCTCAAAGGACCCCCGCGACTTAATCCTTTTCACCTTCCCGGACGAAGGCACCTCATTCTGCAGGTAAACACAACAAAGGTACGTCAATAACGATACTTAACAAATATCCACAAAAAAAATAACAAAAACAAAAATGATGACACATATCATTTACAAGCACAAAATTCCATCCTAAAACGGCAATTTCACAAACAAAAGTCCGTCCCAAAACGGCAATTTCACAAACACAAAAGTCCGTCACAACACGGCAAGTCTTACAACACACAATTTTTCAACAAAAGGGTCTGCCCCTACACACAATTTTTCAACAAAAGGGTCCGCCACTAAACACAATTTTTCAACAAAAGGGTCCACCCCTACACACATTTTTTCATCAAAAGGGTCCGCCCCTACACACAATTTTTCAACAAAAGGGTCCGTCCCCACAACACACATTTTCCAAAAGGGTCCGTCCCTACACACAATTTTTCAACAAAAGGGTTCATCCCTACACACAATTTTTCAACAAAAGGGTCCGTCCCCACAACACACTTTTTCAACAAAAGGGTCCGTCCCAAACACTACACATTTTCCAAAAGGGATCCATCCCTACACACAATTTTTCAACAAAAGGGTCCGTCCCAAAAAACTACACATTTTTCAAAAGTGATCAATCCCTACGCACAATTTTTCAACAAAAGGGTCCGTCCCCACAAGACACATTTTCCAAAAGGGTTAGTCCCTACAAAACACAGTTTTCAACACAAAGGGATCCGTCCCTACACACATTTTTTCCAACAAAGGAGATCCGTCCCCACACACATTTTTTCCAACAAAAAGGGTCCGTCCCCACACACATTTTTTCCAACAAAAGGGTCCGTCCCCACATTTTTCAACGAAAGGGATTCATCCCTACAAAGCATTTTTTCCAACAAAAGGAATCCATCCCTACATGACACATTTTCAAAAAACACAAGGGATCCGTCCCAACACGACACATTTTCAAACAAAAGTCCGTCACAAAAACACGGCACATTTCACTCAATTTTCCCACACAAAGTCCGTTCCTACACGGCAATTTTTCCCACAAAAAGCCATGTACATACAAAAATTGCATCAAGGTACAAGTCACCAAAGCATGCATTTCAAGGAGAGGCACTTTATTTTCACAAATAAGAGTTAAACTCCACATTTTTGAACAAAACCACATACCCGCAATCCATGTACATCCAATTTCAACAATTCAACATCAATTTAACAAATTGATCATGGCAACAATAAAAGCCCCAAATTGCGAAAACTAAAGCCCTAGTTCTAGCATAAACCATTTCAAAGCAAGAAACAAAACAAAAAATTGATTTCTTACCTCCATTACCATTTTCCCTCGCGAAGTGTGCACCCTCACATCCGGATATAACTCATCCGAGTTGATTGTTGAAAGTATGAAGGAAGAAAAATTCCTTTGGAGATCCAACCTCTTCTCAATTCTTCCTCGGACTCTTTGTCGACGTCCAAGCCTCAATCCTTCCACCATAATAGTAATCTAGCGATTTAGAAGTATTTTCTCGAGAAAATTTGGCTCAAAATGGGTTTCCTCTTCTCCCTTTCTCCCTCTCCCTCTCCCTCGGCTGGAATTTGAAAATGAAGATGAATTGGCGTTGCTGCAATCTGATTCTGGTTAAGAAAACTGTAAGTATGCCAATCCAATTTGCGACCCTTTTAGATGCATTTTAATGTAATAAAATTGCATTGAGGGGCATTTTGGTAAATTCCCGGCCTATCCCGAGACTTCCGGAGACATTTCATAAGTTTCTCGCGAAGGAAGTACCTTTTGGTACTTTGCTCATGCCAAAGGACCTGCTGGGAATAAACCCTTTTGGACTTTTTAGGTATTTATGACTCAATGTTCCAGAAACTGGTTTTGGCTCCAAAAACAGTTATGACACTTTGTGTCACGTGACAAGTCGAGGCATGGAAAGTGGTTACGTAAGGTCGTGCGACACAAGGTGACCACTAACTGCAGCATATAAATAAGACCCTCTCCCTCTTAGAAATGGATCCCAACCTAACATACTGTTACTCTGCAGAAATTGCGACGTAACACACACACCAGAAACATATACCTCTCTCTCTCTCCATTCAATTCCCTTCCAATCCCTTCCAATCTAACCCAATTCTCTATACCAAAGCTTAGATCTCTCCTCAACTGATCTTACCAAGCTCTCCAAGACCAGAAGCTGTTGTAGAAGGGTTCTGTATCTAACTTGATACAAAATTCGTGGAAGCAACAAGGGTAACACCCTCAATCCCCTTTTCCTTCTCTCTCTTACCTTGATAATTGAATAATTCTATTGTTTTACTTCTCTTGGATTCAGTAATCAGACTCTATCCATCTAGATTACTGAATCCCAATCGTAATCTCTCTGTTTAACTTGGTTGATCTGAATAATTGTGTGTTCATTGTTAGATACTTGTTGAGATTGTTGTTTAGATCCCAAGGGAGTGTGGATCTCTCCATATCCACACTCCCGGAGCTGAATTGTTGTTAATTCTGTAATTTGAAGCTAATCTGATTGATCAATTAGATCTGTGCTGGGTATTGTTGTTATTGTGTTCAAATTTATAAGTTCCTGCAGTTGGACATGATGCGTCACGCGACACATCGTGCATGGGTGATCTTGTGTCACGCGACATATCTGGTCATCCATGTCCAGTGTCACGCGACACATTATGACTGTTTGCAGGAACTCCTTTCCTCTTGTAATCTGTTCTGATTGGTTGTAGTAGGGATGTGGCCTCCCTAAATAATTGGTTCACAAGTTGTAAGTCTCTTTCCAAATTTATAAAATTCATGCTTATTACATTTTTTCATTATCAATGATTTGCACACACTTATGGATTGCTTGGATGTTCGATTAGAAAGACTCGTCCACGGACGAGGCGTGTTGGGTGAACTCTCGGTTCTTCCCAACACGTAACCTGACCCTCGAACCCGTTCTCTTTCATAGGTTTTTCAAAGTGTACCTCTAAAACATGGCGTGGCGACTCCTTTTTCTTTTTCACCGTTGGAAAACCCAAAAATTCCGCGGGCGAGTGCACATTCAGTGGCAACTCCGCTGGGGAATACACTTTGAAAACCTGTTTTTCAAAAGCTAGTGGGTCAAGCTTTCATTTGATTGAACATCCAACTCGTCCATCTTTGTGTGCATCTTTGATAATCTTTTGTAATACATGCATTTTGTTATATTTGGAGACTTGTGAACCTTGTATATATTTTGTGGGCCATTCTGTTGTGTTTTGGTTGTTGTACCTGCCTCTTACCATGGGAAGCAGGGGCTGATGTGATTTTTGCAGGGAGTTCTGGTTCAGTGACCACCCTGGTCGTGCGACATCCCTGTCCCATGATGTCCTGTGTCACGCGACAAGAATGGTCACTGAACAGGTTTTCAGATAGCTGGTTTGAGGGAAGTCCCTTGAATCGATTTGGCTCAGTTGATTATTGTTCCCCCTTCTTCCCTGTGAGAGTGTGTGTGTTTTCTTTTGTTTCCTTTCAAAAAAAAAATATTAAAATTTTGTTTTTTCGTAAATAAAAGAATTAGTCATCCGCACACTACTATCACATAGATCTAGAGCCCTCGAATGCGATTGACGGCATCGCGGACAGTGATGTATGTCGCTTACGCTTGAGCGCCTAAAATCAAACCTTCCCCCTAGTGCGTTATAGGTGGCGCCACACTTAAACTTCACCCGCGGTTGGTTTTTGATACAACATTTTTATCACACCAAAATGAATTGTTTTTGAAACTTACTATAGGTCCTCATACCTTCCCCAAAACCTTGCACATCGTGGGCATGTTGCCAACGCAACATGATTTCACATGGGGACATGTCACTCCCGTGGCGTGTTCTAACGAGAGATCATGCCGCATTGTCGACGTGCACCGATGAGAGGTCATGCAGGATTTTTCTTTGAAATTCTTCAAGAATACCCGTTATGCTGCCCAAATTTCCCCATAAATTTGGACAACCTCTCCGTCCCATGCGATGTTAGGTTCTGGTTAGGTATTATTACCTATTATGGATTTCAGTGCAAGGCATTTAGTGTGATTTGAACGTTGCGTCCCTAGGCTTCCCCAAGGTGTAGTTAGTATAAATAAAGTCTTCTCCTTTCCCAACCGTACTTAGGATTTAAGACACTGATTTATACTTGAGATAAATAAGATTGTTTGTGCGAGTCTGTCCCTTGTTCCTTTACCTCTCCCTTTCCTCAAAATCTCCCTTCACCACCTTATGAACCCGTATCTACCCCTGCAGCTACGGTGAGTTGGACCCACTCATCTGTCCCAGGAGCTCGTTTGGTTCGTGTTCAAGAAGTTTCAGGCAGTGCAGAATTAGATATGGCCGGGAATGGAGATGTATTTTCCGCTCAGTCCGCTGGAGGTTCGGTGTCAATGGGTCAACCGGGTTTGAACGATATGTCTGCAGAAGAATTGAGGATAGCGTTGGAAGCTGCTCTAGCCAGGGAATGTGAGGCCCGCTTATTAGCTCAGAATGCAAAGGCCCAAGAGGAGGAGGCCCATAACCGCTTTGTCGAGGCCATGAGAGCTAAGGGGATAGCAATACTCCGTCGAGAAGATGGTTCTTATGAGGAAATTATGGAAGACAACAACAACGGGATCGAATCTGCTTCTCCTGTCCAGCCTGCTCAGCCCAGTTACAATGCTATGCCTCCTCCCATGAGCTATGCACCACGCCCTGAGCTAATGCCATCTCCGGGAATGATTATGAATGGCCAAGTTAGATCTCCTCCCCCATCCTCTCAAGTGTATAACCAAGTTGCTCAGCAGGGTGTTAGCAAGAATGGCGGCCAACCATCAAACTTCTTCAATCTCACTTCCTCTCCAGCTCCCAATGCCCCAGATTTGCAATTTCAGTATGGATCTCAGCTCCAAGCAGGTCATCCCCAACCCCAGTTCAGAATGTACCCCGACAGTTTTCAGGGTGGTCAGTCTTATATGCAGCAGAATGGTCAGTATCGTCTTTCAGGAAATCAGATTTGTCAAGACAATATTCCGAGGTATCCGCAGTCTCAGATCCAAGGCAATTTCCCTCAGCCCGTAGTGTGTTCTCCTCTTACCCAGAATTTGTACGGTTCCACCCCGTATTCGGCTCCTTGCATCAGTAAAGGATTTTCTACTCTTGGTCAATTCGGAGGTCAGTCAGTGCAGTTCGGTCTCCAGAACCCCAGTGTGCAGTTTAATGGCTATGACATGTACGGGAACATGATTCCCAGCTCGGTCAGTTTTTTGGATAGTAGTATCAGCATTCCCAGTACCTTTGGTCTCCCACCAGCAGCTTTGCCCATTAGATCCACCCCAGAGTTCCCAGTGCCGTCTTCAACAGTGGCTCCCACTATTCCCCAAATTCTAGGTTTGAGTCCAGAAGTGACAGCTTTATTGAAACGGATGCAACAGCAAATTGATAGACTGGCTATAGGTTCTAGTGGTCTCAAGGTGGTGGACCCAGCTCAAGTAACGCCCTTACCTCATAAATTTAAAATGCCAAAGATGGATTTCGATTGTACGGCTTGCCCGAAGACTCATGTGGATACTTATGTCATGACAATGGGAGAGATGGGTTGCACGCCCGAATTTATGGCATCCCATATTCATCTGACCTTGAAAGGACCTGCGCTCACATGGTTTTTGGCCTTGAAACAAGAATGTCGCTCCACCTGGAGCCAGATCACAGAGACCTTCTTGGAGAAGTATAGAGGCAATCTGGAGTGGAGTACCACCCGAGATGACTTAGTGGGAACCATCCAGAAGAATGATGAGTCGATCACAGAATTCTATAAGTTGTGGAATGCCAAGCTTAATGAGCTATCAGAGCCAATTCCCCTTCAGGACCAAAAAGATATCTTCTCATCGTGCAAGAAGCCAGTATTAAGGGAAGCCATTGGAAAAGGTTGGTATCCAGATTTGCGAGAGATGGTTGGAATGGGAGCCAGAAGTGAGAACAGACTGTTTAATCTCACCCCAAATGCAAATGCTGGCGGTAGCAGTGGAAGGGGAGGATATCGATACCGAGCACCTAATCCTGTTTCTGCAATGGCTTCAAAGGGAAGAGAAGTGGTGAAAGATAACAGTATCAATAACCTGCAAAGAGAAGGTGGCAATGTGCAGAATGCAGTAAGATTTTAGCCTAGGCCGCAGCCAAGGTTTGATGATTTGGGCATGTCTACAGAAGAAGTTTTCAACGGCCTGCTTCGGACCGACATGATTAAGCCGCTGGAGAATTATAGCCCTGCCCGTCCTAATACCAATCTTGATGCTAGTAAGTACTGCCGATTTTACCAATTCCCGGGGCACACCACAAACACTTGCGTAATCCTCAAGAATATCATCCAAGGTCTCGTGGATGACAAGAAGATCAAAAAATCTCCTCAAACTTTCTTTTCATTAGCTTCTCGAAACGCTTACAAAGTAACTCATTAGTAGAACCAAAAATTATATCATCAACATATATTTGAACAAGTAAAGTATGATCATTGTATTTGGCAATAAAAAGAGTTGTATCAATTTTTACGTCGTTTAAATCCTTTTTCTAGTAAAAATTTAGAAAGAGTCTCATACCATGCCCTTAGAGCTTGCTTAAGTCCATACAAAAGCTTTCTGGAGTTTGTAGACATGATTAGGAAATTTGGAGTCTTCAAATCCAGGCGGTTGGGCAACATGCATGGTCTCTTGCAGTTCACCATTGAGGAAAGCACTCTTGACGTCCATTTGATATAACTTGAAACGCTTGAAAGAGGCGTAGGCTAAGAAGATTCTTATAGCTTCCAATCTTGCAACTGGAGCAAAGGTTTCATCATAATCGATTCCTTCTTCTTGCCTATATCCTTGTGCAACCAACCTTGCTTTATTCCTTGTGATGCTTCCATTCTCATCCATCTTATTCCTAAACACCCACTTAGTTCCTATCACTCCTTGATCCTGAGGTATAGGCACCAATATCCAGACCTTGCATCTTTCAAACTGGTTGAGTTATTCTTGTTGGGTTTTACGGGTCCATGCGCAGCGGAATTAAGCATCTAATTAACATAAAACCCAAGAGCCTAGGATCCGTTCTATACAATTAACTTGAATTCCTATGAGATAGAAATAACCAACCTTGAACCCTTTCCGTTTTTGAGCTATCGAACGATTTAATAATGTGATTTCGAATCACAAACTTCGTTCTTCAGATTGCTTGAACTCTAGGCCTTGATCAATGAATGAGCGAAGACCCTCTTTCGGTATCCACACCTTTGAATGAATCCAAGAACTTTTCTTGAAGATTGCTAGATCCTTTAAACCCTTGGAAGAATATTGATAATATTGTGATTTTCTTTTCAGAATTTCGGCTAGCTTTTTAGGGCTGACGGACTGTTATATGTATACTACTTTAGTATCAATATTTGTTTCCTAATCAAATTAGGAAACCAGTCCGAAAATACCTCTATGGTCTTAGAGTGTCGCACGACCAGACGAGTCCCATGGACTTAGTTCTGTCGCGCAATACATCAAGTCACATCAGGTTTCTCTCAATCATTCTTCATCTGGTTTATTCAATTCATTCTAGTTGTGTGTGATCCAATAGGATTACATTATGTTGGCAATGAGCTCGATCACATCGACCCTCATAAGACATAAGCGGACTCTAGCAAGACATTATGTCTACCCAAATAATGCAAAATAAGAGTTCACATTTCCAATGGTACACTTCCATTTATCCCTTTGTCTCACGATGTTATATTGAACACAAGTCATGGTCCATGTCAACTTGTATTTGTTTAGTGCTTTCTCGATCTTGAGTATAATGATAATCCAATCGCATTGGGGTATGGCCATACACTTTCATCATTATCACTCATCGAGGGGCCCAAGCAAAACATCTCTCTTTCGAGGGACAAATTCCATCTTGACTTATCATCCTTCCATCATGAATCCGATCATGCCAAAATTAGCCTTTATAAATATCGTGTTAAGATATCGTTTGACTAAAATCAAATATGACTTTCATCATATGTAAGGTCATGATAATCTCAGGTTTAGGGACTAAATGAAGTAACCTTATGAGATTTAATTATGACATTTGACCATGACATAAATCTCATGCGGGTCATGTCCAGTCACTTGTTCTCTAACAAGTACCCATAAATTTAATGTGCATCTCCATGCATATAATCATCATATGATTATCCATTAACATTTATACTAATTATTCACATAATAATTAGGGACGGAGATTATTATAAACAAACATGCAAAACATATAATAATCAAATGATAAACATTTTATATAATAATAATAAATAATGTCAACACATAAGTCTATCAACCATAGGCCTAAGGCATAACACCAACACTTCTTGCATAGCAACTACCCAACTGGAATCTTGGAGTGCTTCATCAATCTTCTTGAGTTCAACTTGAGATAACAAGGAAGTATGCTCATCATAGTTCGATCTCCTTGTTTGAACACCGGAAAACAGATCGCCAATCACATTAGAGAGAGGGTGACTGCTGACTTCACGAACCTCCAGGGGTAAGTCTGGTTAGACTGAGGTTTGCTGAAGATCTTTAATTGGAACATCGTTAGATCCTTCAGCGAATTCATGGAAGGTGAGTTGACGAAGAGGTTCAATAAACTGGATGGGGGAATTCTCAACTTCTTCTTCCCTTGGAGTTGCATCTGGAGTGGAAACTTCAGGTGCGGTTTCAAATGTGCGGTTTGAGGGAATTTCAGTTGAGGGTGCTGGATTTTGCGGTTGAGGTTCAGGTGCGGTTCTAGAAGATTCACCTGTTTCATTATGCTCAGCAAAATCATCAGCAACATTTGGAGCCAAATGTGGCTCAAGGAGAGAATGCTCATCAAATGTAACATGGACAGACTCAACTATCTTTAAACTAGTTTTATTGAAAACACGAAAAGATTTTGAATGTTTAGCATACCCAACAAAAATACCTTCATCGGCCTTAGCTCCGAATTTACCTCTATATTCTCTTCTGTTGTAGAGGATAAAGCATTTGCAGCCAAAGATTTTGAAGAATGCAATGTTGGGGGTTCTTCCTCTCCAAAGCTCATATGGAGTCTTGTTATAGGTTTTGTTAATGAGGGAGCGGTTCTGAGTGAAGCATGCAGTATTGATTGCTTTAGCCCAGAAATACTGAGGCAGCTTGGCTTCAGGTATCATTATCTTTCCAGCCTCAATCAACATCCTGTTCTTCCTTTCCACAACCCCATTTTGTTGTGGAACACCAGCTGTAGAGAAATTTTGATCAATCCCATGGTCATCACAATATTAACCAACACCGTTGTTCTTAAATTCTATTCCATTATCTGATTGAGCACTAACGATGTCGTCTTCTTTTTGAGTTTGGAGCCGTCTAAATAGTGCGGTGAGGATCTCATAGCAATCGTCTTTGGAAATCATCATCTCAACCCATGTATATCTTGAATAATCATCCACCACCACTAATGTATATCTACTTCCTCCAATGCTGACAGTGGTAACGGGTCTAAAAAAATCTATGTGAAGCAGTTGTAAGCATCTGGAAGTTGATGGAGCGGTCTTGCTGGTGAAAGACGATGCGGATTGCTTACCAAGTTGACATGCACTGCATTTATCAGGATGGTGGTCAGCCATTTTGGGTAAACCACAAACGAGGTTTTCCCTACCAATCTTTGCTAGATACTTGAAGTTCAAGTGGCTCAACCTCTTGTACCATAGCCAACTATTTTCGCTCACATTTTTTGCTATAAAACAGAGATTAGTAATACTACATGCAGAATCTAGATCAATAATGTAAATATTACTCTTACGAATCCCTTTGAGTAGGGTGACTCCGGAAATGCTATCTTTGACAAAGCAGTTTGATGACGTGAAGTTGCAAAGCATTCCTTTGTCGCAGAATTGAGAAATTGAAAGGAGATTGTGCTTAAGTCCTTCAACAAGAGAAACCTTCTCAATGGTTAGGTTTCTTCTCCTAATTACACCATACTCAATGGTCTTTCCTTTGTTGTTGTCACCAAAGGTTACAGACGGATCACTTGCTTCAATGACATCTTCAAATAATGATCTATCTCCAGTCATATGTCTTGAGCAGCCACTGTCAAGATACCATTCATTATCGTTGGAGTGACCAGCCATTAAGCAGATGACCTAAAATGTAAACATTAAGAACAAGGTCCCCCTTTATTCCTTGGGTCCTGAAGTTAGCAACCTTTAACAATCCACACCTGTTTGACAGAAGGAGGTTTACTCTTCCTGGCATTGGATGTGAATCGCAAAAGGCATTCTGCAGCCTTATGACCTAAACCATCACACACAGAGCATTTATAAAAGCTACAAGCATCATGAGGTTTTACTAACTCCTTACTTTTGTTAGGAGTTGCATGCGGTTTTGGAGCAGCAGTTTCAGCCTTAACAAAGGGAACTGGCATTGATTTGACCGCGTATTTTCTAGGAGTGCTCTTCTTGCTTTTGAAGGCAGGAGGAGCGGTCGAAGAAGAATGGCGGTCAGCCTTGCAGTTGCCAGCACCACCAGTTCCACCAGAAGCGGTTGGAGCAGGGGTGCGGCCAACTCCATAAGCCATTTCCTCTGAATTTATACTCTCAGAATCCTTTGCTTTCATCTGAGAGTTCTTCCCATATTGTTTCTTTGGGTAGACATAATTAAATTTTTTTTGTCCTTTACCCTTAGAATTAGCATGCTTCCCCTTAGGAGTTTCTTTAGTTATTTTTAAAATTTCCTCATTCTTTTCACAACAGGATGCACACTTCTCCTCTTCACCAGATCCAAATCCCAGACCCTCTTTAATTCCACTGGGTACTTGGGTATCTATAATTTGATCCATGGTGGATTTTGACTTGAGCCACTCATCAATAATCTTTTGGAGATCGTTGATTTGAGTGACCAGGTCATCATTCCGGAGTTGAAGTGCAGCAAACTTAGTTTCAAGGGTGCGGTTTTGATCAGCAAGAGGAGACATACTTTTGATTTGGTCCTTAAGATTTGAAATTTCAGACCTCATCACAGTTTTCTCCGTCTTGTACTGAGAATTTCATCATGAGCTAAACTTAAAGCTTTCTTAACATTTGAGAATTTGTGGATCATCATTTCTGCTTCCTTGAACATCCTTTCATATTCCATGGGAGAAACCTCTTCCACCACCTTTTTCAAAAAAATTTTCTTTGGAATTGATTTTGAAGGTGGAGCATTTGTAGGAGGAAAAATAGGATGTGAATACGAACAGTTTCCTATCTTAATGCTTGGAGTAAGTTTGATATTATCATCCAATTTAAAATTTGGAAGTTTTGTAGAAACCTCATCTTCCTCCATATCCAGCGACTCGATTGACTCAGTATCTGACTCATCGGAAGCATCTGCAACTAAGCAGAGATTAACCTCTTCGGTTTCATCGTCACTTCCATCATCAGAATCTGTTTCAATCCAAGTTGCTAATTCCTTAGAATTCTCTTCCTCCTCAGCAACCATTCCCTTGCGATGAGAAAATTTCGCATGAGGGGAGGGGTTTTCTTTTTCATGTATTCGTATTTAGGTTGTGGACACTCAGATGCAAAGTGACCAGGTTTTCTACAGTTGTAGCAAACTAGATCACTCTTTTTCTTTGTATCTGCAGCCTTAGAAAATGTTGCAGGAGGTTTGCCTTTAGAAAATGATTTTGTGAAAGGTTTTGAGGATTTTCTAAATTTTTGTAATCTTTTCACAGACATAGCAAAATCATCATCATCCATCTCAATGAGTGATGAGGTTGATATGGAAGAGTCTGCGATTTGATTGGATGTGGATGGTTTCTCCTCATGTTCCACTACGGACATGGAAAGCGATTTTGTTTTCCCTTCAATCTCTTCAATTTGACTTAATTTAAGCTCATAGACTCTAAGATTGGCATACAAGTTACTTAACGACTAAGTACCCAAAACTTTGGAGTCTTCTAGAGAGGTTGCTTTATTTACCCATCTAGAACCTAAAGCACCTAGGAAAGTCATATTGATTTCCTTATCAGTTAAAGTTTTGCCAAGAGATTTACAAGCATTAACTACCTCAACATAGAGGTCATAGGTTTGACGCAAGGTTTCGTTGGAATTTCTGTTGAAGTTGTTGTAGGATCTTTCAACAGCATATAATTTATTCTCCTTGCATTCGTCATCACCTTCGAGGTAGCTCTCTATGGCATCCCACATCTGCTTTGCGGTTTTGAGATACATCACCTTTTGAAGGGTTGAAACGGGAAGGGTTCCAGAAATGATATTCCTTGCCTTGTTGTCCAAGGCAGCTAATCTCTTCTCTTCATCCAACCACTCGTCTTTTGGCTTTTTGACTTCTGGAGTTTCTGTATTGGTGGTTGCATCAGTGTTGGCCTTCATGGGAACAAACGGGCCATTGATCAAGCATTCCACCAGCATTTCATAAATAGTTTCCAAATGGATGAGCATTCGGCACTTCCAGATGTCAAAGTGGTCTTCGTCCAAAACTGGAATGTGTGAATAGTTAACAGTTGTCATTGTCTTTGAGTTTGCCATATCGAATCGGCACACAAGCTGTTAAGCTTGAAAAAAAGTGGTTATAAAATGTGTTAAGCTCTGATACCACTGGTTGGTCCCAAAGGTGGCAACAAGGGTGAAAAACAGCTAGAGGGGGGGGGTGAATATCTGTTACAAATTTTTCGCCCTCTTTTTAAAATTATACCTCTAAGCTTACAAAACCGCTTGCAGTTGATAATATACTGCGAGTAGAGATGTAAAATGCACAGCGGAATGTTTGAATATACAAAGCGGTTTTGAGGTGCGTTTGGTAATGCGGTTTTGATAGTGCGGTTTTAGTGAGTGCAGTTTACAAACAAGTTTGGTTTTGACAATGTTAAATCCAAACATAATTCGTAATAATGGATAACTATAAATAAGATCAAACATAGATAAAGATAAATTATTAGTAAGCAAAAGAAATAATAAATGCAGTAAAGTAAGAACACAATATTTGGAGTGGTTCAATCGATAAACGATCTACGTCCACTACCAAGATGGTTAGTCTTGGATTTTCTAAGAGTTATATTTTATATTGAGTATGAGAGAGATTACAAGTTACAAAGTATTCAAACTCAGATCTAAAATCTATTCTATGAAGATCGAATCCTAGACTATAACCAGTGTATCTCAAATGAATAATCTATGTGATTAAACAAGTGAGGTGTGTGTGTGAATAAAAGATCAAGGCTCTTTAGATCTATGAGATGTAGAGCACAATGAATCTTGATGGTGTAAAGGCTTGATTTCTGGGCTTGGATAATATTTCTTGAAGTAGAAGATGAAGATTCAAAGGACTTAGAATTTCTGGGCAGAGCTTCAGCTTCTATGAACACAACACTTTTAATTTTCTCAAGCAATCTTCAAATGGTGAAGATTAGGGGTATTTATACCCAAGCACCAAGGAACTAGCCGTTGGACACAGCTGTATCAAGGAGAGTACTGGTGCTTTCCCATTGGTCCACAATATCCACTTTTGTCATTTGGTACAGCAGCTGCAGATAAAGCTGATTAGGCTTCAGCTGCAAGCAAGGTGGTTAGGACACCTGTCACCTTTTCAAGATCCTTGCAGATCTTCTCTAACATTTGAATCACGTGACAAGATTTGGTGGTTGACTTTTGTCATTGCTGACGTGGATTCCAACGGTAAAAAGTGGTTCACTTCAAGTCTTCAATCATTGGATGCGGTCCTGGTGTACATACGGTTTTGACAAGTGCGGTTGGTTACACCAGTGAGGTTGCAGAGTGCGGTCTAGATATTGGAACTGCACAGGTGCGGTTCACATGTGCGGTTGCACTGCAGTTGTTCAAAGGCAGTTTCAAACAAGGAATTCCACCAAGCAATTGCTAGAAGCGGTTTGCTAGGTGCGGTTGAGAGTGTGGTCGGAAACTTTTGAACTGCAACCTCAAATCCAATGAGTCTTGTGCCAGTCTTCAAGCATAATTTTAACCTATTCTATAAAATGGACTTAGCTAAAAATTGAAGTCTAAGCTTCATTACATAGGGTCCTAAAGTCCTTAAAATAGATATGAGGTTATGGCATCAATCAAATCTAATCTAAAATAGGAGGGTTAAAATATGCATACCCAACAATATGGATGACCGTAAAAGTACTAGTGGGTGGTGTTTTTACTTGAGTAACAATCTAGTGTCATGGTATAGTTGTAAGCAAAACTGTGTCTCACTCTCAACTGCTGAATCAGAATATGTAGCAGCTGGGAGTTGTTGTTCACAACTTATTTAGTTAAAACATATATTAGATGATTATGGTCTAGAAAGTAATATGTTAACCATGTACTGTGATAACCTAAGTGCCATTAATATTTCTAAAAAACCAGTTTAACACTCTCGCACCAAACATATAGACATCCGTCACCATTTCCTTAAGGACTTAATTGAAAAAGGTTTGATAAATATAGATCATATTAATACAAAGCATTAACTTGCTAACATATTCACTAAGGCCCTTGATCATGATAGATTTTTCAGATTTGAAAAGCTCTCTTGGTCTTTGTATTTTTTAGAAAATATCTAGTTCATGGTGCTACCCCATGTGTTGTCAACACTTTTGGTAACACTTTGATACTAAAAAAAAATCTTTAGTTTGTTAAAATCTGATGGGGGCACAAGCTGGCCTTTTTGTTCTAGTAGGTTAAGACTTAGGTTAACATGTTTTATTAAAATACCCTTCAATCTCAAAAGTGACAAAGTCACTAATCTTTTTGTTAAAAGGCAAAAAGCACCTCTATTATTTCTTTAGTAACTCGGGGCACGGCGTTCGCTCCGACGATGTTCTCTTGCCAAATGGGAATAATATCTATTGAATTTGAACTGAGTATTAGGAACATGGAGTTCGTTGCTACAGTGTATCCTACTTGAAAGGTTCAAGTCACTAATGTTTTTACTTCAAAAGAACTCGGGGCACGGAGCTCGTTACTATGATGCTTCCTTGTTTATGAAGTAATAAAAACTTAAGGGAATTAGGATGCCTATGGTGCTTAAAAATGATGCGTGCTATGTCTCAAGTGCTTGAAAATGAGGATTGTTATGCCTCAAGTGCTTGAAAATAAGACTTGTTATGTCTCAAGTGCTTGAAAATGAAGAAAGTTTTCAAAGGGTTATTTTGATGCATGTGTTAACTTTAGTATTACCATTATTGCTAGTAACACATTTATATGTTCCATATTATTTTTTATTCTTTTATTTTCGAATTTAGTTAATTAATTTTTGAAAATCCGAAATTTTTATTAAGTTTTTGAATTTCAAAAAGTTTCTAACTAATTCTTTTTGCCTTGATAAATCAAAGTGGGTAACTTATATCCTAAAAATTTGGATAATATCTTCAATTTGAAATTCAAGGAGATATTTAACTAACCCAACTTTATCTCTTTTTCTTATATTTAAAAAAAAAAATTACAGAGTAACAGCCGAATTTGGATTGATTGGGATAAGAGTGTATTTAATGTGGGAGTCCTTAGCTAGAAAATAGGGAGTTAGGTACCAATTAGTGTTTATCTTTTGATCAACCCCCTAATTTGGGTAATTATTTCTATTTACTCTCTCTCTCTCTCTCTCTTTTATGTCTCTTTCTCTCACTTTTCCCAAATCTTTCAAAAACCCTTCTTCTCCAAACCCCAACAATGTCGTCTTCTTACAAAATTCCCAAAGAATCATCTCCAATGGAGATTTTGCCTGGTGTTACCTCGCCCATGGAAGTATCTTCTAGGGAAACACCTGTAACCTCACCAAGCCTTGCTATTGTTGTTGCCAGGCCGTTTCCATTTCTGCTGGCCCTATAGCTCCGGCCGTAGCTTCTCCCCAACCTGCTGTTCAAGCCGCCAAGAGAGAGAAAATAAAAGCACCAATGTCATCTCAAGGACCACCAAAAAGAAGCTCAAACGGACTTAGGGCAGCCTACAGCAAAGGGAAATCAAACACCTCCTCCAATCTCGTCGACGTCTCAGAATATTCACTTAGCCAATCATTGGCTCATGTCTTAGATGAAGATTATAAAGAAGAGAAGGAACCTTCAGAGGATAGCCTAGAAAAATGGCTTGAAGATGAAGATGAAACCTTAGTTGTTGCCCATGTGAAGCTCTTAAGAAAGAAGGGAAAACAGGGTACTGGTGAAAGTGTTACCCAACCTCAGGTAACGCCCATGGTAACACCTACCCCTGCACAGGTCAATATTCCATCTCATTAGGTACCTACTCATTCCCCTCTACATTCTGATTCTCCTAGTGATGAATTTATTGTGAATACTGATAATGACAATGATAAAGCATTTCCAAAGCCTCATTTGACCCTAGAATTTCATATGGAAGTAAATATGTCTTATTGGTTAACTAACAATAAAAAGCCTCTGTTGGAAGAGAATATAGATGTTGAGGATTTAAAGTTGAATGGTGTTTATGAGTTCCTCGCTGATAAGAATTTTTTGGTCCCTAATACCCATGCTTGTCCGTTTATTGAAAGTGTTAAAAAAATTATGCCAACCTAAACCCTAATCTTGATAATGAGGGCTCTCTTCTATTTGGAAAGGTGCTTGCTAGAGGAGGAGTTTATGTGTTTACTCCTGCCATGATCAACAAAGCCTTAGACTTGCCAAACTTGGATGATGAGAGTTTATGTGCTAATAGGTATGTAATGGCAAAATTTCTTACAAACAACAAGGTTAGTAAGTGGCCAGTTGACCCCAAGGTGAAATTTCCTACGTCTAGGCTTACCTCTCTCTATTTCGTGTTGCACAAGTTGTGCATATTTAATTGGCTCCCTACTAAAAATGAGCAATATCTTACCATGGAACAAGAGAGAGTGTTATACAAGCTAGGCAAAAGGCAAAGGATTAATTTTGGGAGATTAGTGTTTAAACATTTAGCTTCCTGGCTAAAGAAGAAAGACCCTTCCTACTTTCCGTATCCATCTCTCATTTTTAATGTACTCAAATACCAAT
The DNA here is from genome assembly GCA_022495995.1 of Adenophora triphylla var. japonica. NCBI lineage: Eukaryota > Viridiplantae > Streptophyta > Magnoliopsida > Asterales > Campanulaceae > Adenophora > Adenophora triphylla. The sequence continues at coordinate 85,567 of JAFEMH010000576.1, read as the reverse complement.
CCCTTTTTGTTGGCCTCAGATGTGTTCTCTTCTGGGCCAGAATTCTATACTATTGACTACCAACAGAAAAGAGGAAACAGGCATTATGATCTTCCTTGGGTACAGCCTCAGACAGCTAGTGGATCAAGCTCTACTCCTGTCCCAACCTCTGCATCCAATCCAGCAGCAGCAAGTGTGCTTGAAAGTGTTGTCAACAGTTCTGGCAGCACTTCCACCATGGTTAGAAAACCTATGTTGCTCCAATTTCTTCACAAGCTGATACCTGTTGTTGAAAGCAACATTAATGGTTGGCTTCAAGTTCAAACATATATACTGGAGTTCATTTCTAAACTTTCTTCTCAAGCAGGGGGAGCAGGAACAAGTGCTGCTGCAGGTACTGCCAAAGGTGATGGGGCTGGTCATACTCAAGAAGTCCAAGCTGAGGAAGAAGAGGAAGAGGAAGAAGAAGACTGATGTGGTATTACAGGTGGAACCATTTTTTGGTGGATGGTGTGTTATAAAAATAATTTTCTTTATGTTGGTTTTTAAAAAAATTTAATGTTTAAAGCTTTTTTGTGGTGTTTAAACTATGACATGGTTGGTTGTTTTTTATTTGTTGGTTAACTTGGGATATTATTTTGGTAGTTTGGATCAAACTTTTTAAACTAGTGGTTAGAATTTGAATTTGATCAAATTTCTGGTTTGTATGATTAAGTTTAAGTTTGGTCATTTGTAGTTAGCTTCCTTCTTAAGGGCGAGTTAATTATTGATGTGTGTTGGAATGGTTATTTGGCTAACAAATTAATTGCACGTACAAGCACTTTGATGTTTGTAAAATAATGAAAGAAATGTAAAACTAAGGGGGAGTTTGTAAGTGCAGTATAGTGGTGTTACCACTAGTGCTGTCAACACCCTCTAAGTGATACCAGACGAAGGTATTATCACAAGTGCTGACACCTGTAAGTGCCCCAATCTGGGTCGTTAGTGTTCCGTCAGTCCAATTTAATGATTTATAATCATTTAGGGGTATTTTGGGCATTATTTTAGACAATTTGAATGAGGAATGACCTTTTAAGAATAAAAAAATGGCCAGTGGCCTCGCTGGAAAGCATCATTTCGAAGTAAAAAGTAAATTTTGACTAAATAAGAAGCTGCCAAAACACCTTTCTGCAAAACCAGGCACGCTGACGATATTGTCCGTGCGGATGAATTCATCATGTCAAAATCATCCTCGCGGATGATTTTGTACCCATGGCCAACCTATAAATTGAGCCCTTCTCCTTCATTTTCAGCAGCAACAAATACACTTCCCTACTGTTACTCTGCCGAAATCAACCCTCAAAACAGCCTTAAACACTCACATTCCACAAATCCAACACCAAAACCAACCACAAATCCACTACAAAATCCTACCTAAGCCTTGAACTCCTCAAGCTCTAAACACTAATCCAAGAAATAGGGTGTAACCATTGGTAAACCCTCATTCTCCCTACTTACACCCTCTTTATTCATGCATCCATCTCATGTCTAAATGATGTAATCTTGTTTACTTACTTGTTGTTCATCCCCCTTCCTCCTTGTCCTAGGATCCAAGACGATCTCTATGGAGTTCATCTCCATGGATGATTCTCTACAAAAGATCCACATTTTATTATGTCATCTCGCATGTCCCTTTTTAGCTTACTAGTCTTTACTTTCTTATTTGACCTAAAATGTGGTCATCTTGGAACCAATCTCCATAGATGATCATCTTAAATGGTCTATATTGTTTACTTTCTTGTAAATGTCTCTTCCTAGTCTAATATGCTCACCTTGTAAACCTTTCCATGGATGAATATCATCTAGACTTATTTAGGCCATACAAAGATGTAAGAGATAAAATTGAGCCTAGATCTCAAGGATGGTCATTCTTATGACCACCTTAGAGATCTTACTCTAAAGTTGATACATCTTGACCTAATCTTTTCATTCTAAGCATTTTCTACCATCTTTTATTATTAACTTACTTTCATGCTAAATCCTCCTTCCCATTGCAAATGACATGCTTTCAAGTCTTAATGTACCCCCGGGATGGATTGATATAGTTGATCATCACTAAACATAATTAGTGAGACACTAATCAAAGTCTAGGGAAAGAGAGGACAAGCATGGATGCCAAAAATCAAACATTTTTTGCTTTTCTATTTCTCTAGTTACAGTGCCAGTTAACTCTGTAAATCCAGTTAAATTTCTGGAAATTACAGAGACTGACTGGAAAACTGTAAAAAAAATTAAATTGCAGGGTGATCCGCGCGGATGTTATTGTACATCAATTTCATCCACGCGGATGATATTGTCACCTGCACACCTTTTTCAGTTTCTGCTGTTTTTTCAGTTTCGGCACTGTTTTAAAACCATTTTTCAGTCCAGTCAAGAAGATTTATTTTATTTCCAGAAAGTCCTTCAAGTCAAACCTTTTCTAAAAACATACACACACACATTGTTTCAAGTTTGGAAGACTCATATTATGAGGCATTTCAGGTGAACGTCAAATGTTCTTCCCGGAGTTTAACATGACCTTCGTACTCATTTCTCTATTTTCGGGCATTTTTCAAAGTTTTGGCCCTAAACTAAAATGGCGTGGCGACTTCGTTTATTTTTAAGTCCGCTAAGATTGACCCAATCCCAAAAATCTTTTCAAACTCCAAGTTGTTGGGCGCCAAATCGGATCGGGGTATATCATAGTGGCAACTCCGCTGGGGACTAAGCTTTAAAAACTAGATTTTCAAAAAAAAAACTTGTCTTTTTTTTTTAGCTTTCGTGGGTCAAGCTTCCATCCCAATGCTTGAACTTTGTGTTTTTATGTGTGCTTCCTTGTATATATTTATCTTGATATGATATATTGCTATTGGTTTGACCGTGCAGGGAAAAGTCAAAGTTTGACTGTTGGACCATGGACTTGTGATGTTGGAAAAGGGGGGCAGTCCTCCCTTTGTCTGTTCAACTCTTATGTGCTTATGTGCTTACATGCTTTCAAAACATTTTCGAAAATATTTTCCAAAATAAAATTATTTTCAAAATCTTTTGCATGCATCATGCCTTTAAGACACATTTGAAAATCCCTCTTTTTACTCAAAAAGGAATCTAGATTGTCGCACACTACGCGCACTTTGACCGTACACTGCACACTACGTCCTTAACCCGGGAAATCTCAGTAGCAGCCCGGGAGGCCTTACTACGCCTCTCGGTGCGAGCACGGGATGACCCAAACAGCCATTGGTTTACCCTCGTGTCTACCATGCACATGTCTGTGACACACATTTTTGTCCGAGACTTGGTTAGTTTTTGGTTTGGTCCGTGTCAGGCCGCGTTAGTGTATGCCTCATGTCGGTCAAACCCCAGTCAACGTGCCGAGTCAGGATCCTTCGTGGACCTAATCAGTCGAGGTCATGCCGGTTTTCCGTCATATACTTTGACTCAATCTAGACTGGCGCTTTGACTTTGACCTGCACGGCTTACACACTGGCTCCCGGTGTGACACCGAGTCATCAGGGATTAATGCCTAGTCCATGTTTATTTACCGCTTAATCAACAACGAGTCAAGATCCTTCTTGGACACTTATCAGTCAAGGTTATGCCGGCTTTTCGTCAGGCACCTTAACTCGATCTTGACCCTCGACGTTGGCTTTGCCCGTAATTTGCATCGAATGCGCGTTAAGACTTCATGACCCGCAAGACCTTAGGCTCGTTTTCCTTTTTCGGTCGGTGGGACCTGCTTGCCCTATGGAACCCTTGTTCGAGGTTACAGGTTGAGGGGTCTATAGGCATAGTGATGGGTCCCACTGATCCAGGACTTAGAGTAGTTAAAAACAAAAGAGCAATCTTTTCCAACCACCTAGGATTTGAGAAAAGGCATTTTAAGTAAATTCAAACAAATAATTGTATGTTGCATGATCCCTAAGCCCAAACACCTACCCCTTTTCGACTCCCAAAATCTGAACCTCCCTTGTATCTTCCTCCTGCAGCACCTCGCAAGGCTTGGGTTCGGATACCGGGTCACCGTCTGGTCGGTTGGGAAGAATCAAGCGCATCATCAGCTTTGTCATTTGATTTAACTCCGACTTTCAGAATGTCTGCATCAGCTGGGAATAATGGGGATAATACCACTCCGGCTCCCGAGACTCCTCAGACAGAACAGCAGTGGAATCAGTTGGTAGAACAGATGAGATTGCGACAGGAAGCTCAAATGAACAGCCTTCTGGAGGCTATTAGGAGTCACGGTTTGGCAGCCATTCTCAATCCCGATGGCACTTTCACCATGGAGGACCCTAATCCTACTCTCAGTCGCCCTGACTATATCAGGATGCCAGCACCAACCTCCTATGGGACCATGACTAGGGCCCATGCTTCTCAACCTTTGGGTCAGCCAGCCCCTCAGCCACAGTTCAGAATGCCGCATCAACAGTCTGGAATGCCGCCGCCACAATTTGGTTTAGGGCAGCAGTCAGGTGCCCCTCCTCAGAATAGTATCGGTCAAGCAGATCTCGGCGCTTCACAAGCGGTCCGAAAAGATAACAGTAGAGGAAATGAGACTTTGCTCCCAGGAAGCTTCCGAGCGATGGAAGAAGTATGGCTAGCTATCAGGGCTCTTGAGAAATGCCAAGATGAGCAGCAGGCCTGGATCGAAGATGCCATACGTCATTTTGGAACATTGGCAATCCCCCAACGACTGGGGCTCCCGTAAAAAAACAAAGATGTGCTCGCTCCCTCAGCTCCTAACGTCTCTCATTATCACTTGGGATCCAATCCTTTGCCTCCGGGCGAGCCCATCAGCCATAACCTGAAGTCCCAATGCCCGCCAGGGAAGGACTTATAGAGCCTATATCTCGAGGTCCCGAGTTCACCACGAACTGTCAATCACATTTGGTGGGATGTCTGCGACTGCCCCTGTCACAACTCTAATCCTAGGCACCATTTTAGCACATGTTCAGCACGTGGGGTTGGAGTTGTAGTATCTCATTTTATGCATTATATGCTACTTGTTGGATTTTATGTGCTTATTTTTATAATGGGCCATTTATGTGAAATTTAGGATGTCAATAAATTAATATTAATTATTAATGTCAAAAGGAAATAAATATGAAATGTTGTAGTGAAGGAATAATACTTGAAATTTTAAATAAAAAGTATTAAAGTGTTGAGGTGCTTAGATGTCAAGTTTGTAAGTAAAGGGTGTTAGTTGTATTGCCTAAGTTCATGGAGGAGCTTAAGTGAAAGTAATTAAAGTTATCCTTTTAAACATTGAAAGCTTCATTCTTCTTCCCTTAGTATCACTTTTCTCTCTCAAAAAGATCCATGGAAGTTCCAAACCCTAGCTTCTCTTCCAAAAATTCTAGCCTCTTCAATACTTCTCCGTTTTTAAATCTGTCCGCATATTCTTGTTCGTGGTGACGAGGGGAACGTGTAGAGCCGGTCAAATAAATATTTCATTTCACACTATTTTGGTTAGTTATTATGATTTTCATTCAAAAGTGGTTCATTCTATGATTTGTGTTGTTATGAATGTTGTTTAAATGGATTTTGGTATTGTTAGAACAATTTTTATTTAGTTGGAATTGTTTTGGGAAAATTGAAGGAAGTTGGTGATGGTGTAGTGATTGTAGTAGCAAATATAATGGTTAGAATTGATTTCATGGGTTAATGATTTGATGGAAATGGTTGCATGGAAAATTAGCCAAAAGTTTGGTAATAAAATGAGATTGGTTTGTGTTGGATTATGTTGGAAGGGGTATAGAATGGTTTGGTCTTGGTTTTGGTCTTGTTTAGTACCTATTTTATGTCGTTGAAAACAGGGGATGTTGGTTTGGGTCACTTGGGAGTTTGGTTGCTGAAGTTGTTGATGAATTCTTGTTTCTGGACAGATGGCACGACTCGTGCTCTGTGGCACGAGTGGTGCACGAGTCGTCCCTTGAGTTTTTCCTAAGTCGTGCCTATATGGGGACGAGTGGTTCTGGAGGGGTATGCAATGGGCACGAGTCGTGTCCTGGGGCACGAGTCGTGCCCTGCCCTGCAGCATCTGAAGCATTTTCCAAGGCCTAGAAACCTAATCTACCTAGAATATAAATGAACCCTCTTTAACTTAGATTAAAGTAGAACACTTTAGCTACTCAATGATGTCTTACTTGGTTAAAATAGAATTATGGAAGGGGTTTAAATATTGTTCGAAAAATGCTTGGCAGCCTTGATTTGTAACTTAACCAAAGTGAATCCAACTTGGTAATTTGAACTTGGACCTTTATAGAGGTTATGAATTGTTGTGTATTGAATATGTATGACTTGTTCGTTATACATTGTAGCCTTACTTGAGTTCATATCTATGGTTTATGATATAAATAGAGTATGAAATAAATGTTGCATTATGGTATTGATTTGAACATGAGTATAATTTACCATGTTGTTATTTTATTTTCCCTTTGGTGGATTTCTTTTCAAGTAACTATTATGTGCTTGAACATGTGTTAATCAGATGATGTTTGGGGGTATAAAGGAATACGATCACTTATGAGAAATTATTCCATAAGGTGCTCGGATTACATTATACCTGATGAGTGGATTTTGTATATGTTATTTACCTATGTTTTCGGATGTTTTACGGCCATTTTCATGTATTTAGAATAGCTTTGATGTAATTTAATGAACTTTAGTGAGTTTGAGAGTTGAGTGATTTGATTGTGATGTAGAGGCATTTTTTTTAATATTTATTTGCCTAATTGTAAGTATCCAAATATGGCTCATGCCTTCCGGTTAAGTTTCCCGGCAATTCCCCGGACTTTCCTAAAGTTCAGGAGCAATTCGGGAACTGTTCCGAACCTTCCGAGGGGTGAAGGGATTACTTGGAATTAAAAAACCACGTTTTCCTTTAATATAAAACCCTTCTAGAAAGGCCACCTTGCATGATTCTAGAAAAGTGCTGAGTCATAGTGGATAATGCCGCACGGCTGCATTAGGATAGAACTCTAGGCCGCACGGCTTCATTAGCTTTTTCCAGACTGCCTATAAATAGTGGCCTCCTCTACCCATTTTCATATACAATTTCAGCATTAAAACTCTACCAAAATATCACCACGAAAATACAGAGAGCTGAGAGTGCCAAAACCACCTCCCTCCTCCTTAAAACCTCCAAAAGTTGGTCCCTTTCCTAGGCGAAACTTCAAAGAGAAAGAGGTCACCACCATTGGTAACCTCTCATCCCCTTTATCTTGCATTATCCTTGTATATATGTGATATATTTGCTCCTTGCTTTACATATTACTATATTTATTTGGGATTTGGTATATTGTCATTAAAGGTCATATCTTTAAGCATGTAAATCATATCCCCCTCCTTTTGCATCCTTTGCATTAAAGTGGCATCCTTTGCTCCTAAAAATGATATCTTTATGCATCCTTTGCTCATAAAAATGTTATCTTTACATAAAAGTTGCATCCTTTGCACTTAAAAATGATTCCTTTACATTAAAGTTGCATCCTTTGCACCTAAAACCTTTTTTCATACATAAAGATGCATCCTTTGCATTAAAAATCATTTCTTTACATCAAAAAGCATCCTTTGCAAACAAAATAGCATCCTTTGCAACCAAATAGCATCCTTTGCACCTAAAATGTCATCTTTTCATAAAAAAATGTCATTTTTATCCTAAACATGCATTCCCCATGTCCCCATTGGTATTTGGAGCATCTCTTGGAGCGGACCGGTGTAAAGATCCTATCTTTACATCATTTCTTCCATTAAAGGTGCCACAATCTCTTTAGAAAGGGATAAACCTTGAACCCTATATCTCCGATCATCACTTGAGACGAGCATAATAGTCCCTACATAAGCTCAATCGTCTCAAGATGTAGGATTGATGGGCTAAGGATACTCCTTTCTAAAGAACCTCATCCTTGGACTCTAAAACGGTGTCCCTATCTCGATCAAGCAAGACCCAAGGTTAAATAGTGATGATCACAAGTCCAAGATGAGGACGGGATCAAAGTCCCGAACACATAAAAATCCAAGGAATCCCGAGCGATAACCAACCAAATGGTTTATACGTCCGGAAGACAACTTGGAACATTCCCCCCCCTCTTTTCAACACATGCACACAAGAAAGCACACAAGCAAGCACGAAAAATGGAATCTTGGGAGACTTGCTTCGGCAAGGCACCTTGGGTGAACGATGATCCGTTCTTCCCAAGGGATAACTTAACCTCCGAACCCTAATTCCTTTTTTTCAAAGTTTTGAGGAAATCAAAATGGCGTGGCGACTCCGTTTTTTCAAATTAAACCGGATGTTTTCAAACTCAAGTGAATCCAAATTAAAACACAAAAAAAAGATTTTGGGCACCACATTCACAGTTTGGCGACTCCGCTGGGGATGAACCAAAGGAGAAAGCTTTCATTTTCAAAATAAAACGATACCCGGTATATAGGTGGAAACCACTAACCTTCCTGTATCGCTTCCTAACCCGAGGCTTGGGATAAACGGTGGTCTAACAATCCCACGTACCGATATCCTTTTTTCGAAAAAAAAAATATAATAAAAAAGAAAGCTTTTTCCTTTGAGCGGGTTAGCCTCCCGTCACGGATTCCATTTGTCGTGCTTGCTTTTTCTTTCTTTGCATTGCATTGCATATTGCATCTTGGGAATTGTGCATACTCTGTAAACTGAACAGGAAGCCTTCTGGAGCTGAAAGGTGCCTAAATTGTTCGGGGAGCAACCTGAAACTGAAAAGGATTGGAACCTGGAAAATTGATCCATGCAGCCGCACGGCTTAATCCGCCTCGGATTCCACCCGGGCGGCCTCATTGGCAATTCCACCAGGACAGATTTGAGGTTAATCTGGCAGCTTAGGCAGCTTGGGGCTATTCAGTTCCAAAGCTGACCAGGCTCCAGAAAATTTACGTGCCTTATCTGTTGCATTTTCCCCCGTCCCGAAAAATCATTCCTTTTAAAACACATTTCTGAAAATCTCTGTTTTAACTCAAAAAGGAACATTTTTTTAGGAGACCGCACACTACGCGCACCTTATATATCATGTACACTTTGCACGCACGTCCCTTTAACCTGGGGTGGTTGTTCAGTTGCAGTCACGGACAGCCTTACGATGCTCCCGGGCGCGCACGGAATCACCTCAAACACCCCATGGCAGCCAGTGTCGACCAATGCACAGTCCGTGTCACACGTTTCAAAAAACCCATGACTTTTGGTTGGTTTTTGGTCTAGTCCGTGTCATATAGCCCAGTTGCATATCCCCGTAAAGGTCAAACCTTAGTCCATAACGGAAGTCATGATCTTTCGGGCAAGCGGAGCTCTGCCGAAATTCCGACAAGGAAAAAATTGGCAAGATCTTGACTCCGGCATTGGCTTTGACCTTGACCCGCATGAGATGCGTAAGAGTCGAGACTAAGTCCGTGCCAAAAATCCAAAGATCTTTCGCGCAAGTGGAGCTCTGCCAAAATTCCGACAAGGAAAAATTGGCAAGATCTTGACCCGGCATTGACTTTGACTTTGACTCACGCACAGCGTATGCAGCGAAGTTCAATGTGACACTGTGTCATTCGGCTTTTACCGCCTGACCCATGCCTATTATCTTCTCGGACATTGCCGAAAAGTCAAAACGTCATTCGTGCAAGCGAAACTCTGCCGAAATTCCGTTAAGGTTGAAAGACGAGACTTTCCCGGTATTGCCTTGACTATAATCCGCATCGCTCGTGCGTTAAAAGTTCCTATGACCCGCTAGACCCGTTAGGAGCGTTCTTCTCTCTCAGTCAGTGGGATCTGTGTGCCCTATAGGACCCTCGCCTAGGGATGTCCACCCTGGGAGGTCGAAATACAGGTGGAATACGAGGGGCTTATAGGCGTAGTGACGGAACCCACTGATCCAGGATCTAGAGTAGTTGCGAAAAAGAAGGGCAGAACCCCTTTTCCAACCAAATAGAAATAAATAAAAGACACTGTTTTAAGTAAACTTGAACAATTATCATAATTGCATGGTCCTATCTCTGGAATCCCTAATCGAGACCTCCTCGATCCGATCTCCGATTTTCCATCTCGACCTTTCATGGTCAAATCCCTAATCGAGACCTCCTCGATCCGATCTCCGATTTTCCATCTCGACCTTTCATGGTCAAATCCCTAATCGAGACCTCCTCGGTCCGATCTCCGATTTTCCATCTCGACCTTTCATGGTCAAATCCCTAATCGAGACCTCCTCGGTCCGATCTCCGATCTTCCTATCTCGACCTTTCATGGTCAAATCCCTAATCGAGACCTCCTCGGTCCGATCTCCGATTTTCCTATCTCGACCTTTCATGGTCAAATCCCTAATCGCGACCTCCTCGGTCCGATCTCCAATTTTCAATCTTGACCTTTCAAGGTCTCATCTTTTCCGATCAATTAGGATTAGGAGAAAATGTGTTTTGAGTAAAACTTAAGCGATAAGTGCATGTTACTTGAGCCTTCAGCCTAAACACTTACCTCCAAGCCTAAATACTTACCTCCGAGTCTAAACCTTGCCTGCCCCCGAGTCTAAACCTTGTCTATCCCTTTCCCGCAGCGAGAAAGAAGTGGGTGAGAATATCGGGTCAGCGGCTTGTCAGTGCGGAAAGTTCAGGCTCAAATAGTTCGTCAGAATCGTCCGTTTCATCAGCCCAGAAATTCAGAATGGCAGATTTGACAGAAAACAGTGAGGGTACAGGAAATCCATTGATTAGGAAGGAAGAGTTAGTCCTGGCTTTGGAAAATGCCCATAAGGTTCATGAAGAGCAGCTATCATTGCTCATCGGTGCTCTTCGTCGTCATGGAGTTCAGGTAACAGTTGATACAAACGGTTCTCTGGTCATGGTCAAAGATGAGACTTCAGAAACAGTGATTTCAGTCCCTTCATCCTATAACCAACACCCTCCATCCTACAGCCAATACCTTCCCCCATCCACATATGATCCCTTGCCAAGGACCACTCCTTCTCAGTCTTTTCCAACATCCCAGGCCATCAGGGCCCCATCGCCCTCAGCTCCCCAGAACGGATTGGGCTTCACCCCACCTGTCTCTCAGTTTCAGCAATACCTGCCAGTTTATGTTCCAGCTTCACATAATCAGTTTGAGCTATGTGGCTATGTTCTAAAGCCCCTATACCCACCTGAATGCAATCATGAGTTGCCAAAAGAAAATTTGGATGATTCAAGTTTTCAGCTGTCACCTACCGGACTTAATGAATTCAGCCGTCAGTTTCACCAGTTTGCTACTGTGGTTCCCTCTACTGATAAAAGTCCTGTTGTGAGTTCCAGTAACTCGAGAGTCCCCGTTGACCCCCATGTGGCAATGTTGATGGAGCAAGTGAAACAAATGCAGGAGAAGCTTGACCTCATGATGAGTATCAATACTCCCTTGACCCAGGATGTAGAACCAGGCAAGGAAATGACTCCACCAAGCATAACCCAATGCCACCAGCACCAAGCAGCAACCGTACCCAGCTCAGCACCAGTTCCTCACAAAGGAAAGAGTGTCGTAGCCTCCTTCAGTCAAATCCAATAATGGAATCAATTGAACAATCGAAATCCAAGTCTTGAGAACAACAATGTCTCCCAAAAACTCCGCTCCCTTCATTTTGACAATGCGAAGATGCCTTTAAGCAAGATGCTGGAAGAGCTAATGAAAGAAAATCTGATAAAGCCACTGGAGAATTGGAAGCCCAAGAACCCCAACGTTCGGTTGGATGAGTCTAAGCATTGTCTTTTCCATCAATACCCTGGGCACGACACTGATGATTGCAGCTATTTGAGGTATCGGATCCAGAAATTGATAGAAGATGGGAAGCTCGAGAACCTCCATGGGCCAAAAACAGAAAGCTATGGTAAGAGGTCGATTCAGGAAGTGCAAGGTCAGAAACGTCAGCTTGATGATTTTGGGATGCCCATGAGCAAAGTTTTTGATGATTTGGTGAGACAAGGCCTTCTCACACCTCTCGAAAATTATAAGCCGAGAAACCCACGCAACATTGACAGGACCAAGTTCTGCGAATACCACAATCATAATGGTCACGTGACAGACAAGTGTTTGAATCTGAGGAAAGAAATTCAAGAGTTGATTTACGAAGGAAAGCTCAAGTTCCCTGGTAGTCCAACCAGCGAGGAGTAGCCAGTCTAGGGGTTACCTATCCTCGAGCAAGATTAAGAAATAAAATAGTCTTTCAGTCAACTTTCGTAGGTTCTAGTGCTTTCCCTTTCAATCAAGTCCTCTTCAGACATTGTAATTAATCTTAAATTTTCTATAAAAGAGTCTTCTTCTTTTCTTGCTAGACTTAAGACGTTATTTGCATACCTACATTACATTTAATGAAATGGTTTTATTTTATATAATCACTTGCATTGCTCAATAAATAATCTCTCGAAATAATTAACGTTCTAATTAATCAGTGTGAGAAAGTCAACTAATGCCTTCCCCATACACTTTCCTTACCCCACAAAAGGCCCCATCAAGCCTTACACTCTCCTTACCTCACAAAAGGCCTTCATCAATCCATACACTTTCCCAATCATGCCCCCACCTTCATCATGACCAAGTCAACGACGGCAGCATCTTCAAGGGACAACAAAAGGCCACTCAGCTTCGAAAGATTGACCCCATGTCGAAAACAACCTAGGAGCTTGCCTTAGACCTCAAGGGTATCAAGAAAGTTCAAGCAGGGGCTCGCCTTGGCCCTCAGGTGCTTCAAAAAAAAATCTTAGTGCAAAAAGAGTAATGCCCAGCTAGGCTGAAAATACCAAAAAAGGGCGGTCTAGGCAAAAGACAGGGTTGCACATAAATTAAAAAAAAGAAAAAAAAATCTTAGTGCAAAAAAATACCCAGCTAGGCAAAAACCTTGTAAAGAGGCAGTCTAGGCAAAAAACAGGGTTGCACATAAAAAAAATAATAAAATAATAATAAATAAAAAAAAGAGGCCAAGGACCCAGCACCGCCAATCAAAAGCTTGACGGACAGGCAAAATCAAAGCTCAAAAAATGAAAGTTGTCAATAGCAATGGAGTGGTCAAAGCAAAGGCAGAAACATTCCATAAGCCTTTAGACGTATGCGAAGCCTTTCTCTTTCTCCTCCAATGAAAGACGAAAATCAGGAAGCAATTGAAGCAGTCGTCCAAAAATAACTTGGTCAAGGAATCATCCCGAGGCTCATGCCTCATCATCCAACCTTCTCATCTAACCCTTTCCACTAAAGGAACCACAAATCTCATTTTCCAAAACCAAACACAGTCCGGCCGAAGCCGAACTACGGCGACCTGAGCTCCTCACAATGAGGGGAAAGTAGGCAACCAGAAATGGTCCGGTCACAAGCATATTCAAATTCTAGAAAACCCGGTCTCATCAATGACCTCTCCCATAAACACATTCAAATCCCAGAGAACCTGGTCTCATCAATGACCTCCCTATACACAAACCTTTCTTTCACACCAGCCAACCTTGATCCTCGACACTGGCTGGCTTTCTCCTCATGATTAATCAGAAATGTTTGTTCATATCGAGATTAGTGGTTGAATAACCCGAACATTAATAAAGGATTTTAAGCAATCTTGTGATCATTGTAAATAAAACAAGTTTTCAGATGTCTTGACAAGTCTTCTCTTTCTACATCTTAGGAAAAATAGTGCTAAACACTGATTTTCTGTCAGCAGGGGCTTCCATACACTTTTACAAACCTTTCTACGCTTATACTCTCTCAAAAGAGTCAAACCCAAAGCGAGTTCTTGTGCCTACATCGAATAAGGCCATCAAAATAACACAAAATCGGGATCTATTCCCATATTTCGAAAAATATGCCCCTGCGTGTATAAATTTCTAAGAATCTTTTCTTTCACATCTTCTTAAGGTTGAATGATTGACTAAAGAAAATAAAAAAAAGAGAAGAAAAGAAAAAAAGATAGGTTTCCCTCTTCTGCTACAATTCGCATTAGGGCTGCCTTGACACTCTTCAAGAATGAAGCTTTCCCAAGCCATTTCCTTAGACTGGGGCTTCTTCAGCCATTTTTTGGGTCCGCATCGGGTTCCTCACCATGTCACAAGATGGATTCAGTTTTGGTTAGATTAACCTTAGGATCACTTTTGCATTACCAATCATATTGGGATTTTTGCTAGGTCATCAGATTGGGGCTTCACCAAGTCACTTGTTCGTAACCTAAAACTTTGCCTACTCAGTTCATCCAACCGGGGCTTTGCCAATGAAAGGATCTTTCCTTGCTTTAATAGAACATGGGGCTTTGCAGAAAGTTTTTCCTTAGACCAGGGCTTCGATAAGTCGCATCCACCCCTCAAAGAGAGGTTTGGTCACTTCGGCATCTGCTTTAGTCCTTGGTTGTAAAAGCCTGTCAGCATCAGCTTCAAATGCCAGAGTGTGAGAAAGGAACATTCATCGAGACCCGAGGTTTAAACCCAGTCTCAGCCCAAGAGTCTCAGCCCAAGAGGGAATTCTAGTCCACGTTGACAACATCTCAGCAACAGCAGCAGTTCAGTCCGCACCCAAGGGATACGACCCCACCTGCTTGAAACCCGTCTTAAACAATTTCCAAACACATTCCATATGTACATCCAGACCCAGTCCCTACCATGTTACCAAGAAAAAAAATCACCCCTAGGCTCAAGTAATGTGCCAATTTCTAATGATAACATTTTCTCCCAAAAGCGCCTCCGTTACTTCCGTTATAACGAGATAACGCCAGGCGACAGTTTCCTAATTGCCAAAAATCCAACTTTAGCTACCTCTATCACAGATTAAGAAGTATGCTCAAGTTTTCCAAACTTTAGCTACCCCTATCTCCTCGATAGTGACGTAAGCTTTAGTCAATTTAGGTGACAACCTCCATTAATTGTCAATTAGGTGACTCCTCCATGAATCGTCAAAACCTCAAGGATCCTAGACATGTTCCTAACTATCTAGATGAGGCTTGAACTACAACCAAGGCTTGATTCCTCCGGGATACGTAGGTAGCCTTTCATAAAGGTCCAGCCATCCGACCACATTGGTCACCCTTTTCATTCCCCATTCCTCAATGGTGCGTAAGCTTTTCATAAAAGTCCAACTATATGACCACATTAGTCACCCCCCTTTATTTGGCACATTCCTAGTAGGATCGGTTGTTTGAACTCCTAGGTCACCCCGTTTCCGTCCTTATAGTAAGGGACCAGTATCTCTTCGCTATGCCCCGGTAGGATTAGGCATCCGACCACATTGGTCACCCAATTCCAACTCGTGTCGGCAATTCCAGTCCAATTCCAAAGGTTATGAAAAGTACAGTTCAGGCTATATATGTCACGCGACAAACCTGGCCACATGGCATACTAGGTCGCGAGACATCTTAAGCCAACACCAGACATCAGCAACCTGCAGTATGTTGTATTCCCCAGGGCACTCCCCGACTTGTCAAAAGCTGCAAATACCACCCATCCACTTCTCAAATGCATGGGGGAGGGTTCATTTACCCCATGTACACCCATGCATTCATCCACCTGGTACATATACAAGCCAGAAATCCATTCAAGCCATCCAATTCAAGCCATCTACCATACCATCATCCTTTCATAAACTCATGCAACAGAAGGGCTAACAATGTACATACAAGATAAAAGAGACCAAGTCTGATCTTGTACAAAAGATGTGCATAGCAAAATAGCATGATTTAGGGTATATGTTTTCCCTAAAAGGGTACAATAACCAAAAATTCATAATAATCTAGGGGGAAGGGGCTACTCTGAATCATCTCCATCATCCTTTGAACCATCTTCATCATCCTCCAAACAATCTTCATCATCTCCCGAATCATCATTTTCATCCTCGCCATCGTCCTCAGCCTCCTCGAGCTCGTCATCAGGATCGTTAGAGGGTGCCTCGTAGGCTACGGTCCCCATGCTATAATAGTCATTAAGCTCAGTGATAACAGCAGAATCAAGCTCGTAGTCCGTGGCGGTCTCAGCCTCACCCTCATCATCATTATCATCGTCACTCTCAACGGGTCCGTAAAGAGGCACATTTGGATTCTTTGTCCGAAGCTTCGGTCCGCTAGTGCCCCCGCTGGTGCCTATGTCATCAAAGCGACCCTTCTTCTTTCTCGATTGGCCAAGTGGGGAGATATGGATCGAATCCTGTGACCGGCATTGGTTCTTCCAAAAACTCACGCCTTTCTGGAGCTTGCCAATCATGCCCACAGCGCCAGTAAAAGCCCTGGTAAAATGCCTGTAAGCCTGGGCTGACACCTGTTACAAGCAGACATAATAAATGTCAAAATGCAGTTATTGATAACAGAAAGGGATGCAAGCAATCCAAAAGATGCAAGGGGCAATACTTACAGATTTAGAACCTCGCAGGAGCAGCAGACGAGGATGAGTCTGTGACATGTCAATATGAGCTCGCCGCATACGGCCGCCACCCTGGTAATCAATGAAAGTCGAGGGCAAAGGAGGTCTAGCCACATGACCAGTCGAGGGTCCCACACTCTGAGCATCGTAGCAAACTCTGACCTACGGGGACTGAAGATTCCTAGCCACATACAAGGTGTAATCTCCATCATGTGTAAAGAGATTTGCCGCCACGCCTACAATCAAAGCATCTACATTCGCCAGCTGGCGAGGCAGCCACATCCTAGCTGGAGGATCATCAGGGTTTCGAGCAGGCATATTGGGCCCATGCTGTCTGAACACCCTCTCTGCTAAGTATAGGGCATCTTCGGACAAACCCACCAGCAGCTTGCGACATTCTGTCAAGTGCGCAGCATGATCCAAATCCAGATCGTCATAACGGCCAGTCCAAGGGAATAAACTCAACCTCTGGGGAGTCCCTCTCAAGCATGTCAGCGTATCATGATACGAGGCCGTAATCCTGCACCTCACACCCTCCGTCGTCCTAGTCTGTCTCCTGGCATTCTTCGCCCACCGTCTGAGAGCAGGAAAAGAGGTGGCAGGAAACTCATCCCGGATCTGCCATGCATAACAGCCAAAAACCTCATAGGCCCAAGCCTGAAAAGAAGAAGAAAAAGTCAAAAACAGGGAAAATAATGATAGAGTGAAATGTGCAAAAGAAAAGAAGTCAAGATGAGAGAATACCTCAAAGGCCAGGTGACAGCAGGTGAAATACTTCGCCTCCCCTCTGCTGATGTCATCTAGAGCCAAGTACATCTCGGCTAAACCTGCCTCACCCACGATAGATTCCCCACGGCATCCCAAGCTCTCAGAAGCTCCAGCAGTGAAATCAGGGCAGTAGATGCGTTGTTGATGAACAGCATGTCAGAAAAACCCACCCATACAAAGGCTCTCGCCAATCTCTCGGCTCTCAGCCGGCTCTCAGCAGAATCATCAACAACAGCATAGTCCCTACTCTGCTCCCCAATCAAACTATGTAGCTCACCCAGCTCGTATCCATTCCCCTTCTTGACCTGGGGAATGAAACCAAGTAAGCTCATAAGGTCGGCATCAGCAATAGGCTGGGGCTCAGCTACCTGTGCATGCTCATCCATATAGAGTGGCTCAGCCGTAAAGGGTAATCCCGTGATGACCGCAAAATCATACGGTGTGACTGTCGTCTCACCCCAGGAGAAATGGAATGAATGAATGAGCGGTCTCCCACCAAAACTCCCTAAACGCCTTCACTAAATCCACACTCCTCTGGCACTACAAGAAAAAAGGCTTTTTGTGACTGCTAAAAGCCGTCACGTATGTGCGAAAAGCAGTCACGAAAAGGTAAGGCGACTGGGAAATCAATCGCCATGGCAGTCACTTAAACCCTTGTCGCAATAGCTTAAAGCGACGGGATAAGCAGTCACCTTAGAAACTTATTTTTCGTGACTGCTTTTGGCCGTCACGTAAAGGGTTTTTTAATTTTATTTATTTAATTAATTAAATCACAAATGCAATCACGTTAGCTAGTATAAGGCGACTGGGTATGCAATCTCGTTAGCTTGTGTAAGGCGACTGGAAATGCAATCACCTTTGCTTAGAGAAGGCGACTGGAAATGCAATCACCTTTGCTTAGAAAAGGCGACTGAAAATGCAATCACCTTTGCTTAGAGAAGGCGACTGAAAATGCAATCACCTTATCCCGAATGAAAATGATGTTTTGCCATCACATTAGTTCTTAAATGTTTCATTACAATAATATAATTGTTACTACATAATATTATGAATTAATATTGATAAATCCACAAACTTTTCCAAAACTTAATTGAAAACAAACTTTAAATCATTTAAAACTAAATATATTGTCTCAAAATAACATCCACCATTACATTTAACAAATTATTCATGTCTTACTAAACTTGTTCAAGAACCATTCTAGCTACCATATTATGTTCAAAAATCAATAGTCTAAGGGTATATACTCCCTCTAGAGCACAATCATATAGTATATACTCCCTCTGGAGCCACATGATCTGATATCCAAACATGGCCTTAATGATTAGTCTGGAATTGCATCAATCATATCGCATACCCCTTCTTACTCGCTTACATTTGGTACATCTTCTTTCTTCCTCTCAATGCTTTCATCCAGAATCTTATTCGTAACACTAAGTAGAGATTGGATAGAGGCATTACGTGCACACACACAAAAAAGTCACCGAAAAGCACAAGGAGTGGGTCAAACTAATGATATGACAAAGAATTCACGAGATTTTACTAACAATGAGAAGCACTACCTCTAAACCGTTCAATTTCATCATTTACGAAATATTACTATAGGATGATGACTGCATAGGAAATTACTCCCGTCTTGATTGAAGCGATCTATCTCGCTACCCTGGGAAAGAAATTAAAGAGCTAATAAATTATACTTCATTATAGTAAGCAATAAACGACCACAATAATAAGAAACAGCTAGTAAACTCATTTCATAACGATCTGTAAAGAATATGGAACAAATTAATCGAATAAAATGTGACGCTTGGACAGGTGTACCTTCAATCCCACCTATAAAGCTTTCTGTGTGTTCCGCAGTATCGCCATTAGAAGCTTGAAATACACCGTTGGTTTGCCCAATTTCACTTGAATATATTTCTGATTGCAAATTCATCAGACTTCGAAAAGCCAAATGCCCTTAGATGAATCTGAATGATGTATCACGTAAGGAACTTCTCATCACTACTAGCATCAAATTTCAATATGAACAAGAAAATTTTCTCAAATAGTAAACCGATACTAACAACTAATTTGCAGTCTTTAGTATTTTTGCATTGACCAAGAAAACCAAAGTTAACGGCGGAGGAAGAATCGCCGCTGCTGCTGCCGCTGGAGGAATCGCCGCTGGAAAGGGAAGAAGAAGAGGAACCGGGTGAATGAGAGAGAAAAGGAAAATAAAGGGTTTTCTAAGGTAGTCTTGGAATTGTAATTGTGAATGATAATTAGAAAAGAAAAAGAATTGTTAATTGTGTAATTGAATTTTTTTTTAATTTTTTTATATAACGTGATTGCAAAGTCAGTTACCTTTAAAAATAATAAAAAATTTAATTTTTAAATTGTTTAATTTAATATTTTTATAAAACGTGATTGCTAAAGCCATCACCTTTGATAAAAATACAATTGTATTAGAATTTCAAATTCCCGCGTCCGGATTATGTTGTTGGCGCTAAAGGAAAAACATATATGTGATGGCATCCGTGACTGCTTAGCTCCCGTCACGTTTAGCCTACCGTGGGCGCACTAAATGCAATCACAAAGGCCGTCTCCTTATATACTCAAACGTGACTGCTTTTTTTGCCATCGCCAAAAGCAATCGCGAATGACCAGTTTTCTTGTAGTGTGGGTGTCTCCAATGACCTTCGCCATCTCAAAATATCGCCCCAGCCCAACGGCGTAGACCATGCCCTTAGGCGAATGTATCTGCTCCTGACTGCCCGGCAAGATCTGCCATAGCCTACCAATCACCTCCGGAGAACCTCGGGTGCGCAATCCCTACAGGTAAACATAACGCAGGTATAAATATCTCATGTTGTTTCTTGAAATCATCTCAAGTGAAAATAGGTCAAAACCTATCAATGTAGAACATCCATTTAGCATCACATTTCCTAGTTCAATCCATGTTCACATGCAAATTCATGTTAACTCATTACAGTCTGGAAAATCAAGTTCCAATCAATTTTACCCAAATCAAAAAAAAAAATTTAAACCCTAGCAAAGGTTACGTATCACAGTTTTCTTCCCGGCATTCGAGGTGTGTTCATTAAGCTATGGATAAAATCCCCTCTTTGAGCTTGAGGAATGAATGGCCTTTGGTTCCTCTGAACCCCCTTCCGTCGAGTAGCCAACTCGGCGTGTTGTAGAGCCCTCTTGGTAGGACGCAATCTAGAAGGCATTTCCCCAACTGAATCAGACTCGAAATGTTTGGTTTCTCTCAATTCCTCTCAATTTCCCTCTGATGTCTACTCTCTCTCTCTTCTTGTTTTCGTCTCCCTCTCAATTTCAATTTTGATTAATTTTCAAATGACGACTGTGCAAATTTTTAAAGAATCTGTCCACATGGCTTCTTATGTCGTACGACAGACTTAGCCCATGTGGCTGGTTTTTACAATTTTGCCCCAGAAGGCTCAATTTTACAATTTCATCCCCCATAGGCCTGTTTTACCCTTTGTGCCCCTGGCATTTCCAATCATATCAATCCAGTTTTCCCTCCAGTGCCCCCGTGGCCTATTTTACAAATTTACCCCTGTGGATCATTTTATTTTCCCCTGGCATTTTCAATTCTACTCTCAAATAATTAAATTATCGAAACGTCCCATTTATTTACAAAAATTATCGGGTCCTTCCCACTTCTTTACAAAATCCATTCTTTCTCGCGATCTCCGTTATTCCCAAACGAAGGAATAACATTTCGCTATCTCGCGATCTCCGTTATTCCAGAATGAAGGAATAACATTTCGCTCTCTTTCGATCTCTGTTATTCCAGGATGAAGGAATAACATTTCGACCTCTCTCGCGATCTCCGTTATTCCAGAATGAAGGAATAACATTTCGCTCTCTTTCGATCTCCGTTATTCCAGGATGAAGGAATAACATTTCGACCTCTCTCGAGATCTCCGTTATTCCAGAATGAAGGAATAACATTTCGCTCTCTTTCGATCTCCGTTATTCCAGGATGAAGAAATAACATTTCGACCTCTCTCACGATCTCCGTTATTCCCGAATGAAGGAATAACATTTCGCTCCCTCTCGATCTCCGTTATTCCCGAATAAAGGAATAACATTTCGTTCTCTTTTGATATCCGTTATTCGAGGATGAAGGAATAACATTTCGCTCCCTCTCGATCTCCGTTATTCCCGAATAAAGGAATAACATTTCGTTCTCTTTTGATATCCGTTATTCGAGGATGAAGGAATAACATTTCGACCTCTCTCGCGATCTCCGTTATTCCCGAATAAAGGAATAACATTTCGCTCTCTTTCGATCTCCGTTATTCCAGGATGAAGGAATAACATTTCGACCTCTCTCGCGATCTCCGTTATTCCCGAATAAAGGAATAACATTTCGCTCTCTTTCGATCTCCGTTATTCCAGGATGAAGGAATAACATTTCGACCTCTCTCGCGATCTCCGTTATTCCCGAATGAAGGAATAACATTTCGCTCCCTCGCGATCTCCGTTATTCCAGGATGAAGGAATAACATTTCGACCTCTCTCACGATCTCCGTTACTCCCGAATAAAGAAATAACATTTCGCTCTCTTTCGATCTCCATTATTCCAGGATGAAGGAATAACATTTCGACCTCTCTCGCGATCTCCGTTATTTCCGAATGAAGGAATAACATTTCACTTTCTTTCGATCTCTGTTATTCCAGGATGAAGGAATAACATTTCGACCTCTCTCGCGATCTCCGTTATTCCCGAATGAAGGAATAACATTTCGCTCCCTCGCGATCTCCGTTATTCCTGATTAAGGAATAACATTTCGACTCAGTAAAAGTTCGAACTACGACCAAGGCTTGATTCCTCCAGGATACGTAGGTAGCCTTTCATAAAGGTCCAGCCATCCGACCACTTTGGTCACCCTGTTCCTTCGTCACTCCTCAGTGGTGAAGTAGCCCCTCATAGAGGTCTAGATATCCGACCACATCGGTCACTTCTAGCATATCCCCAGTAGGATCAGTCTCTTGACCTCCCAGGTCACTTTCTCTTTTATTTCCCCAGCAAGAGACCAGTTTCTCTTCGCCATTCCTCAGCGAATATTATTCTGAACTACGGCCTGGCTTGATTCCTCCGGGATACGTAGGTAGCCTACTTTAGGTTCAGCCAATTTGTCACATATAATGCCCCCAATTCCCCAGTGAATTCCGAACTACGATTATGGCTTGATTCCCATTCGGGATACGTAGGTAGCCTTCCAAAGGTTCAGTCACTCGACCACTTTTGTCACCCAATCCGTCTCGGCATTCGCCAGATCAGATCCTTTTCTATCAACAACCCCACTCGCCCTGCAAGTGACGTTGCGAGGGGCTTCTGTAAGTACCCAAATCTGGCTCATGCCTTCCGGTTAAGTTTCCCAGAAATTCCCCGGACTTTCCTAAAGTTCAGGAGCAATTCGGGAACTGTTCCGAACCTTCCGAGGGGTGAAGGGATTACTTGGAATTAAAAAACCACATTTTCCTTTAATATAAAACCCTTCTAGAAAGGCCATCTTGCATGATTCTAGAAAAGTGCTGAGTCATAGTGGATAATGCCGCACGGCTGCATTAGGAAAGAACTCTAGGCCGCACGGCTTCATTAGCTTTTTCCAGCCTGCCTATAAATAGAGGCCTCCTCTACCCATTTTCATATACAGTTTTCAGCATTAAAACTCTACCAAAATATCACCACGAAAATACAGAGAGCTGAGAGTGCCAAAACCACCTCCCTCCTCCTTAAAACCTCCAAAAGTTGGTCCCTTTCCTAGGCGAAACTTCAAAGAGAAAGAGGTCACCACCATTGGTAACCTCTCATTCCCTTTATCTTGCATTATGCTTGTATATATGTGATATATTTGCTCCTTGCTTTACATATTACTATATATTTGTTTGGGATTTGGTATATTGTCATTAAAGGTCATATCTTTAAGCATGTAAATCATATTCCCCTCCTTTTGCATCCTTTGCATTAAAGTAGCATCCTTTGCTCCTAAAAATGATATCTTTATGCATCCTTTGCTCATAAAAATGTTATCTTTGCATAAAAGTTGCATCCTTTGCACTTAAAAATGATTCCTTTACATTAAAGTTGTATCCTTTGCACCCAAAACCTTTTTTCATAAATAAAGATGCATCCTTTGCATTAAAAATCATTTTTTTACATCAAAAAGCATCCTTTGCAAACAAAATAGCATCCTTTGCAACCAAATACCATCCTTTGCACCTATAATGTCATCTTTTCATAAAAAATGTCATTTTTATCCTAAACATGCATTCCCCATGTCCCCATTGGTATTTGGAGCATCTCTTGGAGCGGACCGGTGTAAAGATCCTATCTTTACATCGTTTCTTCCATTAAAGGTGCCACAATCTCTTTAGAAAGGGATAAACCTTGAACCCTATATCTCCGATCATCACTTGAGACGAGCATAATAGTCCCTACATAAGCTCAATCGTCTTAAGATGTAGGATTGATGGGCTAAGGATACTCTTTTCTAAAGAACCTCATCCTTGGACTCTAAAACGGTGTCCCTATCTCGATCACGCAAGACCCAAGGTTAAATAGTGATGATCACAAGTCCAAGATGAGGACGGGATCAAAGTCCCGAACACATAAATCCAAGGAATCCCGAGGGATAACCAACCAAATGGTTTATACGTCCGGAAGACAACTTGGAACATCCCCCCCCCTCTTTTCAACACATGCACACAAGAAAGCAAACAAGCAAGCACGAAAAATGGAATCTTGGGAGACTTGCTTCGGCAAGGCACCTTGGGTGAACGACGATCCGTTCTTCCCAAGGGGTAACTTAACCTCCGAACCCTAATTCCTTTTTTTCAATGTTTTGAGGAAATCAAAATGGCGTGGTGACTCCGTTTTTTCAAATTAAATCGGATGTTTTCAAACTCAAGTGAATCCAAATTAAAACACAAAAAAAGATTTTGGGCACCACATTCACACTAATGTAATAGTTTAGGGAAATTAGTTTCAAATTATCATCAATCATCATTGAAGACCGAAGTGAACCGAGAAGTTTGAGGACTGTTTGGGGATTTAGAGAAGGTGGTGAAGCAAACTGGGCAAGGATAGCGGAGGACCTGGGAGTAATTTGAAGAAATTCAGATTGAAGAAAGGCTCAACAAACGTCTGTAGCGATGGGCGACCGCCGAGGGTACTATGGGCGACCGCCCAAGTTTGAGATCCATAACGTAATTCTGCCGCTGTTGACGTGGGCGGCCGTGTAGGTCAAGGTGGGCGACCGCCCAGGTATGATGACGATTGAAGACAAAGCTGATGTACACATGGGCGGCCGCATAGGTCAAGGTGGGCGACCGCCCATGTCCCGTTTTCAGAATATCAGTTTCCTTTTCAACGGAGGATTTTATTCTCTTTCCAAATTTCTTACCCATTCTCGCCTAGGATAAATTAAAACAACAGTAGACAATTATTTTATGCATTATTTTCTCTTTGAATTTGAAGGCTTCGAGAATTGAAGGATTTTCTTCTCTTCAATCATTGGTTCAGGTTTATGTTTATTATTTCAATTTTTGTAATTCTTAGCATGAGCATGAGTAGCTAAATCTTTATTAGTTCACGGATTGGTTGTAGCCCTTATTTGATCTTTATGCTAGACTTTTAATTCTCTTTTAATTGTGGTTTTTGTTCATCCTAATATTTTTAAATTGTATTTGGTACGATTCTTGCACTTGCGTGGAGAATTGTGCATGAACACTATTAGGGTGATTGGACTCGATTGACGATCTTGCATGAATCGATTCAGTCTAGGTTTCATCAATTCTTTTGTTCTTAATGAATTGAGCTTTTGTTGGTTTGATCTTGCGTGATAATTGACAAGTGCTTAATAAAAGAATTGCAACCCGGCCATCTAACCGTCCCAATTCTTACGAAAGCGAAGAAACCCTAAAACCCAATTAATATTTTTATCATTCAAAAAGCATAAAGAGATAATATGTGGTGAACCCAATCCGTGGGATAGTTGTTTTAATCCTTGAAGTACTTCTTTGAATCTGCTTATTTGTTACTTTAATTGTTTAATTTTCTTTCGTAATTAGTTTTTAATAAATCAAAAATCAAAACCCCTTTCTGGTTACATTTCGCATTAATTAAATCAACTTGTTGAAACACTCAAGTCTCTGTGGTTCGACCCTTACTTGTACTGCTACTTCGGTAACTTGTACTTGCAAGGTATTTTATTACAGAGTGGAAAATTAATCCATCAATACCTGTGACCTATCCCCCTCTGTGGCCACAGACTGGATTCAGCTTCTATGGATATGTGCAGTCAGTTCATAGAAATACTGATGTCTTATATCTTACCTAGAAATGGGATTTATAAGACGTGAATATGCCTAAGCAGTTCACAGGAGAGGAGTTATCACAATAGCTCTCTCGGTTATATGATATTGATTTTGGTGAAAATGCATTCACAAAATGAGTGGAGTTTTACTCCCGCCATTGTACAACTTATGATTCAGACGGGAAAGGTAAACAAAGGTAACGGAAGGTGTTTACTGTTTTACCAATGTGTGAGATGTACCTTGTTATGTGTTGCATCTTACTTGGCATATTGTTGCATTCATAATAGCTTATTGAGATTTATTCTCACCCCTTCTCACTTTATTGTTTTAGATCGTGCTGAGACAGGTGACCTGAACCAGTGAGGCTGGGGGAAAGAGTTTGGACTTCTCGCTTTTGGGATTTGTCAGGGTATGTATATGAGTAGGGGGTGGTTGGGAGTAATTTTGAAGTATTACTCTTTTGGGAAAACAAATTGTATATTGAACTACTTTTGGAAAACTTTATAATTGTAGTTGGTTTGTAATTAAACAGGTTATTTTATTCATTTCAAAGTATGTTATAACTTTCCTTCGCGTGGAGATGTTTGAGTTAGTTTTTAATGAAAATTTGGAAGTTGGTTTTCTTTACAAGTGAAATAAAAAGTTTTAAAAAGTTTAGTTGGTTTGAAGTTAGTTTGGGACCCTCCCGCTCGGGGCACAAGCTAAGGTTCCGGGTTGGGGTTCCCACAGCCCCGCTTGTCTTAATCGGGATTTCCAAGATGAAATAAATGAAGACTGTCCCCCAAGAAGGAAAGGAAAATCCTCCTCCCAGCAAAAGTTGAAAGAAAGGTATGAAGTCGGTGATCCTACAGTGGGAACCCTCGGAGAACCATCCGGAAAATTTGACTAATATGTCATTTATTCCAGCAAATCTCCTCAGCCCAGCTCAACTCAAGATCATTTCAGCTCAGCTCATCTCGAGGTCCCGAGTTCACCACGAACTGCCCACCACATTTGGTGGGATGTTTGGGACTGCTCCGTTTGTCTCGAGAGGGACTTTCAAGATGAGATAAACGAGGACAGTCCTCCAAGAAAGAAGAAATCCTCTTCCCAACAAAAGTTGAAAGAAAGGTTTGAAGCCGGTGATGCCAGTTTAGGGACACTCGGGGAACCTTTGGGAAAATTTGATTACTATGTCATCTATTCTAATGAGCCTCCTCGACCTAAAATATCTTCCTCCATGAACTCGCGTCACAGATGACTGCTCATTCTTAAGGCCCACGATCCTAGCACCGATTGAAGATGGAAAAGCTTGAGCACCTGGCGATCCAACAATGAAGAGTAGCTAGGCTAGGGGCTACCTATCCTTATATTAAATTAAAATGTTAAAACAGTCTTTTAGTCAACCTTCGTAGGTTCAGTATTTTTCTCTTTCACCTAAGTCCTTCTTGGACATTTGTTGTTTTAGTCCATTTTGGACATAGTAGTTAAATGTCTAACTTTTATATAAGTCTCTTTTCTTTTCTCGCTAGACTCGAGATATTATTTGCATACCTACATTACATTTAATGAAATGGTTTTATTTTAAATGATCACTCGCATTGCTCAAAAAATAATCTCTTGAAATGATTTGGCAAGAAAATGATACCTGTAGAATCTACCGGGCTGCTTGGCATCAAGCTTACAGAACTGAAGCCTTCCTCCCTTACTGTTAAAGCCTATGACTCAACGTCTTGCACAGTGCTTGGGGCTGCTACTTTGAACCTATGGTTTGGCAAGAAAATGATACCTGTAGAATTCCAGGTCATTGAAATCCCAATCACCTTTAATGCTCTTTTGGGAAGACCTTGGCTGCACCAAGTTAATGGAGTCGCTTCAAGCCTTCATCAGTGTGTAAAGTATGTTTCAGATGGGGCTCTAACAACCATTTATGGAGATCTAATTACTCTTGAGGGAAATGATATGGGTGGAATACCCATTCTGGAGATCAAGCATGATGAAGATGGCTTTATGCTAACTGGTTTCACGGTCGAATCTCCAAAAGCCCAAGTTTGCAATGTGGATCTGACTGTCACTCGGGACAAGATTCCTCGAGCCATGAGGATGATGAGAAAGATGAACTACCTGCCTGGTCAGGGTCTTGGGAAGCGCCTACAAGGGACACAAGGTCATTGAGGTAAAGGAACAGAATACTCGCCATGACCTAGGATATGAGCCAACCTCAGAAGAAATTGCGAAAGAAAAGAAAGTTGCTCGAAAAAGGAGGGCTGGTTGAAATTACAAGAGAATCTTAGCAAGTTCAGGGGAACCAAAGCCAACCCCATCCGAAGGATATTTTTTTATTTACCCAATATACCTGGGGCTACTACCACCATGAAAAGTGAGTATACTTTCAAGGGAGTGCCGGAGCTAGTGAATCATTTTGAGAAACTCAATGAGGTCACCCCAACTGTCGAAGAAGCCACGAAGGCCGAATTTGAACTGGTTGTATCAAAGACCAAGACTGCAGAATTCTGTCCAGATGTGTGGGATGGTCCCGTCATACAGCAGATATTTGGGGAAGAAGTGCAAATTCCAGATTTGATTGACCTGGGTTCAACAGAAGGAATGATTGCAGTGATTGAAGCGGGAGGACAGCATTTGTTAGATCCCCGATCTATGGTTATGTAGTCTACAATGCCTCTTAAGAATTGGGAGACTCTCTCTGATCCATCCGCGAGCAAAGAAGAAATGATTACAAAACTTGGATTGGTCCCTCGCCCCCTTGTGTTCACCTATCTTAAGTCCTTTGATTCTCTTATCGTTGAATTCGAGTCCCAAGAGTCGTCTGATGGCCTTACGCCAGAGGACTATGAAATTGTAGCCAAGACTGTATTTCCCTTTGCTCTGAATGAAATGATCGACCTTTATGACTATCCCCTGATTGCCACTTTAACTAATGATAAATTAACTAATAACTTAAAAACGGTTAATAATGATTCACTAGATAAAGATGTAGACACACTAAATGAACAATATATTAAAGAAATCTTTAAGCAGGTTGTCAAGAAAGAGGAAAACCGAGCCCAAGCTGTCGAGGAGGTTTTGACTCGTGTGAATCTGGGGAATGCAGAAGAGCCTAAAGAGACGCAGATTGGCAGTTTCTTCAATGGTGCCGAACAAGAAACCCTGATTGAACTACTCAGAGAATTTATGTACGTGTTTGCATGGTCTTACAAGGATATGCCCGGCCTCGATCCCTCCATAGCGGAACACCGGATACCTTTAGACCGAAAAGTCAAGCTAGTAAAGCAAAAGGTGAGAAAGATCAAGCCCGAGTGGTCGTTACAAGTAAAGGAAGAAATCGAGAAAATGCTCAAAGCAGGATTTATCCAGGTCATCGAATATCCAACCTAGCTTTCCAACTTCGTAATAGAGGCTAATGGAAAAGTACGATGCTATGTGGATTTTAGAGATCTCAACAAAGCCAGCCCAAAGGAAGACTTCCCCCTGCCCAATATCGACATGATGGTAGATACCACAGCTAACTACGAGGTCAAGTCCTTCTTCGACGGTTTCACTTCAACCAGACTAAAATTGCCGAAGAAGACCAAGCCAAGACAGCTTTCACTACTCTGTGGGGGGCATACTGCTATACAATCATGCCTTCTGGTCTGAAGAACGCTGGGGCTACTTATTAGAGGGCAGCCACAACCCTATTCCACGACATGATTCATAATGAAATTGAGGTCTACGTGAATGACATGATAGTTTACTCCAAAGGATCTGATGGCCAGCACTTCGTTGATTTGAGAAAATTCTTCAATCATCTCAAAGAACATTCCATGAGGCTGAACCCAGCTAAATGTTCCTTCGGCGTGAAGCGAGGCAAGGTGTTTGGATACATGATAACTGAATGGGGAATTGAAGCAGACCCTCAGAAGATCAAAGCCATAGTTGAGATGAAGCTGCCTCGAACACTGACAGAATTCAAATCATTCATGGGAAGGCTACAGTACATAAGCCGCTTTGTGAACCAACTGACCTCCATCTGCGAGCCTATCTTTAAGCTGATGAAGAAGAACGCATATATCGAATGGACCCCAGAGTGCCAGTTTTGTTTCGAAAAGATTAAGGCATACCTCGTGAATCCCCCAATCCTTTGCCCACCAAATCGGCAAAAGCCACTATTGCTATACCTGACTATCACAGATACAGCAATTGGGGCTATGCTGGCACAGGAAAAGAAAGATTCCAAAGTTGAAAATGCCATCTACTTTGTGAGCAGAAAACTACAAGGCAGTGAACTCAATTACCCAGCTTGCGAGAAAACCTATGCAGGTCTAGTTTGGGTAGTGGGAAAGTTGAATCATTATATGCAGTCTCACTCGGTGCACTTGGTCTCAAAGCTAGACCCCATCAAGTACCTGATCGACAAACCCTCCCTCTCCATGATATTGGAAAAATGGTCATTCTTTTTGGCTGAATATGACATCACTTATGTGACGAGAAAACCCATGAAAGGGCGGATAATGGCAGAACAGTTGGCTGACTTCCCGAGTGATGAACCCCAAGGACATGAACCTCAATTCCCCGACGATGGAATTTTTGCTCTAGAAAGAGAAAATCGCTGGCAACTCTTCTTTGATGGGGCATCGAATAAACGGGGAATGGAATAGGAATGCTCCTGGTCGATACCACTGACGAACATACTCCCATAGCCGTAAAGCTAAATTTTGAGGTCACTAACAACCCCGCCGAGTATGAAGCTTGCATAGCCGGAATGGAGGCTGCTTTAGAAAGGAACATCAAAGAATTGGAAGTGTATGGCGACTTTTCCCTCATCATCAACCAAGTGTCCAACAAATGGAAGACAATTGATCATGGTTTGCAAAAGTATCACGCCTACATGGAAACCCTCGTGGCCCATTTCAAAGAAGTCAGCTTCAACTATCTGCCCAAAGATCGCAATAGGTTCGCAGATGCCCTAGCAACACTAGCCTCTCTTGTCAAAATACTCGAAGGAAAATTGATCAAGCCATTCAGGGTTGGGAGAAGAGAAAACCCAGCCTACTATTTTGAAATTGAAGTAAAAAGTGAGACAGTAGACGACCCGTGGTACACCCAGATCTACCGGTATTTGAAAAATGGTGAAGTTTCTTTCAAAAATGAAGATGGGGAATACAAGGAAGGGATCAAGGCAAAAAGCATGGTAGCAGTGAAACGACTGGCTTCCCACTATGTTCTTTTAGGAGGTACACAATACAAGAAATGCTACCGGGGTCCCCTCTTACGCTGTATTAGCAAACAAAAGGCCGCCGAGCTAATGAATGAAGCACATGGTGGTACCTGTGGCCCCTACATGAATGCTCGAGCCTTAATGCAAGTTATTCTGAGAATGGGTATTTTTGGATCTCTATTGAGACGGATGGTATCCAGTTCGTGAGAAGCTGCGACAAATGTCAGTGCTATTCAAATCTCAACCATTTTCCTCCACATGATCTCTACTGCATGACAACCCCCTGGCCTTTCGTTACCTGGGGAATCGACGTCATCGGCAAAGTCACACCGCCAGGAAGTAATGGTCACGAGTTCGTCCTGGTAGCCATAGATTATTTCACCAAGTAGGTCGAAGCCAAGTCTTACAAGGTCCTTAATTCCCAGAAGGTAGACCTCTTTATCAAGGAAAATATCATGTGCAGATATGGGTTGCCGACTGAAGTAATCTCTGATAATGGCTCCCACTCTGAAGGAGAATGTGACATACTATTTGCAGAATTCATGGTAACTCGTCACAAGTCATCCCCTTATCAGCCCCAAACTAACGGTGTCGTTGAAGCAGCAAACAAGACTCTAGAAAACATCATCAGAAAGATGGTTGTCTGAGGCAAAGATTGGCCGGACAAGCTCCACCTTACCCTCTGGGGATACAGAACATCCATCAGAACTGCCACAGGAGAAACGCCGTTTGCCATCACTTATGGAATGGAGGCCGTGCTCCCAATCGAATGGGAAATCCCCTCACTCCGTGTGTTGTTGGAGAATCAGGTCAACGAAGTCAAATGGCTCCAGAGTCACCACAATGAGTTGGCCCTATTAGACGAACGTCGTTTAAAAGCCATGGAACATACCCGGGCTTACCAAGCAAGAATGGCCAGAGCCTTTGACAAGAAAGTAAAACATCCGGACATCCGAGAAGGTGACCTCGTACTAAAAGAGAAGCCTCCGACCCACACTAACCTGCTTGGCAAATGGGAGCCCATCTGGATTGGGCATATGTAGTTCAAAAGATCTTCTCTGGAGGAGCCATGTAACTCACAGACTTAGATGGAAATCCTTTTGTGCATCCAGTAAACGGAGACAAGCTCCGTAGATATTATGCCTGAAGATCGAGTCACTTCCCTCTCAAAAGTGCCGAAAGAGTAATACCCAACTAGGTTGAAAACCCGAAAGGACGGCCTAGGTAAAAAATAGGGTTGCACTTCTCTTGTCCCTCTCTCTACCTACCCCCTCTAAAAAAACAACAAAAACAAAAAAAATGAACAACTAATAGAGTCGAACTACGGAGACCTGAGCCCCTTAGTCCACTTGTAAAAGGGGAATGTAGGCAGCCGGAAATGGTTCGGTCTAAAACATAAATAAATATCATATTTTCTCATCAACACAACGATCGCATCATAATTGTGTCAAAAAACTCTAATGCAATCCATATATTCATTACATTTAAACACTTTTTGATGAGTTCAAGCTCGGTCTACTCTTAAACTCACAACTAAGCTAAAAGATAAAATGAAATAACTAAAGACTAGTGTGCCTGGAAGGACGATCAGCGGATACTCGGAACTCTAAGGTCACTCTAGCCACTAGTGCTTGCATCCCCGCTCTTCCCCTTTCTTCTTCTCCCACCATGCCTCGTGTTCTTCATGTGCACGGGAATGATGTATGTCCTCCTCCTCCCT
Source organism: Adenophora triphylla var. japonica (assembly GCA_022495995.1). Lineage (NCBI taxonomy): Eukaryota > Viridiplantae > Streptophyta > Magnoliopsida > Asterales > Campanulaceae > Adenophora > Adenophora triphylla. The sequence continues at coordinate 53,204 of JAFEMH010000576.1, read as the reverse complement.
AGCTTCGGCACGGGGACCGGGTCCATCAAACCAGCATCTATCAGGGCTCTAGTTGCCTGGGCTTCGTCCCTAATTTCCTGCCTCCTGGGCGGCGCCATAGGAACCCTGTCTCTCTGCCTTTCCACTTGCGCCTCATAATCAAACATGTCGTCTCCACTCCTGTCATAAGGACTAGCCCTCGCCTCGGATCTCCTCAACTCTGAAACAGTGATATCCTCTGGTCCTACAATGGCCTCACGCCTCCTCATAAGAGCTATCTGAGTCTTTCCCATGTGTCTCTCATACCAATCCAAGTACAAAGTGGTCAGAAACATGCACTCCGGACACCTAAGAAGGACCACAGGAGGGAAAACATGATACCTCCATACCCGGGAAAAGAAGGAGAACGAAGACAAGTCATCCATAGAAATGGAAATCACTACCCTGGTAGCAATATCATCACAGCCCTCCAGAGGAATCTGCTCCATGTAGGGGAATATGGGGTCTTGATCTTGATACTAAGGCCGGATATGTGATTGAATCGTGTATAATACACTTTCCGAATAAAGTATTTCGACCCTTAATGCCTGGGTTACACAAAATCTTTATTGGGATAAGACAATCACGCAATTTGTTTTCTAGGCAAAGAGAACAAATCAAAACCTTGAGAATTGTTTGCTTTCGTTATATTGTTGTAATTCACTCTTGTGTTTTTCATATATGTACAACTGAGATCAATCTCTGTATATATACAGATGGAGAGGTATTAGTTAAAGGGTGTAATCAAAAGACATGACTTTAGCCAAGCGATGTGTCTTTTCATTTTGAACTGGCACCTGTTCAGGAACTGCTCGGCCGAGTCAAGGGACTCGCTCGGCCGAGCAAAGATGTCTCATGACAATTTGCCCAGATGCACGGCCGTGTCATTTGAACTGCACGGCCGTGCTGTTCATACTGCTCGGCCGAGCAAGGCATATGCCTCGGCCGAGCAAGGCTGTCCAGAAACTTGGACAATCTGCTATGCTCTGCTCGGCCGAGTCAAGGACTCTGCTCGGCCGAGCACATCAGCAAAATGTGCTACCCTTTAACTTTTACTTCTTTATCGAGGTTGACTTCGTTTTAGCTCAAACGAGTGTGTACTCCACACTTTCCCTTACTCGTATCCGAGTCTAATACGAATCACATTGATCTCTAGTAAATCATCATTACAATAAAACAAGTTGATGACACTAAAATCACCAACAAATCCCCTCCATTTTAGTGTAATCCTTTGATTTACTAAACTTTATAAATAACGAAACAAACGAATGCATAAATGAAAATGTCTTGCGATTGAATTTTCATCTTAGTATAATACACATTTCAAATACTCGAGAATCGGGGTGTCGTAACGATTGAACCCGTCAACTCATATGAATACCTGAAGATACTATACACATAAGTTCAGTACAATTCTCTTTGTTTAATCTTGACACTATTACAAGCCATGTGTCCATATCCAATAGTGAACATATAGGAAGCCAAGTCCTAGCTTCTTGAAGCGGCAAAACTTCATGTCCACATAGGTAGTTCCTTTTAATCTTGCACCTGCATTTGCAATTTTTCAAAGGAACTATTAAGAAGATATTCTTCAACCTAACCTTTACTTGCGGAGTCTGAACACATACCTTGGGAAAGATAATAACATGTGTTCCAATCTCCAACTCGCGAGCTTTCCACATTGAATTCAAGCTTCTAACGTTGTATTAGAAGGGAATTGGGTATCTCACAATTAGAGGATTAAATGGACTTTAATCCCATTCCCATTGCGAGACTTATTTACCAAGTCTCCGGCTAACCCCTTCGTCAAGTGGTCGGCCAAATTTTGTTGCGACCGAACAAATTCAATCGATATCACACCATTCATGATTAACTCCCGAATCATACTATGTTTGACACCCAAGTGTCTAGACTTGCCATTATAAATCTGACTATAGGCCCTAGCCAAAGTGGCAGCACTATCACAATGGATAGATACTGGTGATATCGGTTTTGGCCATAATGGAATCTCATATACCAAGTTCAAGCCACTCCGCTTCTTTTCCAGCAGCACCAAAGCTACAAACTCGGATTCCATTGTAGAATGTGTAATACATGTCCGCTTTTTGGAAGCCCAAGAAATGGCACCTCCTCCAAGCAAGAACACCCAACCACTAGTAGAAGATGAATCTTCTTGGTTGATCCAACTAGCATCGGTATAACCTTCTAATATAGAAGGATGTCCACTATAACACAAACCATAGTCCATAGTACCTTTTAAGTACTTGAACACTCTTGTTATAGCATGCCAATGTTGTCTACTAGGATTACTAGTGAACCTGCTCAATCTTCCAACTGCATAAGCAATATCAGGTCGAGTGCCCGTCATAGCATACATCAAACTGCCAATGGCTTTTGAGTATTCGAGCTGTGACACAGTGTTTACCAAAGATTTGATACAAGTTTCTCAAGAGGATCCATGGGAGTACTAACTTTAGAACAATTATCACAATTAAATCTCTTGAGAATTTTCTCAATATAATGAGATAGTGATATTGCAATTCCCTTGTTCATCCGTTTAATCTTTATACCAAGAATTACATCGGCTTCTCCCATGTCCTTCATCGAAAACTTTGATGACAAAAACTTCTTAGTTTTATCAACTACATTTTGGTCAGTGCCAAAAATCAACATGTCATCTACATATAGACAGATGATTACACCTTTACCGGATTCATCAAATTCGCTATATACACATTTGTCGGATCCGATTTAATACAAAACCATTCGACAAAACAACCTCATCAAATTTTTGATGCCACCGCTTAGGTGCTTGCTTCAAATTTCCATACAATGACTTAATTAACTTACATACCTTATGCTCATTACCAGGCATAACAAATCCTTCAGGTTGTTTCATATACACTTCTTCTTCCAAATCACCATTTAAGAATGCCGTTTTGACATCCATTTGATGGATCAATAGATTCTGAATAGCTGCCAAAGCTATCAGAAATCTAATAGTAGTGATACGAGCAACCGGTGCATAGGTATCGAAGTAATCGATCCCTTCCTTTTGTCTAAAGCCTTGGATTACCAATCGAGCTTTAAACTTGTCAATAGTTCCATCGACTTTCATCTTCTTTTTGAAGATCCATTTGCACCCCAAAGGTTTACAGCCTGGTGGTAAATCAGACAAGACCCATGTATTATTTTCCACAATAGAACCAATCTCATCATCGATGGCTTCTTTCCAAAAACCAGCGTCTCGAGATTTTATTGCTTCATCATAGGTTCTTGGATCCTCCTCTATACTATAACAGTAAGAGTATTGAGATTCAATTTGATCTCTTGATCCCTACCTCAATCAAATGATCATTCATTTGAAATTCATCCAAAATACTTATCAATTTTTAACTTAATGGTGAATAAATATTCAACCAAAGCAAGTAGATCCGCATACTCACAACACATTATTAAATGCGTGGCTATGCATTTGAACAAACTCACAACGCATCTAATGATGGTGGCTATGTTCAAAATGGGATAATCTTACATTAAGAATTGAAAGCCTTTTGAAATATTACATTTTCCACCGAGCATGCCATTACGAGGAATTAACAACAACAGAGGAAGTCATATAAACAGAACTAGAGTTAACAGGAATTTTATTTAAATTCAACATGAACATTCCATTGTTATAATAACCAAATCCTACAAATACACCAGACTTCGATAAGATATACTTATCGGATTCATACACTTGTTTATATCCACATTTGTTCAAGACAGGACCAGAAATTAAATTCTTACGAAGTTTAGGTACATACAAAACATTAAACAAAGAAATAGTTTTTCCCGAAGTGAATTCCAACACCACGCTTCCTCTTCCTTGAATAGGAGCGGAATGGTCATCACCCATGTAAAGGACAGATCCGTCTTCCATTGGTTCGTATGTCTTAAACCAACAACGATCTTTACAAACATGACCAGTGGCACCGGAATCAATCCACCACGCAATAGCATCATCCTGCACATAAAATGCCTCAGAAATTATTGAAACAGAATTTTTAATAAATCTGTTCCAATTATGAATTAAATTCTGACCTTGGTTTTGAGAATGGTCCTTAGACCCCTTTCCCGAACCACTTGTGCTTGCGCCTTTCTTGTTGTTTCCAACATGACAATCCTTCTTAAAGTGACCAGTTTTGCCACACTTCCAACATGCCAATTTAGGCTTCTTGTTGGGACCAGAACCATTGTCATTGAAACTACGTTTCTTTCCTTTGTTTTTATTGTTTCCACCCTCATCAATCATATTGACCGAGGGTCCAGCAACTTCCTTTCCTTTTCCTTTGTCATCCTCTTGCGCCCTAAGAGATTCCTCTATGCGCAAGTGACTACCAAGTTGAACCAAAGATAGATCTTCTTTACCATGTTTCAAAGTGTGTTTGAAATCCTTCCAGGAGGGAGGCAACTTATCAATCACACTTGAAACCGATATTGACTCATCCATCTTCAACCCGTGTTGTGTGTATTGTCCAAGGATTCTAAGGAGTTCATTGAACTGTTCCATGACAGGTCTTGAATCGACCATCTTGTAATTATTAAAATTACTCACAAGGAACTTCTTACTAGAAGCATCCTCTGCCATGTACTTGGATTCAAGAGAATCCCATAACTCTTTTGCAGATTCCTCATTTTGATAGATGTCAAAGAGAGAATCAGACATACCGTTTAATATGTGTCCTCTGCAGATGTAGTCGTCGTTCTCCCACTTCGATCTACGTCTGATTGCCTCCAAGTTGTCATTTTCAAGCAATTCCGGAATAGGGGTAGAAAGAACATACACCACCTTTAATGTAGTTAGAAGGAAGTGCATCTTCTTCTGCCAACGTCTGAAGTCTTGCCCTTCAAACTTGTCTAGCTTTCCAAACTTGTTCGTCATCTCCTTCAAAATACTTCCACCAGCCATGAGTATCACCAAATACTTTATTCGTTTGTAGGGGAATATGGGGTCTTGATCTTGATACTAAGGCCGGATATGTGATTGAATCGTGTATAATCCACTTTCCGAATAAAGTATTTCGACCCTTAATGCCTGGGTTACACAAAATCTTTATTGGGATAAGACAATCACGCAATTTGTTTTCTAGGCAAAGAGAACAAATCAAAACCTTGAGAATTGTTTGCTTTCGTTATATTGTTATAATTCACTCTTGTGATTTTCATATATGTACAACTGAGATCAATCTCTGTATATATACAGATGGAGAGGTATTAGTTAAAGGGTGTAATCAAAAGACATGACTTTAGCCAAGCGATGTGTCTTTTCATTTTGAACTGGCACCTGTTCAGGAACTGCTCGGCCGAGTCAAGGGACTCGCTCGGCCGAGCAAAGATGTCTCATGACAATTTGCCCAGCTGCACGGCCGTGTCATTTGAACTGCACGGCCGTGTTATACCGCTTCGGCCGAGCAAGGCATATGCCTCGCCGAGCAAGGCCGTCCCGAAACTTGGACACCCGCTATGCTCTGCTCGGCCGAGTCAAGGACTCTGCTCGGCCGAGCACATCAGCAAAATGTGCTACCCTTTAACTTTTACTTCTTTATCGAGGTTGACTTCGTTTTAGCTCAAACGAGTGTGTACTCCACACTTTCCCTTACTCGTATCCGAGTCTAATACGAATCACATTGATCTCTAGTAAATCATCCTTACAATAAAACAAGTTGATGACACTAAAATCACCAACACTCCATCCCAAACTGTCAAAGATCTAGAGCCGGAATATAAAAGGTAGATTGAGAAAGCCCCAGAAGCATGACTACATGAGACCCATCCTGGAGTGTCCTCCGAGTCTCTATCTGCCAATGCGGGACCCACCATCGGATATCCTGAGTACGTCGCTGAGCCATCCAACGCTCCCATGAAGCCTGATCCTCAATCTCGATAGTAACCCCCCTCCTAGCAAAAGTCTATGGCCTAAATGTATGCGGAGCCTCGCGCAGGAATCCCAACCTCTCCATCAACAACATTATCAGCAAAAATGGGCTTCCCCCGTGCATGTACCGCTTCCCGGTAGCCAACCGGTCGATAGCATGAAGGGTCTCTCCCAAAATTAAGGGAATAATATCTCGACCTGATCGGCAATGTACAACAACATCCAACAAAGACCAGTGGCACATCCCGAAGGAGTAGACCATAAACAAGGACCCAATCACACAAAGGGCAAATGCTTCCTAATAAGAATCACCAACCATACCCAAACTCCTAAACCTATCCGAGAGATCGGAGATATCAAAATGATCGGGTCCTCGAATCATACCTTGGGCTTCTTTTGGGGTGATTTGAAGAAGGTTAGACAACTTGTTGACAAAAGATACCCCTCCGGGCAAGGGAATTGCGACATCTTCCCCCTCGGACCCTCCAAGCAAATCCCTAAAATCTTCAAGGATGGGACCATTTCGTTGTAAGAAAAGCAAAAGACGTGCCTCCTAGTGTCCCAAAACGAGGCGGAAGTTCTCATCAAATCATAATCTGGAATAAGCTCCTTGAGGGACCACATGGATTTGATTTTATACCTTTCTTCGAAGAACATCTTGAGTCCATGCATGATCTCTCGGGACCACTCTTTGAACTTGTTGAAGAAGAGCATTTGCATTTCCTTTGGTAATTTAGGTGAATTTCTCGTGTTTGCAAAATTTTCCATGGATTTCTTATGATTTTTCTGAACTCTAGAAGGTTTGAAACAGATGAGGGATATGTTTGAATTAAAGGGGAGAATCAAAACCAGATCTGAAGTAAAAATTGAATGATCTTGTCAGACGACAACCTGATCCGCGCGGATGAAGTTGTAGCCTCAAACTCATCCACGCGGATGATATCGTACCCCGGCAGGAAAAAAATCTTCAATGAGACCTTCATTCCAACTACTCAAAATCTGCCCATTACCAATTCTTTCATTCCAAATCCCAACCAAACATCACATACATGCCCATACAAAACACAAAACCGGGCTCATGCAACTTGCATTCAACGCATAATTAAAAAAATATAAAAAAAAAAAGTAATCTAGCTATTACAACCCAAAAATAGAAATAGAAATATTGTGCATGAAATGTATGTATTCTCTTTCTCTTCCTGCCCTAACAAATGCAGGAACCCACCATCAGTCGGAGTCACTATCAGAATCGGAAATGGGATCAACCTCCCTAGCAATTGCCTTGCCACGCCTCTGTACCCTCCTCTAAGCCGTGCTTGGTCCCTCAGGAGCTGTCTATGGAAAGGAGACCCCTGGCTCCACGTCGTCCCACTTAGCGTCAGAATAAGTATCATCAGGGTCAGCAGGCACACCTTGATATGGCACCCCGTAATCACCCTGTGACTGAAAAACTCCATAACCTCCCTGATGAAAAGAAGAGGTCTCACCGGCTCCACTCTGCACATAGCCCGGTCCCTCCATACCCCCAAAGATGACATGATCTCGAGAGATCTTAGTGCTCACATCCATGAGAGGAGAAAGGGGGACGTCCATTGACTATTGTGGAGGAACCGACTCTCTGGGCTGGGAACGGGGAGTCTCCATGGATTACCTACCCGGCATAGGCCCTCTAGCCGGAATAGGGGATCTCTCTCGCGCAGAGGTACTAGGCACTGTACGCGATGTCCTTGCGGATCCCAGCATTCCCCCGTGTCACAAGGTTACTGATGAACCTCTTGGCCCCAATGACCTGACCCAGAAGCCGATCAACAAGCCGAGCAGAATACTACACAAAAATGAAAGCATCAGAAATAGCCGAGACAATGGTATATGATATGCAAAGCTAAAATAAATAATCAGAATGTGATCAGCACATACCTGGGCCTCAGGTCGGGGCCGGAAAAGCACGAGATGTCACCTCTAGAAGGGGTATATGCGCCCGCATCCTAACCCCCTCCTGGACATATGAAAAGTCAGCCCGAGGGATCCTGACAACCGAGACCCCCTCCCTCGCTAGCACCTGGGGCATCCTCAGCCTGCACCTCACAAATGCCAGGTAGGGCTCATTAGTGATGTACTCCAAGGTAGGCCGCCTAGCCCTAAACCATTTCCAGTTCATTGTCCCTTCCTGTGGATATAACATGTCCTCAAGAGGCTCAACCGGTGCCAGCGAGTCCATCCCTAAGCTATGCTGCCCAGCTACCCTCTCCCCCAAATAATAAGCATCACACGTAAGGCCCCACATGACCCACCTCTGATCCGTTCGGCCCTCAGCACCGCCTAGCTGGTCAACCTCAAACCGGCTCCAGGGGTACAAATTAAACCTCTTGTTGGTCTCTGCCCTCAAATAAGGAACCATGTCCTGGTACCTCACCTTCCTCCTGGTTCGGCTGTTCCTTTTCACCCGATCATCCTTTGTCCACCAAAGCATAGCCGGGTATGTAAAAGCCTCACCCGGGACATGGTCCCACAAGGCACATCCGAAGATCTCAAGAGCCCAGACCTGTACCCAACAAGAGGAACCCGTCAATACAAGGATACATACATAATATGCACAAGAGACACAGGAGAAAGATTATACCTCCAACGGGAACACAAAACATGTCAAGGAAGTGGACGCCTTCTTGCTGTACCTATCCAAGGCAAAATATAACTCCGCCAAACCAGCCTCTCCCTAGGCAACCTCATCAATTCTATCAATATCCTCTAGGGACCCCAATAAAGCAAACACGTCTGTACCCTCAGCATGCCCAAACAAGGTACTGGAGAGAGTAAACCATAAAAAGCAGTGGGCAACCTGCTCAGCCGAGATAGTCTGGTCCCCTCTATCATTCCGGGCTATGCTCTCGGCCAGTTTGCAACAACCACTGCATACTCCATGCCCATCCCCTTCCTCGGCTCAGGAATGATACCCAATAAATCCATAAGCTCCCTGTCGGTATAACCATCATGCCACTCTAAGCTGCGCCCCTTGAAGGACAGGCCAGTGATGGCAGCATAATCAGTGGGGGTCACGGTGGCCTCCCCCCAAAAGAAATGAAATGTGTGGGTGACGTCCCACCAATGCTCAATCAGAGCCAAGTAGAGCCCCTTGCTCTTCTGCATCCTCACTAACCCCCTCAAGCACTCCACAAAACAATACAGGTTGGAGTCAATGACAAGCTGCTGAGGACTCCTATACCCTTCCCTAGCAGCTGTGGGCAAAGCATCCCAAAGCTTAATCACTGCCTCCACAGAGCCCCTCGTCTTCGGCTTATCCAATTTGCCCTGAATGACGTTCGCTCTCCCCTTCAGGTAAGCACAGCACAGGTATGTCAATAAACAGCACAAATTACATACTACTTCACAAACATAGCACGAGCATATAAAAAAAGAAAAGAAAAAAACAAACTCCGCCCTATTTTTGGACACTTTTTTCTCCATGCACTTTATTTCCACAAGTCTAGCATGCATGGATTCTTTCTCACGTTCAGTCATCATGTTATCACACATGCATTCATAAAAACAAGTTTCCATCACAAAAATCACACATGCAAAGACCCGTCCCAAGTCCGATAAATTTTTACCCACTTTATTTTCACATTATGCAAATTACTCATGTTTTTCGCAAACAAATTGCATATTCATACTACCCATACATTCAATTAAACACGTGCATTGTCAATTAAACATTACAAGGGCAAAATCAACAAAAGCCCCAAATTTTTGACATTTAAGCCCTAACTCTAGCATGAACCAATTTTGAGGCAAAATCAATGAAATCAACAAAATTGAGTATCATACCATGCGAAGGTCGTCATCGGTAAACCAATGTTGCCACATATCCGGATAGACTTCATCATTTACCGATTGTGAGAGTGTATAATGACGATTCATCCTCACCAACTCCAGGCGTCTTGCGACAGCCGCTCCACTTACCCGACATGACGGCCCTACATTAGATCCTTCCCCTCACTCCATAGCCTCGAATTTGAAGGTTTTAACGGAGATTTTGGACAACAATGGAGGTTTTTCTCTTTTTTCTCTCTCTTTCTCTCGACAAACCTATTTGAAAATGGGGAAGAAGAGAGCACAGCCTGTTTTGCTCTTAGAACCCGTCGCCCTGCTGATCTCATCCGCGCGGATGAAATTGTAGGGTAAAAACCCTATTTCGCCCTTTTAATTCCTGGCACTCTGCACCTAGATCCCCAACATAACAGAAACTTAACAGAAGTTAGTTTCTTTAGTAAAACTTAACGAAAGTCCATTCCCTTCCTCATTTTCAACCCCGGCCTCCAAAGTAAGCCAGTCCACCTTTAATGGAACTTAACGGAAGTCCATTCCATTCCTCATTTTCAGCTCCGGCATCCAAAGTAAGCCCATCCTCCTTTAATGGAACTTAACGGAAGTTCATTCCCTTCCTCATTTCCAACTCCGACCTCCAAAGTAATCCCGTCCTCCTTTGATGGAACTTAACGGAAGTTCATTCCCTTCCTCATTTCCAACTCCGGTCGTCATCGTAAGCCAGAATTCTTTTCCCCGGCAATCATTGTAAGCCCGTACAGAGAATACATATCCCCAGCAGACAAATCCCGGCAGTCATCGTAAGCCCGAATTTTCCCCAGCTAAGCAACAAAGCAAGTCTGCGGTGATAAAGTACGCCTTCGTTAGTCGAGTCCATCTTCGGCAACAAAAGTACGCCTTCGTTAGTCGAGTCCATCTTCGGCAACAAAAGTATGCCTTCGTTAGTCGAGTCCATCTTCGGCAACAAGAGTATGCCTTCATTAGTCGAGTCCATCTTCGGCAACAAGAGTACGCCTTCGTTAGTCGAGTCCATCTTCGGCAATAAAAGTACTCCTTCGTTAGTCGAGTACATCTTCGGCAATAAAAGTACGTCTGCGGTAGTGAGGTCCAGCCATTTAACCACCTTGGTCACTTCTTTCCCCCGCAAGATCCGAACTTTGACCGGCTTGATTCCCATTCGAGATACGAAGGAAACCTTTAAAATGGTCCAGTCGTCCGATCGCTTCGGTCACCTCCTCGCCCATCTAGGTAAAGCTTGCCAGATTGGGATCCTCACTTTTGTCGATAACCCCACTTCCCCTGGAAGTACTGTCGCCGAGGGGCTACTGTAAGTGCACCAATCTAGGCTGTTAGTGTTCCGTTAGCCCAATTTAATGATTTATAATCATTTAGGGGCATTTTGGGCATTATTTCAGATAATTTGAATGAGGAAGGACCTTTTAGGAATAAAAAAATGGCCAATGGCCTCACTGGAAAGCATCATTTCAAGTAAAAAGCAAATTTTGACTAAATAAGAAGCTGCAAAAACACATTTCTGCAAAACCAGGCATGCTGACGATATTGTCCGTGTGGATGAATTCAGCATGTCAAAATCATCCACGTGGATGATTTTGTATACCTGGCCAACCTATAAATTGAGCCTTCTCCTTCATTTTCAGCAGCAACAAATAGACTTCCCTACTGTTACTCTTCCGAAATCAACCCTCAAAACAGCCTTAAACACTCACATTCCACATATCCAACACCAAAACCAACCACAAATCCACTATAAAATCCTACCTAAGCCTTGAACTCCTCAAGCCCTAAACACTAATCCAAGAAATAGGGTGTAACTATTGGTAAAGCCTCATTCTCCCTACTTACACCCTCTTTATTCATGCATCCATCTCATGTCTAAATGATGTAATCTTGTTTACTTACTTGTTTTTCATCCCCCTTCCTCCTTGTCCTAGGATTCAAGAGGATCTCCATGGAGTTCATCTCCATGGATGATTCTCTACAAAAGATCCACATTATATTATGTCATCTCCCATATCCCTTTTTACCTTACTAGTCTTTACTTTCTTATTTGACCTAAAATGTGGTCATCTTGGAACCAATATCCATAGATGATCATCTTAAATGGTCTATATTGTTTACTTTCTTGTAAATGTCCTTCCTAGTCTAAGATGCTCACCTTGGAAACCTTTCCATGGATGAATATCATCTAGACTTACATATTTAGGTCATACAAAGATGTAAGAGATACACTTGAGCCTAGATCTCAAGGATGGTCATTCTTATGACCACCTTAGAGATCTTACTCTAAAGTTGATACATCTTGACCTAATCTTTTCATTCTAAGCATTTTCTACCATCTTTGCTTATTAACTTACTTTCATGCTAAATCCCCCTTCCCCTTGCAAATGACATGCTTTCAAGTCCTAATGTACCTTCGGGATGGCTTGATATAGTTGATCATCACTAAACATAATTAGTGAGATACTAATCAAAGTCTAGGGAAAGAGAGGACAAGCATGGATGCCAAAAATCAAATATTCTTTGCTTTTCTGTTTCTCCTGTTACAGTACCAGTTAACTTTGTAAATGAAGTTAAATTTCAGGAAATTATAGAGACAGATTGGAAAACTGTAAAAAATTTAAGTTGCAGGGTGATCCGCGGGAATGTTATTGTACATCAATTTCATCCACGCGGATAATATTGTCACAAGCATAAAGTTTTCAGTTTTTGCTGTTTATTCAGTTTCAGCACTGTTTTTAAACCATTTTTCAGTCCAGTCCAGCAGATTTATTTTATTTCCAGAAAGTCCTTCAAGTCAAACCTTTTCTAAACACACACACACACATTGTTTCAAGTTTGGAAGAGTCGTCTTACGAGGCATTCCGGGTGAACGACAAATGTTCTTCCCTGAGTGTAACGTGACCTCCGAACTCATTTCTCTATTTTCGGGCATTTTTCAAAGTTTTGGCCCTAAACTAAAATGGCGTGGCGACTCCGTTTATTTTTAAGTCTGCTTAGATTTACCCAATCCTAAAAATCTTTTCAAACTCCAAGTTGTCGGGTGCCAAATCGGATCGGGGTATATCACAACAGCACTTTTTAAGTGTTATCAGAAAACTTCTGATATATTTAGTTGGACATTTCTTATACATATGTTATATTGTATTAATGTATAAATATACCTGCAAAATATATGTTTGTTGTTAATCTAAATTACAGATGATAACCATGAGGAGATAAGCTATAAGGATGGAAGAACGAGTCAATGGAAAAGTTACGCATAAATGAGAAGTTATGCGTAACTCTTGAAACTGGAAGAACAACATGGGAAGACCTGTTCAAAGCTGATGTTGTTGAACTAAAGAAGAGTACAAACATAGGAGAGCACGTGGGTACAAAGATTGAATCTAGGACTTGGGCTCAAAGAAATGCGATTGCTATTTTTAAGGAATTGACCATTTCTTTAGCTCCACTTGATATACAACTCATCCTCCTTATCCGAATCAGTTCCAAGCTATTACTAAGAGCCTACAAGTATTTGAAGGCTATTAATAGGCAAGTGTGTAGACAAGAGCAATATGTCGAGCAACACACACACAACTTGTACAAGAAAAGATCATCTACTTCTCGGCTCTTTTAGATTCTTCCTCCCACAAATTATTTTCCACCTTCAACGTCTTTGGACTTGATTGTGTCGTGGCTAGGATAGAATTTCATATTTGATCTTAGTTCCTAGTTCTTCATGGTTATATAGATAGGGAACATTTCGGTCTTGTAATCATATTATTGTGAATAGAAGATCTTGCCTAAGCGGCACACTCAATTTATATATTTATATAACTTGAGAAAAAACTAATTCTTATGTTTATGATTTTACTTCCGCTGTAAAACTGCTTTATTCTACAAACTGTTTTTAAATTCTGTTGTGTGTGTTACCGTAAGTATTATCAGTTGTGCTATCAACCTTTTTTATAACACTTGCAAATAGGCCAGTAAAAATTTCAAGACCTTTGAAGAGTTTGAGTACCAACAAGGGTTGACTTCTTCTTGTTTGGCTTCACTTTGGTTGAGGAAGCATGGGCTTTCCTCTTCTTGGTTGCTAGAGAAATAGGTTTGGAAACAGGGATTTCCAGTGGTGAATAGGTCACCGATGTTGGTGCAGGGGATGGTGGTGGAGTTAGTTAGACAAATGTGTCCACCATTGAAGCAGGAGAAGAAGTTACAGACTCAATCACCGAAGGTGGAGATGGAGATTATGGAACATAGCGTTCGACTCTGGTTGAAGATAGTGTCGGTTGTGCTGGAATTACCTCCTTTGGATGATCCATGGAGATTGTTTCAATGTATAGGACCTCTTATTTGACGAAGCACATTGGTGGGTTCATGATTAGATCTGCAAAAGAGATTAGGGAGAAGGAGAATATGTTGTGTGTGTGTGTGTGGAGATAGAGAGAGTAAAGAATTATGATGACGGATGTGACTCACATTTATACTCACAACTTCTTTCCTTCTCAATTAAGGAGTCTTAGACCTATATGAAGCAAACAACCCTAGTTTGGGCGGCACAATGATGAGAGAAATTAGAGTCCTTTGGCCCTTGAAATTCACACGGATAACCACCAAAATTTAGGGATTAAGTTGAAATCAAAATTTTATCCACATCTCATGATAACACACAGATCCGTTAACATATTTTTTCAATTTTATCCTTGCATTAGCCACGTCAATATCCTTGAAATAAAATAAACCTAAACAACACTTAATGAAGGATATAAATACTAAAAATGATGCAATAGACACAAGTGATGGGTCAAAGCTCAGTGGCATAGGGTGTAAGACACATTTGGGGACACAAATAGCCACAAGAAGTCAATGAGCAATAATCCAATCTGCATAACCTCTATAATGCGTACACCTATTTTTTATTGTGGAAAAATACATAATTGTAGTAGTTTTCACTTTTCTAATACCCAGAGATAGCCCTTTTTACAGTGATATTTCCAAGTTTGATGTCAAACTATTATCTTGAATATCTCTTGGTCATACTGGATTGGCTTCATTCAAGTGAGAGAAGCAGTTGTTTCTCAATGATCACAATGCACCCACTGTGTAAACAGACAAGATATGTCAAATATGTAAACAGAAATGTGACCACAATGAGATAGACCGTGCTGATTCATGATATTTGTTATTTTTCTGAATTTTTCCTTTTTTTATGTTACTTAATATAAAGATGTGTCAGTGGATGTGTGCACAGAGTTTTTCAGTACCTATAAATTCCAGACACAGAGTTTTTTGTTCTACAAGATTCCTTTTCAAATGGTGTCTAATGTGTATGTGTTTGGTTCTGGAGTATTAGACAGGGTTCTTTGATATGTCTAATTCACTTTTGTTATCACAGAAAACAGTAAGATTTTGCTACTTAATCCATAATCTTTAAGCATCTATTTCATCCAAAGTAGCTGAGTGCAACAACTTCCAAGGGAAATATATTCAGTCTCACTTGTGAATAATGACACAAAGTGTTTCCAAGGTAAAACAACCACCATTAGTGCTCTTTCTATCCTCAATATTGCCTGCCCAATTTGAGTCGGTGTATCCCACCAAATTAGTGTTTGTCTCTTTGGAGTAATATAACCCAAGGTTGGCAGTCCCACTCACATATCTTATGATCCTTTTTAGGGCCCTGAGATGGGATACCTTAAGGTTAGCTTGGTAATGGGCACATAGACATACACTACATATAATATCAGGTCTGCTTGTTGTGAGGTACAACAGACTCCCTATTATGCTTTTGAACATTGTTTCCTCTACCTTTTGACCATCTACATCCTGACTAAGCCTCTGAGAGGAACCCATGGGATTTTAATGTGAGAGGAATGTTCAAGGGAGAACTATTTCACAATATTGCTGGCATACTTTTAATGGGAATGAACATGCTCTCCTTGAACTGTTTGATCTTTAGACCTAAGAAGTAGGTCAACTCTCCTACTATACTCATTAAAAATGTGGATGTCATACTATCAATCCTTGCAACATTGGAAAAAGTTTCCTCAAAGTCAACTCCCTCAACTTGTGTGTACCCTTAAGCAACTAACCTAGCTTTATTCATGGTGATCACTCCTTTCTCATCAGTCCTATTCTTGAAGATCCATTTAGTACCAATGACATTAGTATCGGAAGGTCTAGGCACTAAGGTCCACACATTATTTTTTTCAAACTGACACAATTCCTCTTGCATAGCCAAAGTCCAGTCATCATCCTTTAATGCCTCATTTATGTTCTTTGGTTCAATATTAGAAACATAACAACAACTTACCTTGGAGAATAGGGATGTATGACTCCAGAGACTAGCCAGTTCCCTGTAATTTACCTTTTCTTTTCTCATGGTCTTCATCTGATCATGTACATCACCAACCACTTGAGTAGTGGGGTGATCCTTCTCAATTCTGGACGGAATATCCTTTTATCTATTCACACACCTAGACTGATCTATTGATGGGTCACTTTCTTCTTCAGAATGAGAGGAGTTGTCCTCAGATTCAAATGTGTGAGAGGATGTGGGCTCAAATGTGGGTACAGATGTATTTACATCTGCAGTCACATCTTTTTGGCAAATTTGGGCTCACATCTGCCTGTTTCTCTTGTTCAGTGCTTGGCTTTTATCCAGTGACTGTTTATGTAGATTCTCAGTCCAGTAAGAACCTTGAAACATCATCCTCAACATATTTGAGGTTAAGATCAAGTGTATCATCAAATACAACATTAGCAGATTCCATAATAGTTTTTGTTTTTAGGTTAAACACCATATAAGCTCTACTATAGTAGAGTAACCCATGAATATTGCTTTATCACTATTGGAATTAAACTTGGACAAGTGTTCTCTATCATTATGAATATAATAAATACACACAAAAAAAATGAAAGTATTTATGTGTGGGTTTCTTTCCAAGTAAGATTTAATAGGGTGTCATAGTGCTCCCAATCCTGCAAAACAACATATTCCCAATGTGACAGGCAGTACTCAAGTCCTCTGCCCAAAACATATTTGAAAGAGTTTTAGAGCTAAGCATAAAACTAGCCATTTCCTTCAAACTTCTATTTTTCCTTTCTGCAACTCCACTTTGTTGGGGAGTTATAGGAGCAGAGAATTCATAAGTAATTCCCTTGGAGTTACAGAAGGCAGTAAACATGGAATTTTCATACTCAGTGCCATAAACAGATCTAATCATCATAACCTTAAGGCCATAAAGATTTCTTACTCTATTGTACCAAGACTTGAATTCATTAATATTCTCTAACTTCTCTCTGAGGAGCATCACCCATGTGTATCTAGAGAAGTAATCTACACACACAAAAGTGTACATCTTCCTACCAAAGCTTTCTACCTCTATGGGGCCCATCAAGTCTATGAGTTCTAGACACATAGAAGTGGAACATTGTTGTATCGTCTTATGAGAAGAATTAGTCTATTTGTCCTTTTGACAAAAGCCAAACACATCTATATTTTTAAAATTCAACTTAGGAAGATCCTTCACAACCTCAAATCTTTGCAACTCTTCCAACTTTCTAATATTAGAATGCCTAACTTTTGATGCCAAAAATTGACATCACTCACAGTGATACTTAGGCATGACAAAATGTCACCAAACTAGTAGCAATTGTCTGCAGATCTAAGGCCAATAAAGACACAAGTGTTGGATTTGTCAAGTACCTCACAAACTCTCTTGTCAAACTTAACATGAAGGTTATCATCACACAATTGACTGATACTGATCAGATTTGCCTTAAGCCCCTTTACATTGTAAACATTGTGCAGTTTTGGGAGACCCTCAAGTGCTAGAATTCCTTTCTCAATTATCTTTCCCTACTGAAATTACCCTGATCTGATGCACAAGGCCGCATGGGATGTTTCATATCATCCAAAGTAGTACAGATAACATAGTTCAAAAGAGAGTTGCCATGCCGTTTTTGTAAGCCAAAACAATGAAAAGGCTATTTTAATGAAATTCCAAGTTCGGAGGTCACTTTACACCTTGGGAAAAACATATTAGTGCTCACCAAATATGCCTTGCTTTAATGAGTCTTCCTACCTTTAAAAATTTGTGTGTGTGTGTGTGTTTTAAGTTAAAATATATATGGTCTTGAAAAAGTGCACTTTCTGGAAATAAGTTTAAAACTTGATGTTGCAAATAAAGGGGAAATAGGTTAAAAATAAAGGAAAAACTGAAGAAACTGGAGTAGAGACAGAAGAGACTGGACAACCATCAAAAGGGGACGTAATGGCCTTTATGTTATTTACTACTTTTTGACAGCTTTCTAGTTTGAGTCTTCTGAGATTCAAACAGAAAATGGATTCTCCAGAAACCAGACAGATTATATATCAAATAGAAAACTGTGAAAATGTAAAAATGATTTACATCAACATCATGACCATAATCCCTAAGGCCCATCTTGGGATCAAATCAATGGTGATTTAAATCTTTGGGAGATAATCCAATTTGTATCATTGTAAATCAAGGAAGGAAGATTGACAATCAAATGTAAGAGATCCATACTAATGACATTTAAATAAAAGCTAAAAAACTGGATTGAACATGAAGAATTTACAGAAACTGCCACAAACGCAAAAGAGGCTGGATGCCCATCAAAATGGGTCGTACGGACCTTTATGTTATTAACTATTTTTTGACTGTTTCTTAATCTGAATATGCAGAGATCCAAGCACAATCTAGAAATTTGCAGAAATGAATCAAATCTATGATAGAACAGAAACTGTAAAGTCTAGGCAAAAGATCAACATTAAACATTTGGGAACATATCACATCAACTCTAAAGCTTCATCCCTCAAGCATACTTCAATAGTTTTATTATTTACTAGGGAGAGAACTTAAGTGGTATCATGTGTGATTTGCTAATAAGAAGAAGAAGAGAGGCTAAGGCATATAAATACATCTACATTTAATCAACCATACATTTTGAACAATAATGAGATTTGGAAGTAACAATAGAGAGATATAGAGATTAAAGTAGGTGAAGGAGAGTTTACCAATGGTAATTCACTTCTATCTTATTGGTTGGTTTGATAGCTATGAGCTAGTTCTTTCTTTTGAGGTAAGAAAGTGGGTTTTGTGTTTGTGGATTGTAGAAGAGAGGAAATGAGCCTGGAATTTGGAAGAGTTTCCCCTAAGATTGTCCAAAATATCCTTAAAATAATGGGAAAAGATTTTTATTTATAGGCACTGCCTTTACAAATGAGCCTAAATGGTCTGGTGAAAAGGGGTCGTATGCACTCTTCAGCTTAACCGCCTTAAAATCCTCTAGATCCTTCGCCCATATAAGGATTTTTTTCATACTTTTAGTATTCCAACGAGGTCTTTTTGATGGTTCTTATGCCAAATCGACCCTCCCTCACTTAGAATGGTCAAATTAATGTCTGGAATGCCCCGAAACTTCCTACATTTCCTGGATAGTCCCTTAAAATCCATGTCGCGCACTTTTGGTGAAATGCGATCCAGATTGGAGTAATTACACATGCTCACCACCACCAAAGTTCACCTACCCACCATTAACAGACTTGTATCCTGTCAAAGCATCCTAGTTTCCTGTCATGTTCATAGAGCACCCACTATCAAAGTACTAAGAACCAGTGACACTAAAGTTTTTGCTTTTGTCCACTTTGTAAAATAGTCCACGGCCACTACCACGTACTTAATACTTCCTCAGGCAATTGGGAATGGTCCTATTAGATCAATCTCCCAAGTATCAAACGGCCACGATGGTATAACCAAAGTCTGCTCTATTGATGGGAGTCTAGGAATGTCCGCAAACCGCTGGCACTTATCACATTTTCTGACGTACTCTTCGGCATCTTTCCTCATTGTTGGCCAATAAAAACCTTGGAATTTAATCTTATCCGAGAGAGTGCGAGCACCAGGATGTCCGCCACAAACTCCTTCATGGACTTCGTAGAGTAGATTGGTGACCATATGAGTTTTGACACATCTTAGCAAAGACTTGGTGAATGATCACCGGTATAATAATCCGTCTAGGATCGTGTATTTTGCGGACACCTTTTTGATGAATCTAGCCTTTGCTTGATCCTCGGGGAGGGTTTCCCTTTCGATGTAATCTCTGATTTCATCTACCCAGTCCTTTTCCTGATCCTCAATGTTGTTTATCTGAACCCG
The DNA here is from genome assembly GCA_022495995.1 of Adenophora triphylla var. japonica. Taxonomy (NCBI): domain Eukaryota; kingdom Viridiplantae; phylum Streptophyta; class Magnoliopsida; order Asterales; family Campanulaceae; genus Adenophora; species Adenophora triphylla. The sequence goes on along the minus strand of JAFEMH010000576.1, from coordinate 33,254 downwards.
ATCTATAGTAGGTGCTTCTGCGAACTCTATTTGGCAGTCCGCATCTATGTCTATGATCTCCTGATCGGTGATTCTGGAGAGGAGGTCTGCTTCTGTGTTGTCCTCTCTCATTACTTGTTTCAGCTCATAGTATACGAAGCTTTTGAGAAGGGATTTGGCTAGACCACAGTACTTGGCTAGAAATGGGTTGATTGTGTCATATTCCCCCTTTATTTGGTTCACTATGAGCTGAGAGTCACTACTTATCTCAATATTTTGGACTCCCAAGTCTCTGGCTAATTCCATGCCTGCTATTATCGCTTCATACTCAGCATGATGTTTGATGCTTCAAACTTGAATTTCAAGGCTCTCTTAAATTTCTCCCCACATGGCGCGATCAAGAGTATGCCCGCTCCGCTCATTAACTTGCTCGCAAATCCGTCCACGAATAAAGTCCAAACTTCTTCTAGACGTTCTTTGGGCGGTATAATTTCTGCTTCTGAGCTCTCTTGGGCTTCTTGGGATTCTGTCCTCTTTCTTTTCCTCAGGTCGCTGTCCGCTAGTTTAAATGATGTTTCTGCCAAAAAATCAGCTAAGGCTTGTGCTATGATTGTCCTTCTAGGGGAGTAGGTGATCTGGAACTCAGTGAGCTCTATAGACCATGCTAGCATCCTCCCCGAGGACTCTGGTTTATGTAAAACCTTTCTAAGCAGGGCCTCAGTGAGTACAGTTATAGGATGTGACGAAAAATAAGCTCGTAATTTTCGATCAGATACAAGCAAGGCGTAAGCTAATTTTTCTATATTAAGATAACGACCTTCTACGGCGGACAACACCTTAGATACATGGCTAGTAGGTTTACTTGAGTAGTCGAGGCTTCCCCCACCCTCCTTTTAAGCAATGATACATGAAAAACTGGGTGAATTTTCGAAGTGGGTGCTAGTTCCAGCTTGTAAGAGACTTTACCTACCCTTGCGATCACCAGGAATGGCCCATAAAACTTGGGGGCTAGTTTAAAGTCCCTTCGTAAAGCTAACGAAGTTTGTCTGTATGGGTGTAGCTTCAAATAAACCCAGTCTCCCACCTGAAATTCCCTCTCAGTGCGTTTCTTATCTGCATTCTGCTTCATTCTAGCTTGGGCAGCTAGCAAATTATCCCTTAAGAGCTTAATATGAGTACCTCTGTCCCTAATGAATTCCCCCACTGCATCCACCTTGGAGTATTGTTCATGGTTAAAGAGAGACTGAGGGGGAGGATATCCATATAAAGCTTCAAAAGGAGTCATGTTCAAAGCCGTGTGATGGTTATTGTTATACCACCATTCAGCTAAGCCTAACCAGTCAGACCAATGCTTTGGCTGTTGACTACTTGCTATCCTCAAGTAGTGCTCCAAGCATCTGTTGAGTCTCTCTGTCTGTCCATCTATTTGTGGATGGTAAGCTGTGCTAAGCTGGAGTGTGGTACCCACTAGTGTGAATAATTCTTTCCAAAGCTGGCTGAGGAAAATAGAGTCCCTATCAGAAGTAATGGTAATAGGCAGCCCATGCAACTTGTAAACCTGATCAAAGAAAACTTTAGCTATTCCATAAGCTGTGAATGGATGCTTCAATGGAATAAAATGACCATACTTAGTAAGTCTATCTACAACCACTAAGATAGAATTCCAGCCATTTGACAGAGGCAAGCCTTCCACAAAATCCATGGCAATGTCATTCCATGGCTGCTGAGGTACTGGTAGAGGTTGAAGAAGACCAGGTGTATGCACATTCTCAGTCTTGTGCAATTGACACACCTCACAAGGACCAATCCACCTCTTCACATCTTATTTCAATCCTCGCCAATAAAAATACTGGGACACCCTTTTGCAAGTCCCCAAAATGCCTGAATGACCCCCTAAGGGTGTGACATGTAATTCTTCAACAATTTGCTTCCTCAATTGAGAATTACACCCAATATATAACTTTCCCTCCCTCCTAAATAGGCCCTGTTTGTAAGTGAACTTCTGAAAGTCATTGGGATTGATGACTAATCCCTCCATCACCCTTTGTACCTCCTTATCCCCTTTCATGCTAGTAACAACTTGTGATACCCATTGAGGCTAAACCACAGATATGGCAATGCACTGAACATCATTAATCCCTTCATGCTGCCTAGATAAAGCATCTGCAACCTTATTATCTACTCCCTTCTTGTAACTGATGGAATAATCGAACCCCAATAGCTTTGAAACCTACCTTTGGTGCAGCCCACTGATCACTTTTTGTTCAATCAAATGCTTCAAATTTTCATGGTCTGTTCTGATTACAAAGGGATGACCACATAAATAATGTTTCCATTTCTCTACAGCAAATACCACAGCCAAGAACTCCTTCTCATATGTTGAAATACCTAAATGTTTAGGGCCCAAAGCTTTGCTAAGATAAGCAATAGGTCTTCCCTCTTGCATTAGAACTGTCCCAATACCTCCATAGCAAGCATCAGTTTCCACCAAAAAAGGCTTGCTGAAATCAGGCATTGCTTAGACTGGTGAGGTTGTCATAGCTTGCTTGAGTTTTTCAAAAGCCAAGGTAGCTTCATTGTCCCATTTGAATCCTCCCTTCTGTAACAACCTAGTTAAAGGTTTGCTAATAATGCCATAGTACCTCACAAACTTCCTGTAGTAACCTGTAAGGCCCAAGAATCCTCTTAAACCTTTAACAGTGGTGGGAATTGGCCATTCCAACATACACTTGATCTTGCTTGGATCTGTAGATACTCCTCTCCTATCAATAATATGTCCCAAATATTCCACCTCCTTCTGTCCAAAAGCACACTTGCTCTTCTTCACAAACAGCTGGTGAGATCTCAGCTTACTCAAAGTCTGTCTGAGGTGGAAAAGGTGGGATTCCCATGTTGGGCTATAGATTAGAATATCATCAAAAAATACCAACAAAAACTTCCTCATAAACTCAGCAAATACATCATTCATCAATGCTTGAAAAGTGGCAGGGGCATTTGTTAACCCAAAGGGCATAACCTTGAACTCAAAGTGACCATGGTGTGTTCTAAAGACAGTTTTTGGGATGTCCTCCTCCTTTACTCTAATCTGATGGTATCCAAATCTCAGATCTAACTTAGTAAAGAACTGAGACCCATGTAATTCATCAAGCAATTAATCAATGACAGGGATGGGAAACTTATCCTTAATTGTCATACCATTCAAATCTCTATAGTCAATGCACATCCTCCATGACCCATCCTTCTTTTTGACTAGCAAAACTGGTGAAGAAAATGGGCTAACACTGTGTTGTATCACACCACTTCTCATCAATTCAGCTACCAATTTCTCAATCTCAGACTTTTGAAAGTTTGGGCATCTATATGGTCTTTTATTCACAGGTGAGCTCCCTGATTTTAGTGGAATGCCATGATCATGGAATCTTAAGGGTGGTAGGCCCTTGGGCTCATCAAATACATCATCAAACTCACATATAAGGGACTGTATATTAGGGTGTACCTATGTGTTAACCTGCTCTGTGGCAATAGAATAGAGTTATAAGAAGACCCCACAAGGATATCTCTGTAATTCCTTGTCCACTGAGAGAGCATTCATTGTATGTATCATTGTGGCATCAGCTACCCCTTTCAAGCACACTTCCCTTCCCATCCATTTGAAACTTAGGGTTAAATCTTGGAAATCAAAGGTGATAGGGCTAATGGATTTTAACCATTGTATGCCCAACACAGCATCACAGGCCCCTAGTTTCAGCAACTTTATGTCAGTACTGAAGGTTTTGTTCTGCATTTCCCACTGAAATCCTACACATGTTCCTTGGCTCAATACTTTAGTACCATCTGCCACAGTGACTTGAACCATTGGAGAGTCCATAATCACACACCCCAATCTCCCTGCAGCTTCAGGGTCAATAAAATTGTGGGTGCTCCCACTGTCTATGAGCACTGAAAATTTCTTCTTATTCCTCCAACCCACCAACTTCAATGTCTGTAGGTTATTGCTACCAGATAGAGCATGAAGAGAGACATTAATGTCATCATGGCCCTTCTCCTCCTGTGGGGGGTCAATCTCCACATCCACTGAGTCATGCCAAACCTCCTCATCATTTTCCTCCATGTTCAACATGTAAACTTGTCTATTCTTGCACTTATGATCAAATTTGTATGGTTCATCACAATTGTAACACAACCCCTTATCTCTTCTGGTTTGCATCTCAGCATGAGTTAAGTGTTTGATGGTAAATGTAGGTTTAGTGGAACCAACACTGCTGTGGTTAGTTTTAGAGGTGGTAGAAGAAGTGTTTGGTTTCTGACTGGTAGTGTACTGGCTGGTGTTTGTGACTGGTTTGATATTGGTGTTTTGAGAAATGGTAGAGGGTTTGCTAACTTGGTACTTCAGTTTCTTGTTAGCACATTCCACATGAGATTCTTCAACCCTAGCAATGCTTATTACATGTGCCAAGGTGATGGGAAATTGAACATGAACTCTATACTTAATCTCATCCTTTAGCTCCTTAATGAAATTATTAATGAAAAATTTCTCAGTTAATTTTGGGATCTCTATCTTCATAAGAACCCTCAGTTCCTCAAACTTCTACATATATTCACAAACAGTACCAGTTTGTTGTAAATTAGCAAACTCACCTTCGATGTTCTCATGGATTTGGGGCCCAAATCGAGAAGCGACCCTCCTTACAAACTCTTCCCACTCCAAATGTTCGAGTTCATCCAAGTAGTTCTGGTACCAGAATTCTGCTCCTCCTTCGAAATGCATTGATGTCAATTCCACTCTATCCTAATCTAGGACAAACCTGTACTTAAAAAAAATCGACACTTCCTTGCCCATCCTCTGCAATCCACTCCTGCGAACTTAGGAAACTTCAGCTTCAAGTATTTCTTATACGTATCAGCAACAGCAACATCCTTATCATGCTTGTTACCCCTAGCATCATCCTTTAGAATTTCATCCACAAATCCCTCAAACTCATTTATGAGAGGGTCCCTAAGCCATTGTTGATCCCCCTTATGGCCTTGCCCACTACCAGGAGCAGGCCCCAATATCGAATTATTACCAGAATTGACATGAACTTGGGTAGATCCTTCCTTCTCTTTGTTGTTGAGACTTCTCTTTATTTCCACCATCATGGACGTCACTAGTTTCATTGATTCCTTGAGTCCAGATACATCACTACGAACTTCCTCCATAGCTGTTCTGGTTTCTCTCTCGTTGATTGCTATTGTTTTCTCCATACGTTGGTGATTCACAATCAGGTGCTGGATCTGCTCTCCACAAGCCTTAATACTTCCCTCCAATTGCTCATTGCGTGTTTTCACCATAATTGCTGTGATAACCTTTTCGATCGAGAAGGCTCTGATATCACTTGTTATGAACTTGGCAATTTAACAATAACCTCTGCAAATTGAGTATCAATTTACAGAGAGAGATTTCGTAAATTCAACACAGGATTTGAAGAACAGAGAGAAATAGATTGAGCTGAGCTAAGAGAGAGAAAGAGAAAAGTGAATGGGAAAAGGAAGAACAGATTTAGGAGAGAGAAGATAGATCAGAGAGAGAGAGAGAAACAGAAATGGGGGAAGAATATCATTATTTTTCATAATTTCCTTCGCGCCATACACGCCATGCTTATAACAAGCTAATAAAACGACAAAACGGCTAAAACGACAACGTTTTTCCCCCAACTACATAATACGCCCTTCATTAAACCAAAACGACACCGTAATTATTAAATGAAACGACGTCACTTAACGCTAACTACTACTTTAACGGTAACCACCAACGGTTGCCCCCAAATTGATAAATTGATAAGAACCCTAATTCGTAACAGGCTTTGGGAATTCCCGACCGATCGAAGGTAAGCATATCTCGCTTTCTGTCTCTCTCACGCCCACTCCACGCATCTCACGCCCATTCCGTATATGGCAGCATCGCCACCATTGTTGGCGGCAGATCGGGAAAATCTGATTCAGCTCGTCAACTGAGGTGAGAAAATTCAACGCTTTGAATCCAAACCTTTCTTTGATCGACTTCAACAATTTCCCTTCCAACCTAATTCAACTAAGTAATCCATATCTCTCTCAATTTCAGGTACAATTCTTCCCCAATTTAGTTTATTTTGATTTTGTCAATTTTTATGAACCTAGGGCTTTCCGCCACTTCACACAATAAGCTTCTTCTAGTAATTGCTAATTGTAAATTGATGCATTTAATTCAATTTTATTGTTCCTCAACGAATGTTTCTTCCAAATGGCTGTGATTGGAGATGCTGAGAAAGAATACAAGCCGCAGAAGAAGAAAACTTCTTCCGATGAAGACGATAAAAGGTCGAAATTTTACTTTGATTATTGTTGGATACAATTCTAATTATGCGTTGAAGTGTGTGTCTGTGTGTAAATTGAGGATTGGATTATTGGCTCAAGTAGGGAATGAGGTGCTTGTGTGAGTATGTATTTGGAATTGATCTTTGGGTGTTTGTTCATGAAGGAGGAAGAAGATTGTGCCAGAAAGTTTGATGAAAGCTCTGATGAGGCCTGGAGGTGGTGACACTTGGCCTGCTGATGGTGATCAGGTAGAATTCTAAGTTTGTTCTGCTTTAGCTATATACATCGGGCATGTTTATGCATTAATTGAAGTAGGAATATCTACTGCATTTACCAAGAAAAGCTTACCAAGGTATTAATATACTGTTATTTCCATTAGAATATGCCTTAAACTTTAGTTATCTGATGTTTATCTCTGACTGTCCCTTAACTTTTTGATAGAAAACTATGGCTATTCGAACTGGGGACGTGGTGGTGGTCGTGGTGGAAATTCGGGGAATCGTGGTCAGTTCTTTTCTTTCCAGACTATTAATGTTTTACTTTAACTTGGAGTTATTTGTGGGTTTAGAATCACACTAATGAACAAGATTTTGCCACATTTATATGTTTGAACTCCCTCACTTTGTTGAGGGTAATTCATGTCTGGTTTAGGGACACTTATATTGGATCTCAAGTAAAAAAGTAGAATAAGAAAAGAGTCTGATGACTCTGATCCCTAAAATATTGCACGAGTCTTGTTGCAAACTTTTTTTCACGGAAAGTCATAGTGATCCAATAAAAGGAACCCTTCTTTGACTTCCTACTACTGGTTTGTCAACCATGCCATTTCCCCCAAGTTTAGGGATGCCAGACCAGTCACATTCTTGATACTTGTGTTGGATTCTAAGCTCTAGGATGTCTAGCATAAACTCTATTTCTTCCGGTGGATCATTCACCCTGGCTTCTGTTTGCCGAGTAAACAAAACCATGATACTCCCTCCGTCCCATAATGATAGTCCCATTTGGCTATTCAAATGTATTATTAACATATTTTCATTTCCATCACTAACCTTAATGAGGTTTACTTAATACTTCATTACCCCCTCTTCTTTCTTGGTTGGCTCTCACCCTCTCCTCTCTCCCTCTTCTTCCTTGGTTGACAATTTTGGAAATTTATTGATTTTTAACCTTGCAAAATTCGAAACGGGACTATCTTTTTGGGACGAAAATGAAATATGGGAACATCTTTATAGAACGGAGGGAATATTAGCAAGTGTTAATACATGCTTATTATGCTTTGATTGTATGCATTTTTTGAGCATCTCGTTTTCCAACAGGTGGTGGATATGACAGAGGTGGCAGGAATGGAGGAGGGGGAGGAAGGGGCTATAACCAGGGTGGTAGGGGAAGAATGGGGAGCTTCCCAAGGGATGGTGACCAGCAGCAGCAGAAGGAATAGGTGAGAGGGAGGTTGGGAGTGCTTGTTTGCTCTCTATAGATAACTATGTTTTTGCCTTGGCGTGGTCGTTGTCTATAATTGGTTTTGTTTTGAAAGCTAAAAAAATTTTAACTGGGTTGATCTTAGCCGAGGTAATATTAAGCAACAGTTTAAGTATTCCATAACCATCATGGGTTACTTGTTTGCGAGTGCTTTCTTTACTAGCAAAGAGCAAGTAGCCTGCCTACTCTTTTCTTGTCCAAAAGCAAACAGAGATAGTATTGTATCTAATCCCAATATTTTGATTCTTTTAACCTTGAAAAGTTGCTTGTACGGAGTATCTTGTTGTATGCAAGCCTTTCCTGGTGATTATTTTTTGTGCATAAATGAATCTCAGATGAGAAAGTTGTGGATGGATGAAAACACAATATAATACGTCAGCAATAGGTCGTTCCATGAAGATCTGTATTTTTATTTTATTTTTTGAAATGAAGAACCCATTCAATTGCTGTAGTTGTGAATTATGTCATCCTTTTTGCTTTCTGCAGGTCAGTAGGTCACAGCCGCCATCGTCAAGATAGTAGAAAAACCATGGGAGCGTATAAGCATAGCTGGCCAACCACATAACCATGGTTGGTATTTTCAGTAGTCTGAACGCATGGTTGTCGATTTCTTATCCACTTGATACAAATTTATGTAGAACTTATAACATCAAGCTCGTTGTAGTTTTATCACCTTTTTTTTTTTCCGATTCCTGAAAAATACTGCTGTAATATGCTTTTCCATTTCTTTTATTTAAGGGTTTAAGCTTGGATCTGAGAAGCACACTACAGAAATTGAAGTGAAGAAATGTGGTGCACTTCAGTTGACATCTGGTGTTGAAGGGCTGTCATTACTGAAGACAACACAAGTAAGCTACTCTGACTTCTGCATCTTTGTCATGTATTCTAATACTCACTCCGTTTGAAATAAGAGTCCCCTTTGACCAGACACATAGTTTTAGGTGGATCATTTGACTCTATTTTAAAAATTATGAGCCCAATCAAGGTAAAAATGGGAACTTACTTTGTCTAAAAGGGTGGATCCCACTATGGATGAGTGTCCAACAAGGGGTATTTATATAAAGCTTCTTTGCCTAAAAAGGAAAGTGGGTAAGAGGACTCTTGTTTTGGAACATCCCCAAAAGGAATAAGGACTCTTATAAAAGGGGGTACCATTTAACTTGAATAGAATCAAGTTTTTCTTTTTCTTTTTCCTCAGCATGGCTGAGAACTGCCCCTTTACATCATTACCCAGAATGGTTGTACTGTTTAATATTTATTTGTAGTACACAGTTATATTTAATAGCAGAAATAGTTACTGTAGGTCTTGGTGTCAAATAGCATGTTTGTCTACTGGTGATTGTTTAATGCTTAGATCTCTGTATTCAGGTAAACAGTTCATTGCAAAAAACGTACAATTTGTGTTTTGATTGTTAGACGAACATGAGGTGTTTGGCTGTGGAACATCAGATTCTCTAAAGAGAGTTACTTCTACCGCAGCCTTTTGCAAATGGCTCTCAATTTTCTACGTACTTGCTTTTTTGATCTGTTTAACATCTTTATCTAATCAGCCCTTTAAATGGTTTGAGCATCTGTATATCTTAAATAATACAAGGGCAAGATCGTTGGTGTTACTTTCCTTTTGCTCCATGCTGACATACGTGGAATGAAAGATAGGTGTACTTTAGTTACTGAGTTAACTGTCGTATGCTGAGATCATTTAGGTCAATCGTGTATATGCTACTAAATGTAATTAAAGGTCAACTTCATTAAATTTCGCAAAGCAAAAAATGGACACTCATTTAGGGGCAGGGAGTAGAAGACAATACGAGGGACTAGAGACACTTTTCTGCTAATTATGAAGTATTGCATCAAGGGACTAATCTCTCTCTTTTTTTTTTTTTATATGAGAATCTTTGCTTCAAATATTAGTACCCTAAACGTTCTAATTAGTTCAACTTGTTTATAACCTGTTTTTAGTAGCTTTTAGTTAAAGCTCTTTGGAAACCCTCACCAAAGTTTCCATCCATATTTTTTGTCCTTCAAATATTTTAATTCCGTTAGATAACCAAATTAATGCTCGTTATCATGTACCAATGTGAAGTCATTACTCTCACTGAATATAAATAGATATTCGAAGAGGTCACACAAAAGCCTTGTGCAACTTTATTTTCCTGCGAGAACTTACATGGAATTCATCTCATAACAGTCAGGTTTTGAAGGATTCGTAAGGGACAAAAACACCATATTGCCTGAAAGACGCGAGAGGATGCTTGCAACAGAGGTAACTGCATCATGGAGGTATGTGGATGATCTATAAGAGTGATATTCTTCTATCTACTTCAAAACATAATTTTAATTCTTCTGTTTTCATCACAAAATTGGTACTTGAACATTTTCCTACTTACTAAGATTGGGAATTTCAATCAATGATTTGGTGCAGGTACCCTTATGAATCTCTGTCAAGTATTCCAACGAAGCCACTTTACTTCACGAAGAAATATCTGGATATTAAAAAGGTTCTGATTGACACTTTTTTGGTCCTCCAAAAGAAGGTGTATACAGCCCATCTGTTCAGAGCACTCTTTTTGACATGGCAAAGGCTGTTCTTGGACGGTACTTTGTTCTCTTTCTCTCTGGCTAACGCACAAAACACACATTGCAACTAATCTTCCCACACCACACTCTAATTTACTCGCACATATGATTTGGTGTTTAATGTAATTCTAGGTTAGGTAACTCTTCAATTGCTGTGATTTCAGGTTTCCTTATGTTGTTTCAGTCAAGTTGAATATGCCTAATATCCATTTTCTACCAGTAAATTTGTCAAGTAAAGATAATCCCGTCATTGTTAAGGTACGTTTATGAGCTCGTAAGTTTATTCTCTCAGTATGTGGTATTATGAAGGTAACAGGGATCCAAAAGGGAGTTTACATTTGGATTATGTGGGAAATATAATCCTCCCTCATACCGAATTAATGGTTCTTTATTGACTTAGAACGAGTTGTAAGAAATTAATGGCTCCATGGTCATTGTTACATGGTCAGTTTTGGTTGATATCTGGTGTTTGCCTGTTTATTCCAATCCTACAAAGTACCTTTTTCGTCTCTTTAACTTTTTAAGTTTTTACCTTTATGTCATCAAACTATTTTTTTTTACCTAAGTCCTTAAACTTGGCTACTTAGGTACTATGTCGTCCTTCTGTTGGAGGTACATGGGTTAGTGCCATCGTCTCCACGTCCCGACACAAATGGCTCCGGGTCTAGGACATGTATACCCATATTTAATGCGTACACACGAGTTATTAATTTTTTTGTGTGATTTAACGCTAATTATATTATTTATATTGTAGGCTCGGATCAATCTTTCAAATTCTCCAACAGGTGACTTGATCTAACGATTTCAAAGGACAATGTTCTATTCAAACGGACGTCGATAAAAAATTGTAACTTTGATTTTGAATATTTGCTTATGCTTTTGAAGGGGACATATGTAGATATATGTTTATGATTTGAGTTACTTGACATGACTTTGTATGAGTATTTTTAAGATAGTTAAATGCAAGTGTTTTTGTTTTAATAATTGTGTATATGGTGATGCCTAGATTGATTACAATATAGCATTTTTTTGGCGTATTCTTGTATGTGTTTGTGTCAATGGTATTCGGGAGGAACAAAATCGTCCCAAATAGTTTTTGGAAGGGCAACTGTAGCCGTGCTAAATGTATTTCGAGAGGAAATCAAATCGTGCCAAAATGTATTTGGGACGGTAGACAAAAGCGTAACAAATGTATTTGAAATGTAGCTGTGCCAAATGTATTTCGAGAGGAAATCAAATCGTGCCAAAATGTATTTGGGATGGTGGACAAAAGCGTAACAAATGTATTTGGAAGGGCATGAAAAACCGTGCCTAATGTATTTGGAAGGGCAAACAAAACCGTCCCAAATACTTATTTGGGACGGGCTACTAAAAACCGTCCCAAATACTCGTAAATAAGACGGACCTACTCAACCGTCACCATTTCCGTGCCAAATACTTTTTGGGATGGTTTTGGGTTGTCACAAATGTATTTGGCACCCTTGTATTTGGGAGGGCGCCAAGGCCGTCCCAAATACCTTTTGGGACGGTTTTGACGACATTTGGGATGATTTTTGGCCTTCACAAATACCCCTTTTTCTTGTAGTGTTTATCTTGTTGATCATGATCTCCCATATTTCATTCATCATTCAGGCCGAGGTGGAAAATTATGGGTTAGATGCATTAATGTAATTGTAATTGCATATTCTTATTGGCACTTGTTTCGCATATTATGTGAGAATCTGAGACTGGTTTGGCCGACAACCTTGTATGTATTGAAAACATATCAAAAATAAATTTTGTTGATTGTTTTTATTTGTTAGGGTAGTTTTGTTTTTGTTTTGTTTTATTTTACTCGAGGACGAACAAAAGGTAAGTTTGGGGGTATTTGATGGATGTGATTTTACCCATCCGTAGTTCGGCCTTATCCCGAATGAAAAGAATGAACGGTGAAGTTCGGGGATGTGAGGACCTTCGAGAATTTTGAGCGTTGAAAGAATATATCCTCTTGGAGTGTCGATGGGAGACACAGATGCGAAGCCCCAGTGGGACGTCCACGACAGGTGTTTGCGGAGGAGAAATGAAATATGCTCACATACAACGTCGAATGAACGGATGGAATTTGCACAATCTTCAATTGATGGTCCTTTGAGCCGGGATGGACTTGGCTCCCCTTTAAGCAATAATCTGTTTTAAGATCTCGACGATATTGGAATGAAACTGCTATCCGGTAGTAACTGCGGCTGGGCTTCGGGATTTCGATCGGTCTTCGGGTGATTTGGGATATCATGACCTCTTAAGATGAGAGGTCGGCTAGGCTTTTTGCTGGCTGAACCTCTAAAGATGAGAGGTTGGCTCTTGGGTAGGTGTTTGGGATTTCTAAGGTGAGGGGATCCATGATTGCATTTTCGCTGCCTCTAAGGATGAGAGGTCAATCTTGGCTTTGGCTAAAGGCAGAGGTATGGGTAATGGGAATGTCCTCTAAAATCGAGAGGACGGCTTGGGATCGGTTAGAGGTAATGGTGAGGGAACATCCAAGTTGTCTCTTTATTCACTCTGAGACTCCTCCTGAGTAACGACCGAATCCTTTGACTTTGCTTTCTGAGAGTATCACTGGGGACTAGGCTCTCTTTCTTTTCTTTTCTTTTTTTGTATCTTTTTTTTTTGTATATTTTTTTTTTATTTTTGTCTCTCTCTTTTTTCTTTTGAGAGGAGAATTTCAGCTAGTCCCCAGGATGGATCATTGCTTTCCATCGTTTTTGAGCTTGGACCAGGTCGATCTTCTTTTGCATCGCGAGAGCCTCAAGGATAGTCCCTCTTCTTCGGGTGATGGCTAAACGGGTTTCAACTAGGCCGATCTTGAAATGAAGGGATATTGTTTAGTGAGGGTAAGGTAATGGTTTTCCTAAGGGTGAGGGGTTTCAACCGCAGCACCTACCGGATAGTCTGAGCGAGATAGAGTCTTCGTTTGCTTGTTAAGCTTACTTCGCGGAAGATCCATGCAAATTCATCGAGCAACGAGATAGCGAGGACGAAGGAAGATATGTGAGCATATTGGAATCGAGGTGGGGAGTTCTTAAGCCCCACTCTGGGAAGGATATCAGTCAATTTTCTCACTCCGATCAATTTAAATATTAGTCATTTCAAAGCGTTAGTCGGTGAGCAGCACAAGCGATCATTTGGAATAAGACCAATTCAATAGAGTGTAACGTAGGTGTTCTAGTGATGTCTCGAGTCTAGCAGGAATAGAAGCAAATATTTTATTATTACAAATAAAAGACTCATAACATGGACTTGACAGACTCGCGACCACATAAAAGACACTCTAGAACCTACGACGCTGACTGATTGACTTCGCCGTCTGCGGGTGAGATAACCTCACGGGCCTGCCGATATCACCGAAGAAGATCGGGGACAACATTGGGGCGAGCCTTCTCAACCTTTCCACCATCAACAAGTCTTTGAATAACCTTCTTCAAGGGGATGCAATCATCGGTGATGTGACAGGATCTCGGTGATATTGGCAATATTTGCTATGATCCAAGTCCGGATTGGGTTTGGTGGGGTTGTAGTTATCAAGTGGCACGATCATTCCTGTTGAACCAATCCTCTGAAGGCCTCTTCGGTTGTCATTCCGAGATCATCAAGCGATACGCTTACGGGGTGGTGCTTTCTGGTCCCCGCCTGTAGATTGCGACACCTTGTTGTCGATGGTCATCTCTTTTGCCTTAGGGATCGTTGAACTTGTCGCTCCGTGTCGAAATCCACCATTATTGCCAACATTGGTGTTTGATGCAAGGTTAAAGAGTCTGTTTTTCGGCTGCGGGCTCCCATGCCTACCATTTCCCTCAAGTCGGGATACCAACCATTTCCGATAGCTTCACGGAGAACGGCTTCACACACGATAGAAAGATGTCCTTTTGATCTGCGGCGGGATTGGCTCGGAGAGTTCATTCGGCTTAGCGTTCCATCTCTTGTAGAACTCGGTGATTGACTCATCCTATTTACGAATTGTACCGACCAAATCATCCCCGGTTGTGCGCCATTCAAGGTTTCCACGGTACTTTTCAAGAAAGGCCTCGGTAGTCGACTCCAAGTAGCTCGAGCTTCGACTTAAGGGTTAGAAACCATGTCAAGGCGGGTCCTTTGAGTGTGAGGTGAAAGTCTTGAGCCATAAACTCGGGAGTACAACCCCTTGCCCCCATAGTCATCACGTATGTGTCCACATGAGTTTTCGGGCATGCCGAGCCATCAAATTGTATTTTGGGCATTTTGAACTTGTAAGGAAGAGGCTCTACTTGCTTTGGGTCAACAACCTTAAGTCCACTTGATCCTGCCGTCAACTTGTCAATTTGCTGCTGCATTTGCTTCAACAATGCAGTTACCTCTAGAGTCATCCCGGGAAGTTGAGGAAGAGTGGTAGCGATAGTAGAAGAAGGCTCAAAACTGGCTGGTTGGAAGAGAGACGGCTGAGCTAACCCAGGGATCTTTGGAGCTGGCAAATGATTAAATTGACCGGTTGGGAAATTCTGATTCTGCGGAAAAGCATCGGCAGGCCTGTAAGGAATTGACTCCGGATGTTGCATAGGTGATGAGCCAAATTCAAAAGCTAATTCCATTGAAGGCTGAGACATGTATTCTTGAAACTGAGGCTGTCTAGTAGGAAACTGCATAAATCCATCTGAACCGATTCTGGAGTAAGGATGCCGATTCGGACATCTGGGCGTTATTACGGAATTGAGGACCAAGAGCCGACCTTGGCCGATACTGAGAACCTGGAAACCACAGACCTTGATTGTTCGGAAACTGGGACCCCAATTGGCTTAGAGGCATGGAAGCATTGAGAATTGGTGAGGAGGTCAAATCATGGAAGACCGGCTTTGTTCCTCCAAAACCAACTTGAGAGTTCATCGGCAGCCCCTGATTCTGAGCGTAACTGAACTGTGCACCCTGGGTCTGAGGCTGAAAAGGGAGAGAAACATTCCCAGCTCCTAGATCAGTGTCATTAACTTCAGTGATCTCTTCATAAGTTCCATCGGCGCGTCGGATCACAAAGCAATACCTCGGCTTCTCATTGCATCTACGAACTTAGAATGTGCTGCCTCTTCCCTGGCTTGAGCGAGTAATTGAGTCTCACGCTCTCTAGCTAGAGCGGCTTCCAAATTAGCCCTCATCTCTTCCATAGACAGACTATGTATGACTTGTTGATCCGCGGCAGATGAATCCTCATATTGAGTGGTCATACTCTTCTCTGCACTAGACATCTCTGAAATTGAATCGGGTGCGAAATCTGCTTGGCCGCAGTTGCCTCAAGACGCGAACTAAACGAACAATGGGAATCGAATCGCACACCCAACTTGCCTTATCTGGAGAGGAGAGAACGTGTATAAAGAGGGGAGTAGAGAATTTTGAGGAGGTACGGGAGAGGGAAGAATATGGAAGGAGACGGACTCGTGCAACACTTATTAATCTTCAAGTAGAAATCGGTGTTTTAAGTCCTAGAGACAGTTGGAAAAGGATAAGCCTTTATTCATACTAACTATACCTCGGGGAACCTAATGACGCAACGTTCGAATTACACCAAATGCTTTGTTTTGAAACATATAATAGGTAATGATACCTAACCAAACCCTAACATCTTTATGGAACGAAAAGGTTCGTCCAAATTTCTAAGGAAATTTGGGCAGCATAACGGGTCTTTTCGAAGAATTTCGAAGAAAAATCCGGCATGACCTCTCGTCGGTACATGTTGGCAATGCGGCATGATCTCTCGTTTAGAACACGCCACGGGAGTGACATGTCCCCACGTGAAATCATGTTGCATTTGGCAACATGCCCACAAGGTGTGAGGTTTCGGGAGAAGGTATAAGGACCTATACTATTTTTCAAAAACAATTCATTTTGTTGTAATTAAAACATTGTGTCAAAAACCAACCGTGGGTAAGGTTTAGTGTGGTGCCACCTATAACGCACTAGGGGTTTAGGTTTGATTTCAGGCGCTCAAGCGTAGGCGAATTTCATGGCCGTCCGCGATGCCGTCAATCGCACCCGAGGGTTCTAAATCTAAGTGATGTAGTGTGCGGATGACTATGTTCTTTTATTTTGCGAAAAATGATTTTTTTTTATTTTAAAGAAAGAAAAGACAACACACACCCTCACACAGGATATACAGGGAACAACAATCAATTGAGTCACGCTTGATCTAAGGGACTGCCCTCAAAGCCCGGTCTTCGATGTTACGTTCGGTGGCCACCCTTTGTCGCGTGACACGGGACAACCGGTGACAAAGGTGTCGCACGACACAGGTGGTCACCGAACCAGCAGCTCTTCAATCATCAAATCAGCCCCTGTTTTATCATAGCAAGAGCAACACAAAGAGAAGACTAATGCACAAAAAGTGACCACAAGCACAAAGGGCTCACAAGTTTCATAATCAACAAGATGTATGAACCACAAATGATTATCGAATAATGCACACAAAATGGATGTATTGGATGTTTTGACTAAATAAAAGCTTGACCCACTCAACACTTGAAAAACAGGTTTTCAAATGTTTCATCCCCAGCAGAGTCGCCACTGAATGTGCGCTCGCCCGAAAAAAAGAAAAGGAGTCGCCACGCCGTTTTAAGAGGAAACATTGAAAACCTTTGTTTTAGAGAGAAAACATGAGTTCGGAGGTCAGGTTACGTGTTGGGAAGAACCGAGAGTTCACCCAACACGCCTTGTCCGTAGACGAGTCTTTCAATCAAAAACATCCAAGTAAATCCAAAGTGTGTGCATACATTGATAATAAGCAAGATGTGGTAAAATACGTCTTATTGATTATGAAAAGAGGAAATACATATTGTGAGCCCATTATTTAGGGAGGCCACATCCCTGATACAAACAAACTAGAACAGATTACAAAGGAAAAGAGTCACTGCAGATGGGTCATGTGTGTCGCATGACACATCGTACCAGTGACCACATGTGTCGCGTGACACAGGATCACTTGGGGACGAAGGTGTCGCGTGACACATATGAGCCTTCTGCAGAAACCTCACAATATGAACTCGAAATTAACGAAGCTATGCGAGATCTAATTAACAAGGCTTTGAATTATGAACGAAAAACATAAACAACATCAAATCGACCCGGGGAGTGTGGATATGGGTAGATCCACACCCCTCGGGGGCTCAAACACCAAATTCAACCAAATCAATCAATATGAGCTCAATTACACAATCTATGCAAGTTAAACAGAGAGATTGCGATTGGGATTGATAATTCGAGATGGCTAGGATCGATTACTGAATACAAACAAAATAGAACTATAAAATTGCAAGGAATTAAATGAGAGAGAGAGAGAGAGAGAGGGTTAGGGAATTGTTACCCTTGTTGATTCCACGAATTCTATATCTAGTCAGATATAGAATCCTTCAATTCTTCGTTGTAGATCTCTTATTTCGATCCAAGGGTTCCAATTGGTGTAGGTAGAGAATTGGGTTTGGATGAGAGGGATTAGTGGGTTGGAAGGTAGGAGAGAGAGGGTTTTGTGCTTGGGACGCTCGTTAATCGCTATTTTGGCGAGTAACGGTAGGCTAGAATTGGGATCCTATTTCAATGAGGGGAGGGTCTTATTTATAGGCTAGGATTGCCGTCGCCTTAGTATGTCGCACGACCTTACGCGTCCACTTTCCATGCCTCAAGCTGTCGCGTGACACAAGGTGGCTCAACCGCTTTGGCGCCAAAAACCAGTTTCTGGAACATTCCGGGAAAATACCCAAAAGGTCCAACAGGTTTTATTCCCAAGGGGTCCTTTGGCATGAATGATGTACCAAAAGGTACTTCCTTCGCGGGAAACTCATGGAACGTTTCCGGAAGTCTCGGGATAGGCCGGGAATTTACCAAAATGCCCCTTAATGCAGTTTTATTATATTAAAATGCATCGAAAAGGTTGCGAATTGGATTGGCGTACTTACAAAGAGTTATTGGATAGGGGTTTTATCCGTCCGAGTGTTTCACCCTGGGGAGCACCGATATTGTTTGTAAGAAAGAAAGATGGCACGTTGAGATTGTGTATTGATTACCTCAAGCTACTATCAAGAACAAGTATCCTCTTTCGCACATTGATGATTTGTTTGATCAACTCCAAGGTTCAGTGATATATTCCAAGCTTGACTTGCGTAGTAGGTACCATCATTTGAAGATCAGACCGGATGATATCTCCAAGACAGCTTTCAGGACAAGGTATGGCCATTACGAGTTTGTTGTTATGCCTTTTGGGTTGACAAATGCACCGACGGTGTTTATGGATATGATGAATAGAATTTTTAAACCTTACCTTGATAGCTTTGTGGTAGTCTTTATTGATGACATCCTTGTTTATTCAAAGTCCCGAGAAGATCATGAGAAGCATTTGCGAATTGTGTTATCTGTTCTTCGTGAGAAACAATTGTTTACGAAGTTTAGCAAGCGTGAATTTTGGCTCGAGAAGATTGCATTTTTGGGTCACGTGGTTTCAAGTTCGGGTATTTCCTTTGATCCTTCGAAGATTGAGGTCGTGGTCAACTGGAAATAACCTTCGACAGTGACATAAGTCCGTAGTTTTCTGGGTTTGGCAGGTTATTACCAAAGATTTATTGAATGGTTTCGAAGATTGCAACACCGTTGACAAAGTTGACTCGGAAAGATGTATCATTTGTGTGGGATGCAAAGTGTGAAACCAGTTTTGCCTAGTTGAAGAAGAGATTAACTACAGCTCCAATCCTTACCCTACCTGATAGATGTGAGAACTTCGTGATATTCAGTGACGCGTCAAAGGAAGGTTTGGGGTGTGTTTTTATGCAGAATGGGAGAGTGATAGCGTATGCTTCGAGAATGTTAACTCCGGCAGAGCAGAATTATCCTACGTACGATATGGGGTTGGCTGCGATTATTTTTGCATTGCTTAAGTGGAAACATTATCTTTATGGAGCTAAATTCGAGATTTTCACCGATCACAAGAGTTTAAAGTACTTGTTTACTCAGAAGGAATTGAACAACAGGCAGAGGCGATGGTTGGAATTATTGAAAGACTATGATTGCGTTATTTCATATCATCCGGGAAAAGCTAATGTGGTTGCGGATGCGATAAGCCGAAAGGCTTATTTGTCAACATTGATGTCCCGTGAGTCACATGATGAGATGTTGCTTGCGAATGTTCGAGTTATACCTACCTTGTATGGAGACATTAAGGAAGCTCAACAAAATGATTCAGAATTGAAGAAAATTATTGGACAGTTTCAAGATGGAAAGGCCGGGGATTTTGTATTGAATAAGGATGGAATTTTAACCTTCAAATGAAGAATTTGTGTACCGTCTTCACAAGAGATCAAAAGACAAGTCTTAGAGGAAGGCCATAAATCGAGATTTGCGATTCACGCGGGAAGCACGAAGATGTATCAAGATTTGAAGAAAGGTTATTGGTGGAATGGAATGAAGAGGGAAATTGCGGAATTTGTTTCGAAGTGTTTAACTTGCCAACAGATTAAAGCCGAGCATCAAATGCCTGCAGGGTTACTTCAACCGTTGGATATTCCGGAATGGAAGTGGGAAGGTATTGCAATGGATTTTGTGACTGGACTACCTCCGACATTGTTGGTCTCAAAGGTGGCAACAAGGGTGAAAATATAGCTAGAGGGGGGGGGGTGAATAGCTGTTTCAAAATTTTCGCCCTCTTTTAAAATCTAAACCTCTAAGCTTACAAAACCTCTTGCAGTTGATAATAGACTGCAAGTAGATATGTAAAATGCACAACGGAATAATTAGAGTTACAAAGCGGTTTTGAAGAGGCGGTTTGTAAAGCGGTTTTGATGGAGCAGTTGGTAAGTGCGGTTTACAAACAAGTGTAGTTTTTAGACAATGTTAACTCCAAACACTATTTCACAATGATGGATAACTAAATAAGGATCAAATAGAGACAGAGATAAATAATTAGTAAACACAAGAAATATAAATGCAGAAATATAAGAACACGTAATTTGGAGTGGTTCAATCGATAAACGATCTACGTCCACTACCAAGATGGTTAGTCTTGGATTTTCAAGAGTGATTTTACTATTGAGTATGAGAGATTACAAGTTACAAAGATTGATACTCAAGTCTAAAATCTATTCTATGAAGATCAAATCCTAAGACTATACCCAGTGTATCTCACGTGATTAATCTATGTGATTAAACAAGTGAGGTGTGTGTGTGAGAACAAGATCAAGGCTCTTTAAATCTATGAGATGTAGAGCACAATGATTCTTGAATGTGTTAAGGCTTGATTTCTGTGCTGGGGAATATTTCTTGAAGTATGAAGATGAAGATTCAAAGGACTTATGAATTTCTGGGCAGAGCTTCAGCTTCTTATGAACACAGCACTTTTCAATTTCTCAAGCAATCTTCAAATGGTGAAGATTAGGGGTATTTATACCCAAGCATCCAAGATATAGCCGTTGGACACATCTGTTCTAAGGACACTACTTGATGCTTTCCCATTGGTCCACAGCAACCACTTTTGTCCTTTGGTACAGCAGTTGCAGATAAAGCTGATCAGGCTCCAGCTGCAAGCAATGAGGTTTGGACACCTGTCACTTTTTCAAGATCCTTGCAGATATTCTCTGACATTGAATCACGTGACAAGATATGGTGGTTGACTTTAGATATTGCTGATGTGGATTAGAATGGTAAAAGGTGATTCACTTCAAGTCTTCAATCATTGGAGCGGTTCTGGTGTTCATGCGGTTTGATAAGTGCGGTTGGTAACACCAGTGAGGTTGCAGAGTGCGGTTGATGTTGAACTGCACAGGTGCGGTTCATCATAGGGCGGTTGCACAGGAGCTTGTTCAAAGGTAGTTTCAAATAAGGAGTTCCACCAAGCAATTGCTGCAAGCGGTTTTGCTAGGGCGGTTGGAAGTGCGGTTTGAAACTCCTGAACTGCAACTCTCAAATCCAATGAGTCTTGTGCCAGTCTTCAAGCCTAAATTTAACATATTCTATAAAATGGACTTAGCTAAAAAATTGAAGTCTAATCTTCATTACATAGGGTCCTAAAGTCCTTAAAATAGACAGGAGGTTATGGTATCAATCAAATCTAATACAAAATAGGAGGGTTAAAACATGCATACCCAACAATCTCCCCCTATTTGATTGATGCCATTACCTACTATAACTAAAGAAAACATTGTACTTGGTAAAAAACATGTCCATAAGAATTAACATGGTAATTCATGTCCCAAATCAATGAACACACTTAGCTTAAACTATAGATTTCTATACTATCTAAAAGATAAAAACTTACAATCAGGAAAGTATAGAAATGCATTCAGTGTACATGAAAAGATATGAGTTTAAGTTTAAAGTGCGTTTTAAACTGAATGTTTAAACATCAATTCAAAAGAGTGATTTTTAAGTTGAAAAATATTTGAATGAGGTTTAAGACCATAAGCGATTTCATTGTTCTACAAACAAGCAGTTTGATATGAACAAGGTTTTGGAACCAATGATGCATTTTTCATTACTACCACTGCGGTTACAGATTACAAAGGTAGAAAAGCAAAATGCAAGGGTTACAAAAGCAAAAGGAAGTTCGACAAAAAAATACAAAGAGTGGGGTCCAACAAATAAAAGAGTTTACCAAAAAGAATTACATAGCAGAAGCGGTTCATTGCTGGTGTGGTTCTTGACCTTGCTGCTGCTGCGGTTGGTTGACTTCAGGATTACGAGCTTGGTTTGATGCAGAGGTTTCAGTCTTCAGAGCTCTTCTAATCCTTCTCACCTCATCAGCGATCCTTCCTTGAGCGGTCACCAATCTATCTAGGATATTTTCTTGAGAAGTAAGCTTGAGATTGGCATCACTGACTGCCTTGGAGTTTTCAGATACTTGAGCAGTTAGATCTTCAATTAAAGCATGGAAGGAGGAGTTCAAAGAATTGAACATGATATGAATCTCCCCCTGAACTGCTGCAGTCTGATTTGAGATAGCTTCAGACATAGGATCTAGATCAACAGTCACCTTAATAGAGGATTTCAACTCATTAACTGTGGCTTCCAGTTTAGAGGTGAAACCTAACTTGATATTTTCAAGGCGATCATTGAATTCATCCCTGATCCCATTTAGCTTGGCCATCAAGGCATCATCAAGAGAGTTTGTTTTGACCTCCAGCTAAGCTTTAACATTATCAACTTCAGAGAGAACATTTGCTTCAACCGCATTCAAGGCGGTTTGAAAGTCTTGAGAAGGAGGCGGTTGAGAGTTGATTGTATTGAGGATTTCAGCTTGGAGGGAGTCAAGAGTGATTTTGGAGGAGTTGGAAAGTTGAGAAATCATTTCCTTCAGATCAGAATCTCCAAATGATTGGATTTGAATAATTCCCTCAGCTAAGTCCTTTTTAAATCCTTCAAAACAGGATTCAGCTGAGGATTTGACAATGTTTGCTAAATCCTTCTCCCCGTTAATGGCATCAAGTCATTGGGCAAAACTTTTCAGAGAATTTTTATGGTCAGCCATTTGAAGGATTTGAGAGGCAATCAGATGGGATTGGGTATCAGCAAGCTTCTGAAGGGAGCGGTTAGAAGCTTCAAGGGTGGCATTTGATGCGGTCAGCTTGATCATATGGCCTTGGTTAATGAGGAGTTGGTTTTGAATAAGGTTAAGGGTGGAAAGAATTTGAGAGTAGTCAGAGGGTGGAGGAGCGGTTGAAGATGAGGGAATATGGGTGAAAGCAGGAGGTGGTTCAGAAAAGGTAGGAGGTATAGTTTGAGGCATTTGAGAGAAAAGGGTTTGAAAAATACGAGAAGTAGGGACTGGTGAGGAGGTTGTGGTTGGAATGGCTAAAGTTTGAGGTAAGGTAGATGGGGCGGTTGGGATGGGGGCGATTGATACAGGGTTGGTTGATATAGGGGCGGTTGGGATGGGGGTGGTTGGGATTGGGGCAGTTGGTATAGGGGCGATTGGGATGGGGGCGGTTGATATAGGGGTGGTTGATATAGGGGGGGTTGGGATGGGGGAGGTTGATATAGGGGCAGTTTGAGGAGGAATAGTGGAAGTTGGAGGAGTTGAAGTGATTGGGGTTGTATGTGTGGAAGGGGATTTTTGTGGTGAAGGGTTAGGAGATTTGGAGGGGAATGTTTGGTTTATGGGAGAATTTTGTGGAGATGGAGTTGGGTCTCTACGTCTAGAATTGGAATGAGCTGGGCCTGCTGATGGCTTGGAGGTCCATTCAGTAAAGGCACGAGGGTTTGAGGTGGTTCGATTTAAAGGGGTTTGAGGATCAAAATGGGAGGATGAATGGGAATTGTATTGAGAAGAGGAGGATTTATCAAAGTAAGAAGAAGTCGCACCAGGAATTTTGATATGGGTTTGGGCAGCACGTTGAAGAAAGCATTTTTGCCCTTCGGTAGGGGTTGACTTCTTTGCCATCTGTTTGAATCTCCTCTTCCTGGGATTCTCCCCCTGAGCGGTTTCATGTCTAGGAGGTGGAGAGGGAGAAAGCGGTTAGTTGGGAATAGGTGAAGAGGTTTAGTGTTGAATAGGTGAGGTTGGAGGAGTTTGAGCTGAAGATTGGGTTGGAGGTGGAGGTAGTTTGGTTTGAAGAGGAGGTTGCGGTTGAGCTTGAGGTTGAACTTGCGGTTGGGGTTCAAGAGTGGTTGACTTACCCTTTGCAGTTTTCCTCAGTTCTGCCTTTCTCTCCAGCTTGTCTAGCTTGGCCCTGTAGAAAGCAGCCTTGTCCTCCTCAGAAAGATTGGCAATTGCAGTTTTGGCTTTCTTGGCCTTCTTGATAAGAGGGGCTATTCCAACATCCTCTTCTTCTTCCTCAACTTCATCAGGTTCATCTTGCAGAGTCATCTTCTCCTTTGATTTAGAAATTGGACCAGCACCAGCGGTTGTAGAACGCGGTTTGATTGATGTGGTCCTAGTTTTCTTAGGTTGCGGTTCAAGAACTAGATTCTTCCTTCTTGAGGCCTTATTGATTGCCTTTCCCATAGATGTAACCGCAGTTTCAGGAGTCATCTCAACATAAAATTCCTTTGGTTGATGGGTATCAGCATCATACAAGAACTTGTATTCAGTATTCCCAAAAGAATACCTGAAATTGTGACATACCCTAGTTCCAAGGGAGTCTCCATCACCCAAGTGAACAGATAATTCAGGAGTTGAGATTCTCAGATCCTCTAGATGCTGATAGCTGGTAAACAAGGCGGTTAGGAGCCTGCAGAAGGGTCTCCATCTCATGTGCTCATTCTTGATCTTTGTCTGATAGGTATCAATGGAACTAGCTAATTATCTCATAAGGATCTTGGGCCAGTTGAGCTTGATCCCATTATATATAGCACAACAGTAAGTCCATTGCTGAGAGGTGAAGTTATTGTGGTTACCAGTTTTACCACAAACAGACATCCCAACTATATAGCCCAAATGGCTCATCAGTTCACCAAACTCCTTCCTTGGCTTCTTCTTGTAATAGCCAGATAAAGAGGTAAGCTTGACTGTGGATAGAGCGGTTGCATCTAACACCTCTTGATTGACTTCAACAGGGCATCCAGAAACATGGAAGCCAAAGGTGCTTCGAATATCCAGATGATCAATAGAGATCTTAAAACCTTCAACATCAGCAACCAAGGTGTTGATCTTACTTCCATCAGACAGTAATCTCTCACCAGATTCAGCCGTTGCATAAAACTGGTCCACGAAGGATGGAATGATATAGGATTGCTTTTTGTTGAAGAGAGGGAGAATTCCAGAAGCACTCAATCTTCTAATCATTTCTCTTCCTAGGGCATCATTCTGAAGCTCATTCTCAATGATCTCATATCCTGGTATAAAGAATCTAGGTTCCTACAGAATGAAATAAATAAGTTAGATCTATAAAATGATTTACAATGCACAGGCGGTTTGGGCATCCATACGGTTCGCAATGATGCGGTTGGAAATGTGAAGAACTCCAAACCTCAAGTGAATTGTGAATACCACTGAAGGAACATATAAAATATGCAAGAGATTATACTAGTACGTGGCATTGTAATCCAAAGTTATCCCACACATGCAAGCAGTGTTTTGGAGGGGAAGGTTATAGTGTCCATCCTATATACTTAGTAATATCTCAAAGGCATTGAGCATGCAGTTTGCAAAAGAATTAAATAAGTAGCTAACAGACATGCGGTTTAGAAATGATCATGCGGTTTCAAAATAACATGTGGTTCATAAATAACATGCGATTCTAGATTGGTAATGCGGTTGTAAATAGCATGCAGTTTGAATCAAGAATTTGCAAGAATGCAGTTTTAAACATAGAGAGCATGCGGTTGATGTTCAAACCAGTGTGTTCCAAAAAAAATTTATTGAAAATATTCTAAGTATGGATAACAGTGTTTGAAAATCAAGTGAACCAAAACATGTGCTTATTGTGACAAGGCAGATGAACAGTCATGTTGAAGACATGATGAACACGAAGAACACATAGAACACCAAGAACACAGATTCATCATAAGTTCACCAAAATCATCAAAAAACATGTCAAAATGATCACCATGAGCAAGGGATTAATAATATTATAGTAAAAATTCAATCTTTGCTCAGAATCATCAAGTATAAACAAAAACATGTAAGTGGGTTTTCGAAAAGCATAAACTAAAAATCCAAAATCACTACTCAAATCATGGATGGATCATAAAATAAGTTACATATAATGAATCCATAAGTAAATCTGAACAAAACCCAACAGAAATCATTTAAAATGATGAACAATCAAAGCAGTTATGAACAAAAGTGCATTTGAGGGTTTCGAAGCCTTCAAGGTCTAACAATGGCGGATTCACATGGTATTTTGCAGAAATGAAGAAAGATAAAGTTAAGAAGTTCATACCATATCAGTGAAGGGAGCCTTGGGTGCCATTGAAATTTGAAAAATTAAAGTTGAAGTTTTTGAAGATTTAGAGAGAGAAGATGAGTTGGTAGAAAGGACAGTGCTTCAGAGAATTGGCAGAGTTGAAAAGTTGAAATTGTAGGGTTTGGTTTTTATTTATAGGAAATTTTCAGAACAAGGACAGTTGAAAAGACTTTTTGATTATCCCATAAAAGAAATCATTTCTCTGTTGCACCCTTTCATCTTCTTTCCTTTGCCAATGACGGCTGACAAGAGAGCTTTTAATGCTAATTTTCCCTTTGCATTAAATGCATTTAAATTTTGAAATAACGTGGGAAAACATTTGCAAAAATACCCTTTTATCAAAATGTGGACTGAAATGAAAATAAGAGAACTTACCTTGAGTCCACGTGGCAGTGCGGTTGCAAGGAGTCTTAAACCGCATAGCTTCTTTAAAGCTAAGAAAGATTAAAGCAGTTTTTGAAAATACCAATTGTTGAATGCGGTTGAAAAGTGAGCAGTCAGAATGCAGCATGCGGTTGGAACAACGCGGTTGGCTGCAAGGGTGGTTGACCACTTGCGGTTTGGATACACGCGGTTCAACAATGGGAGGTTTGAAACCTCAACAGGAAATACAACCTAAACTCAACACACAAGTTAGCAAATAAAAAGTATGGAATCATTTAAGTTCAAGCATAGTCATTTCTCCTCTAAGGAATGAAAACCTCTTGGAGTCAAGAGCCTTGGTGAGGATGTCAGCAATCTGGTTGTCTGTCCCCACGTACTCTAAATGGATATTCCTCTTCTCCACATGGTCTTTGAGGAAGTGATACTTGATATCTATATGCTTAGTCTTGGAATGCATGACAGGGTTGTTGGAGACTGAAATTGTTGAAGTGTTATCACACATGATAGGGCAATTTCCTTCTTCAATTCCATAGTCCACCAGCTGCTGCTTCATCCAAAGGATTTGACAAAGAACAACTACCAAGAAGAATATACTCAACCTCCGTGGTTGACACTGAAACTGATGCTTGCTTCTTGCTGGCCCAAGCAACTAGTCTATTCCCGAGGAAATGACAAGTACCACTAGTGCTTTTCCTGTCAATAGTACAAGCTGCATAATCTGCATTTGAATAACCTACAAGATCGAAGTTCGAATCTTTGGAATACCAAAGTCCAAGGTTAGTGGTTCCAGATAAATAGCGGATTATACGCTTGACTGCAATTAAATGTGCTTCTCTAGGATCTGCTTGGTAGCGTGCACATACACAGACACTAAACATGATATCGGGCCTACTGGCAGTTAAATAAAGTAATGAGCCGATCATACCTCGATATAGGGTTCGATCAACCTTCTTACCTTTTATATCCTTATCTAGCTTATTGCCGGTGGCCATAGGAGTATCATATGCTTTAGCATTTTCTAATCCAAACATCTTTATCAACTCCTTGGTGTATTTGGCTTGGCTGAGGAAAATACCTTCTTCGCATTGCTTGATTTGAAGCCCGAGGAAGAATGTTAATTCTCCCATCATGCTCATCTCAAACTTGCTTTTCATTAGCTTCTCGAAATGCTTACAAAGTAACTCATTAGTAGAACCAAAAATAATATCATCGACATATATTTGAACAAGTAAAGTATGCTCATTATATTTGGCAATAAAAAGAGTTGTATCGATTTTACCGCGTTTAAATTCTTTTTCTAGTAAAAATTTAGAAAGAGTCTCATACCATGCTCTTGGAGCTTGCTTAAGTCCATACAAAGCCTTCTGGAGTTTGTAGACATGATTGGGAAATTTGGAGTCTTCAAATCCAGGCGGTTGGGCAACATACACGGTCTCTTGCAGTTCACCGTTGAGGAAAGCACTCTTCACATCCATTTGATATAACTTGAAATGCTTGAAAGAGGTGTAGGCTAAGAAGATCCTGATAGCTTCCAATCTTGCAACTGGAGCAAAGGTTTCATCATAATCGATTCCTTCTTCTTGCCTATATTCTTGTGCAACCAACCTTGCTTTAATCCTTGTGATGCTTCCATTCTCGTCCATCTTATTCCTAAATACCCACTTAGTTCCTATCACTCCTTGATCTTGAGGTCTAGGTACCAAAGTCCAGACCTTGCATCTTTCAAACTGGTTGAGTTCTTCTTGCATAGCAACGACCCAACTGGAATCTTGGAGTGCTTCATCAATCTTCTTGGGTTCTACTTGAGATAATAAGGAAGTATGCTCATCATAGTTCTATCTCCTTGTTTGAACGCCGGAAAACAGATCACCTATCACATTAGAGAGAGGGTGACTGCTGACTTCACGAACCTCCGGGGGTAAGTCTGGTTGGACTGAGGTTTGCTGAAGATCTTCAATTGAAACATCGTCAGATCCTTCAGCGAAGTCATGGAATGTAAGTTGACAAAGAGGTTCTATAATCTGGATGGGGGAATTCTCAACTTCTTCTTCCCTTGGAGTTGCATCTGGAAAGGAAATTTCAGGTGCGGTTTCAGAAGTGCAGTTTGAGGGAATTTCAATTGAGGGTGCTGGATTTTGCGGTAGAGGTTCAGGTGCGGTTTGAGAGGGTTCACCTATTTCATTATGCTCAACAAAATCATCAGCAACATTTGGAGCCAAATGTGGCTCAAGGAGAGAATGCTCATCGAATGTAACATGGACAGACTCAACTATTTTTAAACTAGTTTTATTGAAAACACGAAAAGCTTTTGAATGTTTAGCATACCCAACAAAAATACCATCGTCGGCCTTGGCTCCGAATTTACCTCTATTTTCTCTTCCGTTGTGGAGGATAAAGCATTTGCAGCCAAAGATCTTGAAGAATGCAATGTTGGGGGTTCTTCCTCGCCAAAGCTCATAGGGAGTCTTGTTATAGGTTTTGTTGATGAGGGAGCAGTTCTGAGTGAAGCATGCTGTGTTGATTGCTTCAGCCCAGAAATACTAAGGCAGCTTGGCTTCAGATATCATTGTCTTTCCATTCTTAATCAACGTCCTGTTCTTCCTTTCCATAACCCCATTTTGTTGTGGAAAACCAGCAGTTGAGAAATTGTGATCAATTCCATGGTCATCACAATACTGAGCAACACCGTTGTTCTTAAATTCTGTTCCATTATCTGATCGAACACTAATGATGTCGTCTTCTTTTTGAGTTTGGAGCCGTCTAAAATGTGCGGTGAGGATCTCATAGCAATCATCTTTGGAAATCATCATCTCAACCCACGTATATCTTGAATAATCATCCACCACCACTAAAGTATATCTACTTCCTCCAATGCTGGCAGTGGTTACGGGTCCAAACAAATCTATGTGAAGCAGTTGTAAGCATCTTGAAGTTGATGGAGCGGTCTTGCTGGTGAAAGACGACGCGGATTGCTTACCAAGTTGGCATGCACTGCATTTCTCAGGATGGTGGTCAGCCACTTTGGGTAAACCACGAACGAGGTTTTCCCTACCAATCTTTGCAAGATACTTGAAGTTCAAGTGGCTCAACCTCTTGTGCCATAGCCAACTATTTTCGCTCACATTTTTAGCTACAAAACAGAGATTAGTAATACTACATGCAGAATCTAGATCAATAATGTAAATATTACTCTTACGAATCCCTGTGAGTAGGGTGACTCCGGAAATGCTATCTTTGATAAAGCAGTTTGATGACGTGAAGTTGTAAAGCATTCCTTTGTCGCAGAATTGAGAAATTGAAAGGAGGTTGTGCTTGAGTCCTTCAACAAGACAAACTTTCTCAATGGTTAGGTTTCCTCTCCTTATAACACCATATCCAATGGTCTTGCCTTTGTTGTTGTCACCAAAGGTTACAGATGTACCACTTGCTTCAATGATATCTTCAAGTAATGATCTATCTCCAGTCATATGTCTTGAGCAGCCACTGTCAAGATACCATTCTTTATCCTTGGAGTGTGAATGTGCGCTCGCCCGGAATTTGGGTTTCCGGTTTAAATGAAAAGAAGGAGTCGCCACGCCGTTTTAAGAGGAAACATTGAAAACCTTTTGTTTAGAGAGAAAACATGAGTTCAGAGGTCAGGTTACGTGTTGGGAAGAACCGAGAGTTCACCCAACACGCCTCATCCATAGACGAGTCTTTCAATCAAAAACATCCAAGTAAATCAAAAGTGTGTGCAAATGTTGATAATAAACAAAGTGTGATAAAATGCATCTTATTAATTATGGAACGAGAATTACATATTGTGAGCCCATTATTTAGGGAGGCCACATCCCTGATACAAACAATCTAAAACAGATTACAAAGAAAAAAAAGGGTCTCTGCAGATGGGTCATGTATGTCGCATGACACATCGCACCAGTGACCACATGTGTCGCGTGACACAGGATCACTTGAGACAAAGGTGTCGCGTGACACATATGAGCCATCTCGCAAACTTAACAAGATGAGCACGTAATCAACGTAAAGCTATACGCATCTAATCATTTAACTAGATTACGAACAAAATACGTAAATGAAACTAAATCAACCTGTGGAGTGTGGATATGGGTAGATCCACACCCCTTGGGGTTCAAACACCAAGTTCAATCAAATAATCAACAATATAGGCTCAATTTCACGAATTACTCAAATTAAACAGAGAGATTGCGATTGGGATTCAAGCAATCCGTATAGCTAGGATCTGATTACTGAATCCAAACAAAATTAAATGCTAGAATTAATAGAAATTAAGCAAGAGAGAGAGAGAGATTGGGTTTAGGGAATCGTTACCCTTGTTGCTTCCACGAATTCTATATCTAGTTAGATATAGAACCCTTCAATTCTTCACTTCTGATCTGGAAGGACTGATGTGAGGGGTTCAATTGGTGTGGCTTGAGAATTGGGTTTGGAAGGGAGGAATTGGGTAGGTTGAAGGTAGGAGAGAGAGAGGTTTGTGTTTGGAGAGGTTCGTTACGCTGCAAATCCTGCAGAGTAACAGTAGGCTAAACTTGGGATCCATTTATGAGAGGGGGAGGGTCTTATTTATAGGCTGCAGTTGGCTACCTTAGTGTGTCGCACGACCTTACGCGTCCTCTTTCCATGCCTCAAGCTGTCGCGTGACACAAGGTGCTCAACCGCTTTTGGCGCCAAAAACTAGTTTCTGGAACATTCCGGGAAAATACCCAAAAGGTCCAACAGGTTTTATTCCCAAGGGGTCCTTTGGCATGAATAATGTACTGAAAGGTACTTCCTTCGCGGGAAACTCATGGAACGTTTCCGGAAGTCTCGGGATAGGCCAGGAATTTACCAAAACGCCCCTAAATGCAATTTTATTATATTAAAATGCATCTAAAAGGTTGCGAATTGGATTGGCGTACTTACAGAGCCCCTCGGCAACGTCACTTTTGGAAAAAGTGGGGTTGTCGATAAAATAAGACCCAATCCCAATGAGCATCAAGGGATAAGGTGAAGGGCTAGAAGGGTAAGAAGGGGGAAATTATGGCTGGACCTTTCTGAGAAAGGATTCCTACGTATCCCTTGAACAAGGAAATCAAGCCAAATCGTAGTTCGGAAATACCAAAATTAAAATCATAAGCAAGGAAAGGGGTAGAGACGTATCATCATACCTTTGCTGTGCTTACCTGTGGTTTCCTGAGGGATTGGGTGGTTGCTTTCTTTCTCACCAGGTTGTAGCCGCCGGAGGGTCTCACACTGCAACTGGTACTTTTGGGAGTAGCTGCCGGGGGGTCTCATGCTATCGCTGTTGACGAGTTGTAGCTGCCGGAGGGTCTCATGCTGCAACAGGTCTTTTGTGGATGCCAGGGGTCTCATACCACTTCTCTCATGCAGGATAGTTGCCGGAGGGTCTCACACTATTGCTGCTTCTTCTCGTGGATGCCGGAGGGTCTCATTCCACTTCTCTTTGCAAGGAGTAGTTCTTGGGAGGGTCTCACACTACTGCTGCTTCTCTTCGTGGATGCCGGAGGGTCTCATACCACTTTTCTTTTGCAGGGTAGTTGCCGGAGGGTCTCACACTACTGCTGCTTCTCTTCGTGGTTGCCGGAGGGACTCATACCACTCAACCTGAAAGGGATTATTTGAAGGTCTCTTGCCCTAAACGAGATCATTTGAAGGCATCTCAACCTGAAAGGGATTATTTTAAGGTCTCTTGACCTAAACGAGATCATTTGAAGGCATCTCAACCTGAAAGGGATTATTTGAAGGTCTCTTGACCTAAACGAGATTATTTGAAGGCATCTCAACCTGAAAGGGATTATTTGAAGGTCTTTTGACCTAAACGAGATTATTTGAAGGCATCTCAACTTGAAAGGGATTATTTGAAGGTCTCTTGACCTAAACGAGATCATTTGAAGGCATCTCAACCTGAAAGGGATTATTTGAAGGTCTCTTGACCTAAACGAGATTATTTGAAGGCATCTCAACCTGAAAGGGATTATTTGAAGGTCTCTTGACCTAAACGAGATCATTTGAAGGCATCTCAACCTGAAAGGGATTATTTGAAGGTCTTTTGACCTAAACGAGATTATTTGAAGGCATCTCAACCTGAAAGGGATTATTTGAAGGTCTCTTGACCTAAACGAGATTATTTGAAGGCATCTCAACCTGAAAGGGATTATTTGAAGGTCTCTTGACCTAAAAGGGGTTATTTGAAGGTCTCTTGACCTAAACGAGATCATTTGAAGGTGTCTCAACCTGAAAGGGATTATTTTAAGGTCTCTTGACCTAAAAGGGGTTATTTTAAGGTCTCTTGACCTAAACGAGATCATTTGAAGGCGTCTCAACCTAAAAGGGATTATTTGAAGGTCTCTTGACCTAAAAGGGGTTATTTGAAGGTCTCTTGACCTAAACGAGATCATTTGAAGGCGTCTCAACCTGAAAGGGATTATTTGAAGGTCTTTTGACCTAAACGAGATTATTTGAAGGCATCTCAACCTGAAAGGGATTATTTGAAGGTCTCTTGACCTAAACGAGATCATTTGAAGGTATCTCAACCTGAAAGGGATTATTTGAAGGTCTCTTGACCTAAACGAGATCATTTGAAGGCATCTCAACCTGAAAGGGATTATTTGA